>JARJLE010000141.1:0-192947 GCA_029289555.1 Mycena latifolia | reverse complement strand
GCCGCCAACAATTTCTTGACATACATCTGCATCTACCATCCAGGCAACGCCCGCATGGTAATGTCTTCTGACAATCAATACATCATGTCTCAGCAGGCACCGAGGATCTTGAACGCCCGAAGCCCTGGAAACGCTCACTGCCGAGGAATTCCATCCCACGGACGTTGATGAGCCCGGATGGGGCGGCTTGAGTTCTCCAGCTTTTCGACTGCACTCCTTTCCACGAGGTCGACGCCAACGACACACCCCCCGGTCATACGGAATGTCGATGGTGACAGACACCGGTGGACGGCGGCAACCATCAGCACATCGACTGCCATCAATAGATTGGCCGACGGACGCCGCAACAGAGGATGCCGTCCACCGGCAATGTCCGATCTGGTGCAATTATTCATCCACCGGTCTTCTGTTTGCTCCCTCGTACTCCGCTGGATGTCGGTGAAGTCTGGTCATAGATCCAGCGGATGTCAGATTTTTTGACCTGCAAATCACAGGAGGCCGGCGTTGGATCCTACCCAAAATCTGCTGGACGACGGTGACAAAGACTGAAATCCAAATCTATTGGATGACGATGGAGTTTTGGTGGTAATATAGTTTGTGTAAATGGAGTCATGAATGCTAGATACTCTGGTGTTCGCACAGAAATCCATTTCTTGTATGGGAAACTGCCAACATCCAAAGCATTTTCATCCGTCTGGTGGATGATGACGGATGGGATTTCTCAATCCATAGGAATCCGGTGGATGGCACCGTCTGTGGCAGTGCGCACCCATTACTGGAGATTGTACGGCCTCAAGTGGATTTGAACTACCGACTCTAACACAGCTTTGCACCCAAAGAGCATGGATGGGGGCGCGTACCATACTCCCCGAGGACTCTGTGTAAAGCGGTATTCTCGTTAACTTGAAGTGTATCATCAAATTCTCCGCATTGTGTAAATCAGACACATCTCCCTTCGTGCTCTTCTGAATGCCCCATCGCTCCTTGTGCGCGTACTTGTGGAATTAGACGACCCTTCTAGGCGGCTGATGACGCAGACGAAGATGTGACAAGATACGAAACGTCGGGCGCATTCTGCGGTCCATCCTGTCTGTCTGTGCATTGACATGGTGGCAGGAGGGAAATGGGAGGTGGTAAACAGGCGACGACAGGTGCAGGCAAATATGCGCAAATCCCTCTCTGTTACCGACGGCCATCCGTGAGTATATACTATAAGAAATGGGAGTGGGACTCGCCAATCCATCATCAGTGCCCGAGTCCCATAGAACACTGTGTTGAGGATGGGACTCACCTTCATACGATGGGAACTCGGGTGGAGGCCGCCATCAAGTTGTCATCAAGCCGCCGCACCGGCAAATCAACGTGTGACAGAGTGTCACCGGGTTCAAAGCGGGCGGTTAGAAGGTTCGCGGTAGCGTGTTGTGTAGCTGTCTGTAGTGTCAAAGTGACTGAAATTGAGTGTTGCCTCAACACTTCAGTAAGGTCTGGGTTAGTGGCCGACTCCCCCGGTCCCCCGTCACCTATTTAATCCATGAATTCAACCCAACCTGAAGCGCGCGACTTGATTGCATTCACCGATTTTTTTTTTGGCAGAGCAAGCACACACCTCATAAGTCCAGCAATTAAATTACCACCATTGAATAGTACAAAGCACTGACTTGGCACTGACCGTGCTCCGCTCCAAGTTCAACTAGCTGCCGAATTGGGAAGGGGGGCAAAAATGATCGTTATATTGAATCACGCCGAATTGACTTTACAAGCGTAATAACCCATGTCGTACAAGCGATAGATGCCTAATATCTGTCCATGTACGAGGGGAGGGCGACGGTGAATGATAATTCACCGCAGGCTATTATTATCTGAGTGCCTCACAGATACGAATACGAGGACACTTACCTCGAGCGAGGTTTTTTGAGCGCGTCCACACCAGCTGCCCGAGCAGAAATAGTCCGCTGCCGCTTCCCCGAGAGAATATTTTTCTCGCTAAGGTCGAGATCAATGTCATGCGTCGCAATTGGAAGTTCCAGATCAGTGGAGGCGGCAGAGGCCTCCTGAAGCTCTGTAGACGAGGGTGACGATGCTGCGGGAGGAGGAGGAATTGGCAGCCCAGAGCCATCATCCATCGAGAACTCGGAGCCTCCGGCACCAATGCCAGAATGTTAAATGTGTCAGGCTCATCGTAGACAGTGTCAAATTGAATGCGAGTGGATCAAAGTTGTTACCGAGAAATTCTTCCATGTTGAACGCGGAATCGAGCTGGTTTGATGAACTGCTGAACATGTTTTGCTCAAATGCGGTGAGATCAGCGCTGAAGTCGTTCTTCTTAGCCATTCCCATCTCATGGCTCACGTAATGCAAAGCAGGGCTGATGTAATCCAGGCCTGGAATCGAATCTGGAAGTTATTGGCATTAATATACAGTAGGGACCGTCGACATTTCCTATGACTTACGTTGAAATATTGGTTCGAGGTTAACCTGATTTATTTCCTGAGCAGGCTCGAGAGGCACGCTTCCGTCTTCAATTCGGTGAAAGTCAACTTCTGGGAAGAGCGGCGAGGCAGTTAGTTTGGCACCAATCGAACACCAGGAACACACCTGCACCATCTGCAGATAAATCGGGTGTAGAGTCATCTTCCCCTGATGAACGCGCAGTTGGACGTCTGCCTGCAGTTTCAGCTCGGTGAATGATCCATTCACGCCGACCTGCTTTCTCCTCCTCGACATCTCTTCGCAGCTCGTTGACTTGCTTCGGAAGGTCACTACGATGCGGGTCAATCTTCATCTCGTTCTGCAGCCCTTTAATTTCTGTGTCAAGGG
This sequence comes from Mycena latifolia, assembly GCA_029289555.1. Classification (NCBI taxonomy): domain Eukaryota; kingdom Fungi; phylum Basidiomycota; class Agaricomycetes; order Agaricales; family Mycenaceae; genus Mycena; species Mycena latifolia. Next base: position 190,130 of record JARJLE010000141.1, on the reverse strand, counting down.
CTTTCTGGCGCTCAAGGGACCGCTTGTTATCCTCTGTCCCAAGGTCGCGCTCAGCTTTGAGTGTATCGTAGCTGGTGAGTTGGTCGTTGCGGACTGCAGTCTTCCGCATCGTCCAAACCTTGCGCTGGACTGATAACTTCTCGCGCTCGAAGCTGCCATTCCACCGATGGGGCATCACTGCATCAAGTTCTATCCGGGCCATTTCTTTGGCCTTGATATTATCCCGCTCCTGAGCCCTATTTCCGAAATTAGCATGGGGGACGTCGGACAATAGGGAACTTTACTGAAGAATTGCAGTAAGAAGACCAACTCCGACCGAAGTTTCAGCATTGCGCGCAGCATGTGCTGTTTCGACGTAGTTGGAGTGGTTTGGGGTGATATCCCAATCCGCGGGTTTGATGTTCGAGAGGAATTTGTTCACTGACGGGAGAACCCACGGATTTGCAAGCTTGTGGGCATACCAGTCTTCGAACATAATGAATATGATATGAGACAACACAGCAAGAGTGGCTCACATTTAATTTTCTCGTCGGTCTGCTGCGTGCAGAACTCGTGCCATTCATCGATTTCTGTTTGGGTCGAAAGACCCATTATGCTCTTGAGGCGAGCGATGGTTGATTTCGGAATATGCACGGGCAATTCATCGATATGGCTAGGATGAAAGTGAGTTCTGGTGCTAATAGGGATAAGGCTGGAGTGACATGCCGTTCAAAATGGAGAGTACAGGTCTTGAGGGAGTTCTTGAGCAGTTCTCCTGCATCCCGAGTGGAAATGCCGCTTATCTCTGGGTCGTTGTATTTGCAGGAAAGTAGCAAAGCCCTGGGCCTGCGGGACTTCACCATCCAGCATAACAATGCGGCATTTAGCATCAGGGAAGAATGGTGCCAACTTGAGAGGCTGGCCCGTCAGTAGGCGGATGGTATCGAAAAGTTCGGTAAAGAGCTGGGCGAAGGCCTCCCCGGTTGCCGTGTCGCAGTACAGGCTCCTGAATGTTAGTCCTTCGAGTTGAATGACTAGAGGATAGAGGAGGCTTGAATTCATAGAGTGAACTCACGCTTTTTTGAAACGATCTAAAATCCAGCAATCTCCCATTCATCCATGTCCCCTTCAACACGTTTGAAAGTGTAGTCGATGTTGAGTGACAGAATCCGATGAATGAACATCGCGATTTGCGGGTGCATCGTGACAACAAGCCGGAAGCCATTCTTTGACATCACTGTATGAATGTAACGGTCGGAGTTGTCAAGACGAATTTCCCGTGTATTAAGCTGATGGAGTACGCCTGGGAGGAATCAATTGCGTGGAGGCAAACAACAATATTTATTCACCTTCCCAGCCCATTCCAAGAGGATGGTCCTTCTTCTTTTCGTTGCTGATGAAGTCTCGGAGTCTTCGTTTATCTGTGAATGCTGGGCTGCTTTCACTCAAACGTCCACCATATATAGTTGATGTAGATGGGGCTATGGCCAATTTTTCAGCACAACAGTCAAAGATTGGGATGGTGTACGAACCATTCAGTAGCTTCTGAGCTGTTAGACCAGTAAGGCCCGCGGCTTGTACAGCCTTCGTCAGTGTGGTTCGATCATTCGCGCTCGGTTTGGTCGTCGGATGCACAGGGTGGTTGTGTGGGGTTCGCAAAACCACAAAGGCCTTGTGAGAATGTACCGTGTTGACTGGAATGAATATCAACATTTCAGTATTGCAACTGCGCTTTATGATTTTAGCTGGCTTGATGCAGCCTTCAATAACGTGACTGTAGGCTGCATAATTGGTGAGCTGGGTCACGATGGAGGGCAATTCATGCACGGCAATTCTTCAACCCGACCCGTGGGTGGACAGTAAGCACGCAAGTTGCATTCTCTGATATTGCCTCCCCCGGAGGTAACTGCCCGTGGTTTTCCATCACAAATCGAAGGACTTCTACATCGACATTTGCGTGGATAGGCCAATAGCGATGGTCGTACTGCTGAGCTCTGGACCAGTCCGAACAACCAACGAAAAATAGCTTCCCATGTGCTGAAGGACCCTGGATACATGTCGGTATTAACCATCAACTATAGAGACGGAGCTGACCTTTGAGAGGCGAATTAAAGTTGGAACTCCAGCACACTCGATTTTGCACTTTGAATTCATTGTCATAGCATAGAATCTTCGAAGGTTAAATTACTGGAGAACTGGCAAGGACATTTGCACACACACCGTGAGACTGGGCCGTGGGACAGTGCCGCTTCCTCCTCATTGGCATCCAGCTCATGCCTCCAGAGACCCCTCATCGCCTCGTAGTCCGGCTCGTACCGCTCGCATCCAGCAAAAAGTGTGGGATCGATAAATTCACAGGTCTCGACACCATTGCACGTGAAGTGGCAACGACGGCAAAAAATCTTCTGCGTGGGGTCCGAAGTCAAGTTATAAACAAAGACATCGCCTTTGGAGTGGCCGGTTGATCCTCCCCAAGATTCCTGGTCCTACAACCGCACTGTTCAACTCAAAGATCATGCATAAATAATTTTACGTACCTCAGACCGTATAAATGCGTCCAGGGATTGTTGTTTTCCAGTGTGCGTTTTCAGCAACTCCCGCAACCCCGAAAGATCGACCATATATGCCGTGGGCCTGCGAGGAATATTCCATGTGGACGGGACCTCTGAGACTTCCACAATCTCATCCACAGTCAGCTCACGGGTTATGCGGATATTCTCCTTCCCTTTCCCTTTGTTGCGCCTTTTGTGCGCCGACGTGGAAGGGATAGCTCCCCCAGGAGCCGAGATGGCAGGGGAAGGCGGGTGTTCCACTTTGGGGACTTTGACGGGAGCGGGAGGGCCTCCCCACAGGTCGCTCCTCGGGGTCATCCGAATCATCAATGACAATGACATCCGAGTCATTGAATGACATGGAACTGGATGGGCGAGAAGAAATATTCGAGGCGCCGAAAGAAACTGGAGAGCTCGCCCGGGAAGATGGAATGAACGAGGCCCGGCTGCTAGCCCGAGAGCGATTGAAAGAAGCAACAGATTCTAACCGTGAGGGTGCACGAGAGCTGTGGCTATCACGATAATCTCCAAAAGGTCCGTGATATAATTCCATGTACGCCTGGAATGGCACGGGATTGATCCAATTGTCTGGATTTTCCAAGTTGAAAAATGGATGAGCCAAATATTCATCACTAAGCATCTGGAGTTCCGTCACGGTGGGCGTCAGCGGCGGACAATATAAGGATGAGACTGAGACGTACATATCGCCGATAGGCTTTGAGTTGTTTCGTAGAGGCATCTGCTGAAAGCCATTGACCGAAAGGAATTGCATGATCATCATGCCCCAAGTACAGCTGGTACCCATGAGACGTCATCCAATGTGCTGCATTATCCACGGAGAACGTGGGATCATGGGCGGAGTCGCCCAGGGGAGCCGGGAATGCCTACGTGATTCAGAGACAAAGCGTCACACAGACAATGGAGGGGACTGACAAAATTTCTGTATGCCTTGATCTCCGGCTGCGAGAGGTCGTCGGCAGCGTCAAACATCGTGGATTTGGTTGAGAGAAGTCGATTGGGAGGCAGCAACTGATTTATGCGAGTCACAATTGCGGTCCTTATATGCGAAATATGCCCGCAATAGTCCGCAAAGCAGAGCGGGACTTTCTTGCGGAGAGTGTGGACGAGGTCTTCGTTGCGGCACATGCAACTGGGAGGTTGAAAAAATTGACCCATAACCAAGGACCCTGGACGGCCGTTAGTTTCCAGATCCACAAACAGGATGGCTCATTAAAATAGCGGCCGTTCGAACCATGAGACGGTACATGAGTGTGAAATCACGGCCGTCAGCCGTTAATGAGAATCCCGGGGTTCAATGCGCCCAAATATGACACTGGAGGTTGCATCCGGGGAATATCCCGCGACTACAGGTGCTCGCAAACATCGCGCATGCAGTTTTTCATAATCATTTGCCCGGGAAGCCAGACACATTGAAGGCCTTATTTTTTTTTCACCTGATTTGCGGCCACCGAGAGTATATGTGGACCAGCATAATTAATTTCTCTGCCCGCCGGCTGTGTTGTTGATGGCTCCCACGGCTGAACGGATTATGCCAGGCTTCACTCCTTCGCGGGGATGACTCCTATTGAACCAAATGGATAGCCGCCTTCGGGTCAGGTTATCAACGGAGTTTCAACCTGCAGTCACATCACTACGAACCGAGTCCCACTAATGATCGCGAGTCCCATCAATGATTTACGTTGAGTCCCACTATCAGATACATGGATAATGGGACTGGTGAGTCCCACTCCCACTAATCTCGTCGTTACTCGCCATCCATGGGACTGCTTCAGCGTCGCGCCCAAGTCGCGCCGCTGTGTTTTCTCCTCCCTCTCCTCCGCTCTCGACTCCTGAAACTGCGCGCTGACATATATACCCACGCAGCGCAAAGACCTATGCTGCCTTTCTCGTCGGGAGTCGTCGCCTACCTCGCCGCGTGCCCCGCCGAAGTGCCTTCCGCCGAGGCGGTCGTCGGGCAGTTCCGCGCCGCCGCAACGAAACCCACGTCTCTCTCCCTCCCGTTGTTCGTGCCGTCCTCGACCTCCGCGCCCGCCTCCGATTCCAATCCCGCTGCTTCCAATTCTAGAGCGGGGTCAAGTACGGCGACGACACCCGCGAGCTCCTCCGCGCCGGCGTCGACGACACCGAGCAACGCCGCCGCTGCCCATAGAATCCGCCCCCTCGGACTTCCCCTGGGCGGTTGTAGCAGCGAGTCTGGCGGGCGTCCTACTCGGTGCGGCGCTACTGCGGTAGCATTTGCGCCTTCAGGCGGAGTGGTGCGACATCTCGCACGACATCGCGCACGGAACATTGTCTCCACTCCACTCCGTCTCCACGCCGCACACTACCTCCATGCTGTCTGCGCTTTGGTTGACTCGTCTGTGGATCTGTCGCGTTAGGCCCAGGCCGCCTGACTCACTCCTCCTCGCTGCCGGCCGCCGGTGCCATTGTCTCGCGTTCGCGCGAAGGCTACCGCGCGAAGGCTCTGCGTCCTGTGCCTGTGTGGCGCGCGAACCGCTGGCTCTCCCTACACCTGGTTTCCCGCTGTAAATGTGTAATGGGCGGGAGCGATCGACCTCGCTCCACGTGCTTCCCGGCGTTAAATGCTGACCGATGCACAAATAAGTGCGCACGCATACATGGACTCTGTCTCCCCCTCCCTCGAGTCTTATCCTGTATACTCCGCACTATCACCTATCGCGGATACGGATTCCACCATTTCGGCTCTCTCCTCGTGCATACAAATACTTCTGCTCTAGGGCGCCACAATACTAATGCAATCCCGCTTGCGTTAACTCCGAGGCTAAAAAGGATTGACGTGTGAGTTCATGCCTCCGGGCGGGCTCGAACTGCCGTCTCTCCCTTGCATTGTCAGTGGTCCCCTGCGACTGGGTGGAGCTGCCTTGCTCCATGGAGGCGTGCAGGTGCTCCTCCTAAGCAGGTGGATAGGCGCGTCAATTTTCTGTGCGTTAAATGCTGCCTGATACACAAAACAAGCGCAAATCCGACGTCTTCGACGAATCGCGCGGCATACTGGTTTAGACTCAGCGTTACCGGCCTTCCCCGTCCCTGCCCAGTCTCTCGCGGTTCGCACTCCTCCGCTTGCTCTGTCGCTTTTGAGAAGTCTCGGCTCTGCGCTCAGAAAAGTTGCCGCGGCCGCGGGCACCTTTCTACCGCTCAGTACAGCTCGAACTCAACGTCGTTGCGGATCCTTCCCTCCTACATGATACTGAATAAGACATACGAAATGTGGAATACGCATACGCATATCCGTACCCTAGAGCCCAAGCTGTACTCACTGCGCTCCCAGCCCCGCTTGCTTTTCCTTACTCCTCTTTGGATCTGTGCATTGCGTTGCGTTGGTACCATGCAGTCTGAGTCCTTCTTCTCTGGAGCCTGCGCCGCGCAGCCCGCCGGCTTTGAAGCGCGTTCGACCGAGTCTTTTCTGGCCCTCTCCGCGCAAACGGCTCCCAGCACAGGGGATACCTAGCCTATAGTTATAATCAATGTCATACGCATTTAGCCCGTCCTCCAAACACCACGCACAACTGAGTTGCGGGAGCAATAATCCACAGCCTTCTCTGGCTGCCCACAGTTCAACCATCCTCTCAATCTTCAGTGCCCGCAATTTGCTTCATCCCGGCGGTTGAATTTCCCAATTTAGTTAGTGCTTACATACAGGATTGAGGCGCAAGATTCAATATATTTCTGCAGTCCATGTTTAATTAGCCAAAGTAAATTTGGCACGGGGTGCAAACGGCGATCGGGAAGAAAGTGCGGGGGGTCAGTATCTAAGGCAACCCAACAGAGTGAGCAGACCTTTCCGCTTCACTTCAGGCCCAGCAGATGATGTTGAGGTCGGGTATCGGAGGCTCAGACGAATGTTCAATGGGCCTTGTCACGATTCTCACACCACAATTTCCGCGCCCGGGCGGCTCCCTATGCCGCTCCGAGGTATGCCAACTTTTTCACTACAGTTCAAGGTCCAGGCGGACCGCGCCAAAGGGGCTAGAATCGGAGAAATGTCGATCCCGCAGGGTCGAGGATATCGCGTCAATGAATAGGAAAGCCCGGGGATACTTGATTGCATTGACTTGCGGTGTTCGGTGTTGATCGGTAGAACTAGAACTTCTCCGGATGGGGCGCCGTAATTGAGGCACCTTGGCATAAAAACCGGACTGCTGGGCAGGACTACCCACCCACCATTGCAACACATGAAGGCTTTTCCCTCCCATCTGTCCTTGTGCTCGCGGTTGCAGCTGCCGCTCCAATGATCCTCCCCGCGACAGCCGTGGCTCAAGTTGGAGAAGGTTGGCGTCGTGGAGTTTCGTTCCTGTCAATACTCATACTAACCCTCCGCTCCGTTGTCAGCGACACTGCTTGACCCCACCGTCCCGTCCGACACATGCGGTATCCCCATCTCGGAGGCCGACTTGTATGCCGCTGTCGCTGTGTCACCTGGGGGCGACTCGCCTTGCGGGGACACAGTCATTGTCCAATGTAGGTTCCGGCTTGCATGTGTTCGGGGGCCTTGGCTGACTTCAATCCAGTCGGAGACGCCTCTGTTAACCTCACCGTTGCGCTTCACTGTTATCTCTGCACGGCTGTAGACATTGGAATGACGCAGGCGGCGTACACAGCTTTGATGGCGCCGGTGGGGCCTCTTACAGTGATGTGGGAGTTCGCATGAGCGACGAAACTTGTTGATAGGTGTAAATCGTCTGGAATCTGGAATAACACGATTGAGATGATTTCTACAAGAAGCACGCCACTCGGAAATTCAATTTGGACCTTTGGCTCCTTGGATTGCGCCCCTGCATCTCATATTCTTCTTCTCTCGCGTCTCTTGTGTCTTGATGCGACGCCTTCAGCGAGCTTTTCCAATTCCGGGTTACCCACCCTGAGTCTCTCTGCATCCCGTGATGAGCGAGCTTCTCACAGCTCAGGTTAATGCGCAACTTGCTTGAGGAAGAAGAACGAGATCGCTGTGTCCGGGCAGGCTCGATCCGCCGTCTCTCCCTTCACATTGTATTCACCTGGATGAAAGGGCGGGAGTGAGTAACCTTGCTCTACGAAGGATTCCTTCGGTACTTGTGAAGCGGGATATGTCAGTGAGTACGCTTGCGATCCCACGCCCACTTGCTCCGTTTCTGCGCGAAGCGCAGGCACAACTTACTTGAGACGAAAAGAAATCTGTGTTCCATGCAATAGCGAGGCAATCGGGGTGACACAGGAGGGAGAGACAGCTCTGAGTCAGGAGAAGGCGATGTGCAAACCGTCGACATGCATTAGACGAACACAGCGGACAGAGATGAATTAGCGCCACGAGAGCAGGACGCGAGGAAGCAGGAATCGACAAAGCAAGGAAGGCTGCCACAGACCGGGAACAGCCAGCGCGCGAGTAAGCTTGTAGAAAGAGAAGGACGCGAGAGCTATTCGGGACGCAGAAGCGGGGTGGGAAGGGAGGCGAATTCGGAGAGGCCGAGATGAGGCTGAGGACAGGGACACGGCGGCGCGAGTAGGACTATAGGAGCACGGCGCCGAGGAGGAGTAGGAAGTAGGACGTGCGCCGCGGTTGGTGTGACGCTGTCGAGCGAGTGGCGCGGTGTTTGTGCCGGAGCGTTGCTCGACGTGGACGAGGAACTCGCGGGTGCCGTCACTGTGTTGGAGCCCAGGCCCGACTTCGCTGGAGCGGAAGAGGGAGCGGAAGCGGCGGAAGAGGATGAGGTCACGAAGGAATGGAAGGAGAGCTCGTCGGCTTCCTGGCGGCGCGCAGAAATGCTCGACGAGCGCCTCCGCGGATAGGAGCCCGGCCGGGCACGCGGTGAGACAGGAGAGGAGGGCGGCGGCGTAGGGTTTGCGTTGCGGGCAGAAGAGGGTTAAAGGAAGTAGGGAGGGACGCACAGCGGGATGACACAGCAGCAGCTCAGCGCGACCTCAGAGGAGCAGTTCGCGGCCGCGGCGGCGAGGCCCAGGCTGCACCCACCAATCCTAATTCCCGATTATTAGTAGATGAAGCGCAAGGGAGGAGGATAGTGCACCGCACGACGAGACGTTCAGGAGCTCCGCAGAGTTGTTGGGCATGCCGTTGCACTACTCGCGGCGGGCACTCGCACAGTGCACTTGCGCTGGCGGGGCTTGAGCCAGACGCGGCCCGGGCGCCGAGCGCGAAGGTGAGAGTGAGGAGGAGGAGCGCGGGGAGGTGCATCGTGGGGGCGTCTGTATCTGACGGTGCAGGAGAGGAGAGAGAGGGTTGGCTCTGGTGTTATGTCCTGAGGTGTATTTGAATAGGTTCTATTCAAATACTCGGCGGTGGTATAGATTCTGGCGCGACTAGTTAGCAAGTACCTGAATCGCAGAGAGGTTATGCTGTAATCCATAGTTTTTTGCCATTTTAAGCAGGCACCTGGTGTTCAATTCGCCCATGACGCTTTCATTTTTGCCCGCGAAACAACCTTTCTCGTCAACTCGTGCACCTCAGGAGATAGATGTCAGGGGTATTTATTTCAAGCACTATGAAAATGATTGGGGGTAATGTCAAAGAAGAGTGCCGTTGTGAAGGAAATGGGAAAGTTTTTTGTCTTTTTCTGTGGGGAATGGGCCTGTCCTGTACACTAGCGAGTTAAACGCGTTAACGGGCTGATGGATATGTTGTCCCGCAGCGTAGATGACGGCTTCTGTCTGTCGCAGTGCTTGAACGACGCTTTCCGCCGCATGCTCCGTCGGTACACGTGGAATGAAGATGTGGGTACGAGTTCGATTCGAGCACAGGAGCACGAACTCGAGCACAGCGGCGCGTCACGTAACAGCATTGTGCTGCCGCCGGGCTGCCATACTGCACCCCGCGCACCGAGTATACGAGATGCTGCGTGCGGAGGACACAAGTCTCGGGGTGGCGTGCTGCTCACATTACGTGGCGAGGTGTTATTTTAGGCGTGCTAGCCGTCATTGAGCGCGTAGCATGGTCGCGTCCGCTCAGCAAGAACATGGTGCATTTGCAACGAGCTGCCTAACCAAGTACAAGCGGTAGCGATCACCACGCCGGCATGCACATGCACGAGACAGCATCTACGCATGCTCGCTGTGTCGCCGATGCGGCGATGAGCCATAAAGCGCTGAGGGGCCGACTGTCCCGCGCCGACGCGCCGAAATCTCATACAGTAAGGGCAGGGCCCTTGCACGCAAAATGTTATGCGGCTTTGCACGGCGTTCACGGTCATTCGGTGCTTGTGAGACCGCGCACATCTGCGCTCTGCATGCACCGTGCAATGATAAGGAGGCAAGTGGGTCAGAAGAACATATAGGGAAACAAGGCGCGCACGTACTGCTGCGTAGCGGCCATATAGCGTTGCCCATCTCCGCAATGCTCGTTCTCCCTATGCATATGTAGCCCGATGCATAGCCGCACATGCGGCGCGGGGCACGGAATCGCGGCCGCGACACACCTGCGGCTGAACATCGCCAATTGCATGGTTGGCCCGCATGCATACCTTGGGAACCATAGTCAAGCAAATAGCCATTGTTTTCAATGCTTCTGAGGGGGAAAGAACAGCATTGCTTGAAGATCGCGAGAAATCAACGCGCGCGTTGAAGGCCTTCAAATGTCCGTTGTTTTCGCCGTTTGGGGATTGAAACGGGTCGCGGGAGGCCAGGAGAAGCTAGAAAATAGACGTCCGGGGCTTCGGGCTGCGCGTCTTTAAGCAGTGGCGAGGGAAGGACCGGCGGTGACGACGACGACGGTGGAGACATAAAGTGTGACGAAAGTGTGACGGACATAAAGTTATGTCCCGATTTGGGAGCTTATGTACCTCAGGGCACCGCACCAGACCTGAGGGTTGGTGGTGAGAGGAGGGCAGTAAACACACGATGACACGCGGAGGGCGCAGCCACGCATGCGCAAATAGGTGCTTGCGGCCGACGGTCATGTCCAAGAAAAGTCATGTTGACCCGCGCCTTGCCCCTGCTTCGGCGACTCGACGCCGCCCGGGGAGCATGCACGATTGCGGCGTCCGCCCTGGGACTCTGTCTACCCCCACATCAGTAAAACAGCACATTTGGCCAAGGGGCTTCGAAGATAAGAAATTTCCTTATGGGGTAGAGGGAGGGAGGGGGGTCCACCGCCTCTGAAAATAAAATTGAGGATGGATTTTGAAAACTTCTCCTAGCTTTCAGAACGCACGAAAAACACATTCGAATTTTTTTTCCCCCGACATTTGATGGGTTCGAGGACAACAATGTTGGGTGTGTTTGGCTAGCCCATCCTAGCCACGTGTCACAAAAATTTCGGGCTCCGCATCAATCAGTGCGCCTGTTAATTATTATTAGTGTTATACACGGCACTGCGGACCTCACCTCACCCATTTCCCTTCCAACCGCCACGCAGTCCGAGTCCGGACAGTCTGCACAAGCTTCAAGCTCACGGCCACAACGAAACAAGCGCAAGCTGGTCGAAAGTGACGCACTGGATTGCTGTTATTGCGGAGTGATTGCTTCGCTTGAAGAACGAGGTGACCCCTCAAGCTCAAGCACAATCCAGTGCACGAGAGCTGGCTGCGGAACTTGGGTATGTCGCTATAAGTATCTCTCGGGCCATAGTTCACTGACTTTGAACTAGTATCACTTGGATCATGTTGATTACTATGGTGCTCGCAAGTCGTGGGTCTGCGCGTCGTGTGCCAATGGTAAACGCCGCCGGTAGTAGGATTTTTACGAGCGTAGTCGCCCAAAATGGGAATTTGATGCTTATGTAATTGCTTACATAGGGAGGGAGGGTACCCTCGACCCTCTGAGAAAAAATGGAAGGTATGTTGAGATTTTCGCATTTTCAAAGCCCCTTGCATTTGGCTCTGGCTTCTTTCGTCTTTGGGAATTGACTTTAGTCTTGAGAATAGTTCTTTGGAAGCTTCCGTCTTGGGCGGCGAGTCTTTCGTCTTGGACGCCCCATCTTTGATGATCTTGGTCTTATTTCACATGCCTTCGTCTTTCCCGCGCGTCTTCCACATTTATCCGCATTTCAAGAATTCAAAGATGTCAAAGAGGTTACTGGCACGAAAGACGGGAAGGAAATAATGTATTCAAAATGCGATTTCATGGGAATGGTGATCTGCGTACTTGTTGATAGAGTAAGCTCTAAAGCTATCGAGAGATGAAGAATATTTAAAGTGACGAGGGAGAAAGTGGTCTCCGAAGATAGGGACCAAATGAGCTCCTCGGAGAATTGAGTCGACGTGGATAATGTCCATAACCGACGGCGACGATGATCAAGATCCGGCTCGACCATCCACATCCCGAACATCGGGGCAGGGCTCATCAGTGATAGCGGAGAACCATGTTACCAACGCACATGGATATTCGACGCCCTCATGCTTGAAGGACATGAAGAGCAGCACACGCGCGGCCAGAAGCCCACGGAAACCGGGCTTCTCAGTGTCCTGCTCAACATAGACACAGTCGTAACGGGAGGACCGCCCCGCCAGAGCGCACTGCCCTAATGCGCTCCCGAAGCATACCACCAATACCAGATTGGTCACTTGGGGCATAGAAAGTCGCAATAGCCGACGGGAATACCCTGATGCTGCGGGGAGCGTCTGGGCAACCGTCGAGGGGAACCTCAGCCAGAGGAACGTCAAGGTCCGGGTTATCCTGCGCATGCAAGAATCGCCGGAGAAGGGCGGGCAGAGCAGGGAGGTGGAGGTGGTGAGCAAGCAAAGCGGGCTGCGAGGATAATGTCGGACTACAGGCGACATTAGAGTGCGATTACATGTCCGAGCATAAATTGCTCACTGTGATTACGTGCCAGCTTAACTTCCCCGAGGATATCCCGGTCATCTGGTCCAGCCAGATCGTCGTCCTCGTCCTCGTCCTCCGGGGCTGGGACAGGTACGGCAGGAAGCGCCCGCGCCGCGGGGCCTGCCAACATTCCGCGCTCGATGAATCGACGCGCGCGGCAGCGAGTTTGTCGAGGCGGTCATTGATGGTCAGCATCTGATGGAGTGCCTCGTACGACTGGAGCGTCGCCACGGCCCTTAACAGCCTTAATATGCTTGGACTCTGTGATTGACGAACAGAGACCATTCGGAGCGCTGAACCTCTTGAATGAGGTATCGATAGTGCGTCAGAGAGTGCTGGCGCGGGAGGCAAAACCCATTTGGACAGACACCGGCTTTCCTCGAAAATTTGCGCTCGGCATGGTACCGCACGAGCGCGGCATCGATTGCGCCAAGCGTAGCTTCTCCGACGATATTCCGTCGAACAAGGTAGCAAAGTCGAGGAACGCGCTGAAGGCGCGCAGCATCTGGGCCGGAACGTGACCCTCGATGGCAGGGAGGTAAACCTGTGAGTTATGGGTTCGGATCGTTAGCTTGAGAGAAAATTAATGCGGACCTTCGTAAGCGCCTTCGAGTCGTCGCCTGTCCACTGTTTGAAGCCTCGACACTCAGGAAAGCGGCGCAGACCTGGGGAACGGAGGAATAGCGGCGATCCTGTGACGATATAAGTTTGAATGCAGGAGCATGGAATGTTCTCATACCGCCGGTCGATGTCCGCCATGATCTTTTTAGCCTCAGACTTCCCGTGGACCTCCTCCAAGTACTCGCCAACCCAGGTAACGAGGTGATCTTTGAATGTACCTTTGATGATTTGGTGCAGAAGGTCGGGGGATAAGAGTTCGTGGATGTCCGCGCGCGGAAATGTCCAGGTAAAAGGCTGTGAATGATATCAGCAATAGCGTCGATGAGGATGAGGGATTACGCACCAGAACGTCCGGAATAACACCGTAGTCATCCCACAGGGTCTTGTGGTCGAACGCGTCGAATAAGGCCTCAGTATGGCGCTGAGATCGACGCCCACTCGGACCGTCCAGATCTTTGTTCGAAGCTGTACACCTGTGAGAGCAGCAGACAGCGTGAGCCGTATACTACAGCCTGAATGTGCTGCGGGACTTACCTTGCGCACCAGCCCTGCACCGTACAAGCGAGAAGAACCTGCTCGGGGTAATCGGCGATGTAGGGGCCGAGCCCGTATATAACACGGCGGTAATGTCCATCGGCGAAGTGAGCGACTTCAGGAACAGTCATCGCGGGCCGAAAGGACTCCAGAATGGGACGCAGGGAGCCGTGAAACAAGTTGCGTCGAAAAGTGCGAAATTCCACACTGTCTTGATTCTCCCGATCCGCTAGTAATGCCCCTAATTGGTTACGAGTCCTAAAATGAATATTTTAGACTCGTCTTTACTCTCCATTCTCCGCATACCGAGAAGTTTTTTTGACCGATGACGTATGTGATTCGTGGGTGCGCCAGTTCCTTATAAGGGAATTATCGTGGGGTTTTCTGCCTTTTTATAGGCCGGGGTGTCAGCAGTATTGACAATTGTGTCATTTCTCTTTACGTTTCCAGTGTGACATTGGAAGTTGTATGTCGATTTATTTGACTGTGGTTACCTTGCCATACCTCAGGTTCTTCTCAAAGGTCGGTGCACCTTTCGTGCATTAGTTCGAATATTTTCAAGAATTTTGGGACATCGTGCGGTGACTTCTGAACTCAGCGCACCTTTGTTTGTCTGTTGTTTACGAGCCGTGTCACAGGTGACTGATCATATGTCGGGCGTTGCCGCTTAACTCTGATTTCTTACAGCCTTTTTGCTCTACAGCTGCCATTATTTGTAAATCCGTTTCTCTACAATCCGGATGTGCTCCAATTCCCTCCTTCGTACCCAGCGCAGTCTAATTTACATATGATGCTAGTTTAGTTCCCACTGAGGCAACACGACCAAGTTGCAACAGCTTCCCGTCCTCCTGTTAAAATGGCACAACACACCTGGGATGAGCTACTCTTGGGCCTTGCTTGCCTGAGTTAAAAGCTTCACATCATCTTTCTTTACAGATTCGGTGTTGAAACTCAACTGCCTCCAGTATCTGCTGTCCTGGGGTGGACTAGGAGGCACAGTTCGGAGGCTCTCAATCTGATGGCATGTCACGCAGCTGCAATTGATGGACTTGAAATTATTGCAGTGAGTCCGTTCGACTTGGGATCGGGTCATTGATTCCGCGGGCATAATCATCTTTCTTTTCTCGTCAGATATAGACCGGACGCAGCTGCTATTGAACTTTGTATGTGTCCCATTTATTTTCAAGACATGAACTGATATTGTGCCTGAGCGTGCGAACCATGACACTAAGGTATAATTAAGCAAATTGATCCATCGACCCTCAAACTCGGGTAGAGCACAGACAGATGGCTTGGAGACGCACCTACCATCAATTACACCGGTTGAAGTGATTTAGCAGTGACCCCATCCGACTCAGGATTGATATCGGGGCCATTCTCCATGTCAAGGGGTGTGTTTTTGCCTTACCCCACAGGGCTGATTTCCAGCCTCCATTCTGTCCTGTATTTATACACCCCCGGCTCGAACAGATATTGCCTGAAGGCAACTTCAGTTCAGGGCCCGATGACATTGCTTCAATGCATGATCCGTAGATGACTTATGGTGGTGAGCCCATTTAACTCGAGGTGGGGTCGTTTGATACTCGTGTGCACTTATGGAGTTTCTGCAGGCTGTCCGTTGTCAAACCTTGAACGCACCGGAATACATGCACACCTGATATTTAGATATTGATCCTCCCTCGTGCGTGCATTCTGCGTCGCTGAATTAATTTCATTGATTTAATGACCTGTTCCTTGTAGCTTGGAATCAGTGGTGAAACAACATGCACCTGTTTGGATGTGCTGTGAGTAATAATTCCCTCTGATGTTGAAACGAAATATTAAGTATCATCTATCGGGGGAAAGTTCTGCTGAGTACATTGGTACACAAGGCCTTGACCTGGAATACAATATTTGAAGCTTCCATGTAAGTCTCGTGTTGTATCACCCTCCCAGATAGACTCTTCACCAGTCTGCCCATGAATGGCAAAAAAATGATTCCTCTACTAATTCGACTTGCAGCGTAGATGTTTGTCAAATGAACCGCCCCACGGGTTTCTCGGGCAATGCAGAAGAGTTTCTTCGGTAAGCAAGTAAGCTGCTTTCTGGCATCGTTTCCGTGCCAGTGGTAAGACTTAGATCCAGCCCTTGCACGAGTACTGAATTGGGTCCTCCTCCAGGCAACTTGCCCGGGGCCCCGACTATTTCACAGTCATATTCCTCTTGAGGCATGGGGTTGCAGTCGAATTCCCGGTGGGAATGTGGGAAGTACAAAAGGTTGAACTGAAAAAGAGAAAGACAGATAATCAGGAGTAATGAAACTGGAGACAATTGCCGGGCCTGCAACCTGCGGTAAATCACGGACAGAATGTCGACCTTTGAAAGATACTGAATAGCGCTAGAAAATATCAGCATGATTGAGAGAGATCTTGATGGACCGTGTACTAATATGCAGCATACTTGAAAGCCTCTTAAACTTGAATTGGTGATCTTAGAGCTCTGGATTCGCGTAGGTTACTGTGGCAGCGAGCCGCAGACATAGGGCCTTAGACTGAAATTTGCCCAGGTGCTTGCTCCAGGAGGCATGTATTCTCATGAAGCCTTAATTGTCACCTAATTCAACTTCAACGTGTATTTTGAAATAAAAACCTCCCTGGACTCGTTCTGCCATGCGCATGCAATGGCCCCTAAAGCACAAGTGTCTTGGCAAAGATGCCAAAGATGCCAAAGACAAATGTGCTGTTTTACTGATGCATTTCTCTGTCTTTTCTTCTTCGCGCCCACTCGAGATGGAATTCTCAATCTGCCCTGTTACTGGCCCCGTTTTCTCAGTTCTGTGTGTCGAACAAGTGTCGAATAATGGTGTAAACTCTGCGTCACTGATCTTATCCGCTTCCGCCGTGCTTCCGGACGACATTCCTTCGCTTGCTCGGTCACTCTTCAGACCTTGCAAGTCCGCGCTCGAAAAAAAACTTGAGTGTGCTCCGGCGATTCAATACCGCACGGGGAGTGCGGTGTCTTCCCGGCGGCCGCCTCTGCGCGCATCCCTTTGTCTTTTCTTCTACGCGACCACTCGAGCCGGAATTCTGACTGGCGCTCGTCTTGACCTAGTCATGACTCTTTTTCTGTGTGGGGAATCGCTCACGGTCAGTCATCACACTGCGTACTATCGCCCGAACCAGAGTCTCTCTAATGCCCATCCCATTATCGCGGATACCACGCCTCCGCTCGCACTGTCCGAGTCGCTCCTGGGAGGTCGCACTCTTGGGCCAGTCGGGTCTGCACTCGAAAAGTCCCGTCTGCGTCTGTGCGCACTCGCGCGATTCGTCCCCGTCATGTCTGATATACGTTGTTGTACTTCCCATCGCCTACAAAATCTATCACTGTGCAGGCATCGCATCGACCCGCACAACCAGTCCTACTCGCACTACTGTCCCGCACGATATCTCTCAGCTGTCAAGTTGCTTTATTTCCCCCTCGATCCGCTCAAGCTTCAAGTTCCGACCAGTCCTGCACTGAATGGCCTCCGCTGTGGGGCTTGGCACCGGCCATCCGACCGACCGCCAGATTCTCTGCGCACCGCTTGGCCGAGTCGTCCATCTGTCCGCGCGCCTCCTGTGCTCTGTCCGCTTTAATTAGATTAATACTACAATGCGACCTCTCATCCTCCCGCCTCATGGCCATTCCACCTTATCCGCGCGCGCCTTAGCCCGAAATGCAAAATCCCTGTTCAAGCACCGCAACTAAAAATCATGCGACTCTCCTACATATGTATCCTCGCCAATCGAGTCGCAGAGCCCAAAACGAATAAAGAAAAGGAGAAAAGGAGGGATCGATCGTGCTGAGCCTGCTGCTGTACGCATATCTCCCCTCACCGCAATGGCGCCCAACACTGTGCTGTAGCTAACGGCGGCGTCTTAGTTGATATGCTCCCCGAGGGGATTCGCTGCCTCGTGGCTCGCCCACTGCTCCATTCTTCCGCCGACTCCACGCATACGCACCTTGCCTGGAAAGAAAGAACATTTCCTTCCTCCGAGTGGGGTCGAACCGCCATCTCTCCCTTGAATTTAAAGGGGATTCCGACCACTCGGTGGCAGCGAGCTTCGTACTCCACGGAGGCGTGCAGGTACACTTATGCGGGTGGATAGGTGCGTCAATTCTGTGCGTTGACTCAAGTGAATAACTGACTGACTCACATACAATCTCCGGGGTTTCTGTAGGTCTTGATTCATGTCGGTATCCCCCAGCTTGCATACTTACCCGTATAACCCATTCTGCCCCCTGTGCCGTGAAACTCAAGCTGGCGCCGACAAGTTCCGCTTGTTCAAGCAACTTGGATAAAAAAAACGAGTTAACCGAGAATGCTTCTGGCGGAGTCGAACCGCCGTCTCTCCCTCCGCAGCAGCAGCTCGCAGAATTATTACTAGGGAGCGAGCTTCCTTGCTCCACGAAGACGTATTTCTGTGTACATATATCAGGCTGAACAGGTGCGCATCTCATATTTTATTCGCCTGAGCAAGGGATTGATGGAGAAAAAGCATGTACAGCATCGCTCAATGTCCTCGGGTGGAACCACCAGCGCTCCCTCAATTGACCAACACCGCAAACTCCTCTGGTATCCGGCGGCCGCGCGCGGTCGAAGCTAGCTCGCTACCACACGAGCGCCTACAATTCCCAGAACCTCTTGCGGCATATCTCTCCGCTTTTACTGCTGGCGCCTCCAAGCCGCCCCGGAATCCTCGCTTCAATTTAGAACTTGTGTCCAGTTTGGGCCCGTGGGGAGTGATCGTCTCACGTATGCGATAGCTCTGAGGGTACGCTAGCGCGCTGAATTTTTCATGAGGCTCCTCCCAGTACCCACTGCAGCCGACAAAAGGCCACCTACGCGCACTCAACGCCTCTGGCGGAGTCGAACCGCCGGCTCTCCCTTGACTGAAATTGCGCATGGAATGGGCGGGCACGAGCTTCCCTGCTCCACGGAGACCTATTTCACCTTCTGCGAGGCTGATAAAGGCCGTCAATTCTGTGCGTTGACTCAACCGAATGACTGACTGGCTGCTGTGCCGAGTTTTTTCTGGATCCATGTCTGGACTCTGTATCCGCCAGCTTGAGTACTTTTCCGCATTACTCTCTCCCCCCGTGCGCCGTGAACCTCCCTCCCCACGAGCGGCAGCATTATTAACTTACTGGGGAGCGAGCTTCAATAATAATTGCTCCATGAAGACTCATTTAGTACAAGCGTGTATATCGCGCTCAATAGGTGCGCTCTTAAATTCGGGATACGCACGATCCGTGACGGCTTGCAGATAGGACTGGAGGATGCAATGCCCTCGCGAATATCTACAAGCTGAGCGGTAGGGGAAGGGGCCGGCGGTGAAGGCGAAGGCGCGGCCGGAGGTTAAGAATGTAGAGGAAACAAGGTCGACAAAGAGAGAAAAAGAATCACTCTTTCTCAGTAGCTTCAGCTAGATTCGAACCTCAGCGGACGAGAACGAGCACTATGCTCCACGAGGAGCTGCAGCGGTCTCTGCGACGCTGAAAAGGCCTGCAAGATACAAAATTCCCTGTCCTAACATCCAATCCCTGATTCATCCCGGCGTTGATCTCGTTGGGACCGAGCCCGGTGCGTATCAAGGATTGGGGCCAATGTTTGCTTGAATCCGGCCTCCGGAATTCATGGTACTCAATGCGCTTAGAATCCAAGCCGCGGATAATCCGCAGCGTGTCAGAAACATCTCACCCTGTCTCAGTTTACACAGACTCTTTATGAATACACAGTGGGGTTAAGCTGCCCTGCTCCACGAAGAATTGTAGGGATGTCTGGGCAGCTGCATACGCGCGGCCTCCATGGACACAAAATACGGTAATTCAAACCAGTTTGAGCCTAATCAATTCTAGCCGTACCTGTGAGCTCTTCGATCGGATTCAAGTCGCAAAACATGCCTCCTAACATGCTGACAGGATGAGCGACCTTCACCAGCCGCGGGCATTCCGAGGTTAGCAAAAAACCTGCCCCAATCATTTCCTAGTGTCTTCGGGTGGAGTCGAGCCACCGCAGATCTCGTGGGGGAGTGAATTTCATACTCCACGAAGACTTGGCTGTGAGCCTGCGAGGCCAGATAGGTGCCCGCCTTTCATACACAACAACCAAGAACGCCGGACTTCAAGTGACCTGCGCATCTTACGATCCAAGACTCCAAAAAAAAATCAATTCCCACCCAAGGATTTCGGGTGGAGTCGAACCACCGCCTCTCCCAGATGACACCTGTTTCTCGAAGTCCTATCAAGCGGGAGTGAGCACCCATGCTCCACGAAGACTCCTCAGTGGATCTGCGCTGCTCGATACGTAGGCAAATTGGTACTTTGGCGTCACAAGCCAACTGTATCTGCTGTATCTATCATCACAATGCAAGCTAATCAATTCTGGCGAGGGAAAAAGAACAGCCGAACACCCACCGCGTCGAACCACCGTCTCTCTCATAGCGAGTAATTTGGCAGCGTACGGGACGGGAGCGAGCCCCACGCTCCACGAGGGCTTGGATGGGTACGTGCGAAGCTGGATAGGGGCGCGCTTTGCGCACGGAATAGAAAGGGCCGGCTGATCTGCAGTCGTGCACGCCAGGCTTCCCTTCTTCGAGTCTCGCACGCAAACCTAATGATAATGTTATCAAATCTACAGCGTACACTGATAGCGAAAAAAATCATGCTGCCCCCCTTATCAGTGTCGTCGGGTGGAGTCGAACCACCGCTTCTCCCAGATAAGGCTTAGATTGCGCATATTAAGCGGGAGCGCGGCCTGCGCTACGACTTGGCTGGGAGGTTGCGCCCCCCTCTAACTGTTAACCTTTGGGCGGGTGCTGAACTCGTGCGTGCGAATGCTGCACGCCTACGAAGCGATGAGCGTGGATTGTAGGGATGAGCGTGCAAATAATGGGGTGGATCTGCAAGTGGGTGAATCCGCTCAGGTCCGAGAAACGGTGTCAGGCGGGAGATCGCGAGGGAGCGCGTTCTCAGCAGAATAAAGCTAAAAGGAAGTAGAACAGCACGAGCGGCGCGGAACTCAATATGTAGCCCCCCTCACAGAACCGAGAGAGCGCCGCGAAGATGTACGAGCTTGTCATGGACCCGCGAGTACGGGCATGCGTAGGCAGGCAGAGAGAAGAGTCTCAGGGAGAAAGAGGAAGCGGACCGACCGGTGAGAGTCTTGAGCGCGGATGCGGAGGGACGGTGGCCGCTACAAAGTCAATTCTGGTTGCACTAGATCACGGCGGTATGAAGAGCCACCGGGGGAGGTGAGCATAGAAGCGCGAGGGCATAGAGGACCGCAGCGGGAATCGGACGTTAGATGAGCTGGGCTGCCAGTCAGGAGCCCGAGCTCACAAAACCGAGGAGGCAGGCCCGAGGGAGGGACGAGGAGACATACAGGATGAAGGGTGGTAATGACATGCGGGATATGGTGCAAGATGAATGGAATCCGAGGTGAAGACTAGCATGTCACCGCAGTGGCACGGCGCGTCCCGGGTCAAGGCGCAAAGCGAGCGATAACAGAGGGGAGAATTGGACGCACGGCGCCGTGGGGAAGAATCAAGTTGACGACGACCGCGGACTCGGAGGTGCAGTTCACAGATGCGGCGGCGCCTGGGGCGTGCGGCAGTGCCCAATCGAGAATCATATCAGCAAGGCAACACGAGCGAGCGGTAAGGCACGCACCGCACAAGGAGACGCCACTCCGAGTTGAACAAGGCAGCTCCGCCGAATTTGTGGGCGGCCCGGTCTCGCTGCTGCTTGCGCTTGGGCAGGCAGGCGTAGGCTTGAGCTCAGCGCACTTGTGGCGCTCAAGTTGGGCGATCAAGCGGGCTCCGTGTTGAGCGCAGGGATGAGGGGTGAGGAGGTGAGGAGGACAGGGCCTCGAGAGCTGCATCGTGCATCTGTAGCGGCTGGGTTTCGGAGGACGGAGTTGGGACGGAGGAAAGATAAGTTGGAAGAGAGTGTGTGTCACAGTACGGTCACAGATCACACTTTGGCAACGGCATCATGATCCATCCGGCATCTCCCGCCGCGGCTCCTTCTACGATGTCTCTCTCCCGTCGTGTTCAGCTCTCATCCTTCTCTGACGCTCCGCCCCAGGAGCGCCTGCGCCGTATGCACGTCATCTACTTCAAGCTCGCGGCTCAAGCGCCAGTGCCGCCGTGAGTGGTAGTGCCAGCGCCAACGGGATTGAGACGCTGACCAACTCGGCGGCGCTGCCCTCCCTGAGCGGCGTCTCTTCGTTCGGTGCACGGGCTGAATCCTCCCTCCGTTTCACGTACTAAGATGGGTACATTGGTGTAGTGGTGAACTGCCTCGGGCTCGCCGCTGCGGCTGCGAACTGCTCCTCCGAGGTCGCGGCCAACTGCTTCTGCATTAGGGCGCTGTTTTTAAGTCTGGTTTGTAAACATGTTGCTAAACACCACGTTTATAAACCGGTTTTTAAATGGATTGGCCCAAGTCACCGGTTTTTAATTAGGATTATGTAAGTCGGCAAAATTTTCGCGGCATCCATCAAGCTTCCATGTCTGGCAGCTCTGGCTCTGGCTCCGGCGTGACGTATTACGACAAGGAGCTGAAGGGACTCTTGCGTCTTCTGAAGCATTGTGACGCCTACTTTTTATTCTCATTACACGGCCGGGCGCCTCTAATACTTACTTGTTTTACTTAGTCAATTCTACTTCGAGCCTATAGTCACATGTACATATTACATAATACATCTAACTTTTGCTCTTAACATCGGCGCGAACGACGACCTCTCGACAGGCCCGA
This sequence comes from Mycena latifolia, assembly GCA_029289555.1. NCBI lineage: Eukaryota > Fungi > Basidiomycota > Agaricomycetes > Agaricales > Mycenaceae > Mycena > Mycena latifolia. The sequence goes on along the minus strand of JARJLE010000141.1, from coordinate 167,877 downwards.
GCCACCTACTACGGCTCCCCCTTCCTCGGGGTCACGGAGGCCCTGCCGAGGGTCACAGGTCCCTCGTCGATGGGTAACAACGATGGCGGCGCCAGAGTTGGCTGGCCGCCGCCCGTCTTACTTTCCGCCGCGACGCTAGCGCCTACTAAGGCAGCTCCGTCGCAGCCTTTTACCTTCAGTCGTACCCGAAGCCCGTAAACGAGCCGCATCACAAGCATCTTCCACAGACTATACCCCTCGGCGACACTCATAACTTCATTGACTACGCGCCGGACCCCGTTAAAGTGGCGAAATTTGCGTTTTGGCGGCTGTTTTACTCTATTTCGGACCAAGTGTTTCAAAAAATGCCATTTTCTTCCCGCCTGGTCCCATTTTTGGCTCCTGGACCGCCGGAGGCGCTTCCTGGCGTGTTACCACCCCCTCTACACCCATAGAAATTTAATTACGCCCGCTATTAAGTCTAGACCTGTAAGCACTACTTCTTGGCCCCCTTCCCCGCCGCGACGCCTCGCAACTTCGTGCGTAGATTGAATGTCTGCCATCATATTGTCTATAATCTCGCCCGATAACCATTCATCGTCGACCAGGCGTGTCCAATCCAGCTGCCCATCCGGAGCTCCTGTATGGACTGTATTCCACGAAATAGAGGCGAAAATTTCAAGGTTACATCCGGGAACTTCGTCTCGAGCCCACTGCACGCTGCCGGCCCATCTGTCCTGGGCGTCCTGAAGGTCGTGGATTTTACGAAAAAAGGGAAGCGCAAATAGGGGTAGGCGCCGGGAAGGGTCAAGCGGGTTAAGAATCGACTTGGCGCCATTCAGCCATTTTTGAGGAAAGTCATTTTCCAGTTCGCGCAGAATGAACTCTGGAGGGATAGACTTGAGTGACCAGAACACCGTAAGTGGGTCGCAATTTGGCAAATCCGTGCCAAACCAGACATCTGTCTTGCGGTGTTTTTCCAGCCCTTCTGAAATTTCTGGAAGCTTTAGGGCCAAGAATTCGAAATCGGTGACTGTTAGGTCCGGACTGGGAAATGTCGCCACGAGAGCCGAAGGCATTTTGCGCGCAGCGCTACAGGCATCAGAAACCTCTGGTGGAACGTCCTTGTAGATCTTGCCTGCGCAAATCCATTGGGAAGCATCGAATGGGGCACGCGCGTCCGCGATTACTATGACACTTGCCATCACAGTGAAGTCGATGAGTGTGGTGAAAATTTTGACGTGTTATTGTGGGCTATTGTTATCTGCTTTGCCCTGTCTTCTATGCCGATCCAAGTGCCGGGCAAATGCCGTCTCACGGCACCCAGGGCTACATTTTGATTGAAAAAAAAATTCGCGCTCCGCGCAATTTACTCTATCCCAGACGGAGTTCCGCCCAGATCCGACTGTTTTACTCTATATGCCAGACCAGGTTGGGGGTCATTTTGGGGCGTTGATTTACTCTATCGCTGACCAAGTTGAAAGGTAGTGACCGGGGGCCTCCTCAGCCACGCCCTCGAAGTGTCATTCGGCCCGCGAAAGCATCCGGGTCCAGACGGTGCACGGATCACCGTGATTTTCAGGTCCCGCGGGGCGGGATTGGAGGAACTCGTCTCCGTTCTTCGTCATTACATCACAGGAACCGCCGGCGCACATCTGGAAATAGGCTTCTGCTACAGTACCTAGATAGTCACCCCCCATATCTATGGAGCTCTATGGAGTACTCGATAGGCATGTGATTAGTGCATAGAGCACCATAGATATGGGAGGTGACTATCATAAGTACTGTAGCAGACACCTATTTCCAGATGCAAATCGGATTCTTGTGGACTGGGTGGATGATTTGCGGGAGGGTGCTCGTGCTGCAATTGACGAAGCAGGGACACGAGTAATTATCCTTTTTGTGTTATTGTCTGTTGCTGAAGCACGATCTCAGCTCCCGCGCCCCATCCCGACCACAGCTGCCAAGAGGTTGATGGAGGACGAGACGGTCATCGCCCAAGCCAATAAAAGATCAAAGAAGGATGAGAAAGATGAAAAGAAGCGCAAAAAGGCTGAGGTCGAGAAGGCCAAGAAAAAGACAAATCAGGGTGCCGTGAGTTCGGAATGGGTTTTTTGGTGTACATGGCGCTGATCAATGGACGTAGATGAACTGGCCCATCGACGACCTGACCGATGATGAGCTCCTGCCGCCACCGGATACGCTTGTCTCTCGGGCTCGTGGGGCCCCGAGGAACGATATTCTGGATCGGTTGACGATCGCGTGTCACGCAAAAAACACAGATAAGCAACGGTACCGTTGTTCTGCGTCTGGGTGTCATACCAGCTGGGCCACGCCGCGCCAGAGTGGCCGGGTCTTATCTCATGCCGTCGATTGTCGGTTCTTGAGCGAAGACTTGAAACAGGACGCCCTTCTGTCGAACGCCGAGAACTCACTCAGTTCCAAAGTGGCGGCGGCTTCGTCTGCGGCGGAACGTCCTGACGCTTGGGCTGGGTTTCGAGTCGCTGGAGGGCAGGACAAGAAGAAAGCTCGTGATCTGCACGTGGCGACGACAAGCCTCTATGTCCTCGAGCTTCTTTGTGACGCCTCTCTTGCTCCTAAACTGGTTGATAACAAGAAATTCCGCAAGCTTGTCGACCATCTTGAACCGGGAAACGGAATTTTCGTTTCGACAACCTTTTCTGCGAATTATATCCCGGCGGAGGCTGCGCGAGTCACTGCGTTGTCCTACGAAAAGCTCAAAAAGTACCACAACCTAACTTTGGGATACGACGGCGGTACAGTCAAGAAGGGACAGTCGATCTACACCTTCCATATTACAACACCCGACACGCGCGAGCCTCACTTCGTCAAGGGTGATGTCGCTTCCGGCCTATCTCACACGGCGGAGCATCGTAAAAAGCTGATCCTGTCGGTGAGCCGCATTCAGTAAAGCCTGTTTCAACACTGCTAAAGCTCGGGCAGGTAATAGATAAAGTTGGCCGCCCTCCGCATTATCATGGATATTAACAAGGGTCTCGAGAAGATCGGTAAAACTAGGTTTGGCACCTTATATTGGGCGTCCTACGCTTTGTTGCGAGTCCTCCCTGCAATCCACGAGCTAGTTTCTACCGGCGTCGTACGCACCGATGGGAAGGAAAAGGTTTCCTATTTGTCAACCATTGTTTCCCAGACTGACACACGAGTAGGATGGCGTGACATTGGCCTGGATGAAAAATCTCCGAACGTTCAGCGACTTTCAGATTCAACTGCAACAGTTTTGTTGTATCTTAGAGCCGATCGCGGGCGCTATCAAGTGCCTCGAAGGCCTGCAAGTGACCGTTGGTGATGTGTGGAAATTCTACGTTGCGATACCTGCTGTCCTCGACGCTCTTTTTACCGAGGATTCCCTTGGGATCCCTCTTGATGTGCAGGGACAAGTTTGTAGCCTCGTCAATAAACGCTACGAGGAGATGATAGGTGGCCCCAGTGGTGACACCTGATAATACCATGGTACCAGTCATATTAGAAGGAGGTATACCCCCCTAACCTCTCTCTAATTTGAGTGGATTTCAGATATCTCCATACCACCATTATCCCACCAATACCACTGGTTTCTACCACCGGTTTTTGGGTGGACTTGGGGGAAATTTTTGTATTTGGAGCTACCATAAGTGCCCTTAGAATGAATCTAATGGGGTGTTTTGAAAAGTCAGTAACAATGTCTAATGGTCTGAAGTACCACTGTACCACCAAAAGCCTTTGGAGAGTCAGTCATTTTTGTGACCCCGCTAGATTACCATGAATACCACCAACCAGTTTCCGATGGGTCAGTAAAATTTGTGACCCTTGAGAATTACCATCTTTACCACCGGACAACTTCTTTCAGTCAGTATTTTTTCTGACCATCCGAATGTACCACCAGTGCCACGAGTATATTTACAAGGATCAGATTTTTTTGTGATTCCCTGCAGCTACCATCTTTACCACCAGACAACTTGTCTCATTCAGTAATTTGTGTGACCATCTGAATGTACCACCAATTCCACCAGTATGTTTACGAGCATGAGATTTTTTTTGTGATTCCCTGCAGCTACCATAATTACCACCGGTAGCTCAACCCGTATGACTTGATGGATTTTACCTTTGGCCCTGCCACCATTACCACAGATACTCCATGGTTATAATCACCTATGGACCATTTCTCTGATTACCACCAATAGCTCGAGGCAAGTGAATTGACAGATTCTCAACCCCGGAGTTTCCACTGTTACCACCACCTGAGTAATTAAACCTCTACGTGTGCTCCCACTGACTGATTCGAGTCTGATGCCAGAGATAGCACTGTCTCAAGCATCTCTGCCAACTCCTCATTCTCTGCGTCTTCCCCGATATAGTCCTCCCATGCATCCTCCTCTTCCTCTGCCCCTAGCCTTTCCATAAGCTCACTCAGTTCCTCCACTTCCTCATCGCTCTGGCTCTCCTCCTCCCCAGTTATCCCCTCCATGTCATTGAAGTCAGGCTGTAGTGGAGGCTGAAGCCGCTCTCCTGGAACCAGCGTCCCTGTGAATTTTGCCCCCAACTTTTGCTCCATTGAAACAAAGCGCTTCATGTGCCCGCTATTAAAGCGCTCCCGCTTCCACTGATATTGTCGAATGAAATATGCGAGATTTGGATCTGTCCTTTCGACTTCCTCTGCACGGGCATCAAGAACTTCCTTCTCGTCCCGCATATAGGTTACAAAGCGCCGAATCTCCACATTTAAACGGGAAATTTCCTCCTTAGCACGCTCTATCCTGAAGTAGGAGTCAAGAACAAGCCTTGCAGCAGGTGTGGCCCATGGAAGAAGCTGTGCATTGCCATCTGGATCTCTCAGGAGGTCCCATTCGGAAAGGAAGGTATAGTCGATGACTTCGACCCATGTAAGACTTCTACCGGGTGGATCAAGGGCAGCGGCTGCCGCATTATATCGAGCCAGTCCATTGCGAATGGCTTGGGACCGGCTCTGGAGGGCCTTTGCAATGTGTTTTCTCATCTTGTACCCTGGAGAGCAATTAGAGATGAATACCCTGAACAGTTTCTTACGCACCTGTTCCCGACATGTTCATTTTAGTGAGTTCAAACATGCGTTTGAGAACAAGCTCCTCCAGGTGATTTATAGAGAGCCTATATCTTCGTGTGCTGGACAGTGCGGCAGCCACCTCCCATTCTTTGCTTTCCAACGTCCACCGTGGGCCAATCTCCATCCGCCTTTCACTTTCCTGGACATCAGCAAGAGCACAGTCATAACTCTCCCGTGCATGTCTCTTTGCCGCCTTGGTGGATTTCGAATGTTCCCCACAGCGTTCATCAAAGATCTCTCTGGTAATGGTGGTAAAATGCCGGGTATTCATAGTAGTCGTGGTCGAGGGATGGAATTAGGAAAGGTTGATGATATTCGTGGTAACGGGGGAGTATTGGTCAGTAAAGTGAGGAGAAGCTAGGACTGTAGACGCACTTCTTTTCCATGAGCTTGATTAATCGATTAAGATACTCAATTTGATCGGTTTCAGTCTCTGGCTCTTTGCCAAGTCCCTTCAAATATGCCTTCTCATCCTCCAATCGCTTCGGGAACTCTGAGACATCCTCTACTCCCAATTCGGCCATTGCAACATGCAGTGTTCCCTCACCCTCAAGGATTTCTACCCCCTGCTTGTAGTTGTTAACAAGAAATGTACCTGGAGCAACCGGTCAACTTTTCAGTCAAGGAATACCAATAGTTTTTAAGTACTCACTGAGGTTTGCGTAAGTGTCCAAGATGTCGGTGTGTGCAAGGTATGTTGCAATGGTTTGGCGACGATGAAACACACTTGCATAGCGTGTTGACCGGGCTAAGGCATTAGACTTGGAGAAGAAACGCTCGCATCCCTCGAGGTCTTCCAGGCCCATTCCCGGTACATATGTTGCAAGGAATGTGAGCTGACAGCGACGGTTGTGAGCATGCCCGTGGAATGAGCCCACCAAGGATTTGAAGTTTAGTCTGGCTGCCTTTTCTGCCATCGGGCTGTTCCGCACGGTTGTCCCGAAGCCACATCCAATGTCGTACCCACCCCCTATGTCAGGGCCGAACACATCGAGGAGGGCATCAACAATTGCCAATGGATACTTTGCCCTAGAAAGAAAATTTGATTACCACAAATACCATGGATAGTGATACCACTCACAGCTCCCCGCTGCGGACCATATCGGCCAGAAGTAGCACAAAACCGTGGCGACACAAGGCAAGGAAGATTCCAGTCTCATCAAACACACCCCACATCCTGGATGTAAGGTCCTCGTTGAGGTTTTTCCATCGCTCCTGACACTCGGAATCTTCTTCTGTGTTATTCCTAGCCTAAAAGCGATCAGAATTGGAACGATACATCAACGGAGGGCAGGGAAATTCTCACCGGAATATTTACAAGCCCTTTGAGAACCTCCTTTGACCACTCATTAACCTTCTCCCGAGTTAGAAAATAGTTTCCACCAACATCGACTACCCTGGGGTCCTGCCGCTCGCTTTTCCCTCGTGTCAGATTCCCCTCATTGTCAAAAGTCTTGTCCTTTCTCAAGACACGTTTCAATGAGTCGTTTCCATCCATTGTGGTGAGCATGGAAAATATAAGCTTTGCCTCGCCTTCTAGCTTGTAGGTGCAAGCAGGGCAGCAGTTCTTGAGTCGCCAGTCGGGTGCATCTCTGCCAAGAGCCTTCGCAACCCTGCCATCAACCGCTTGCAGCGTCTCCAAGTAGAGGTCGTAGCAGATATTGAACTGTTGAGAAAGGTAGGGGACATAAGCCCTTCCATGTAGATCGCACAGAGTTTTGACCCAGCTCTGGATTGAGAGAGTAGGGCACCGTAGACGTGCGACCCGAAACATCTCCAGCACGCTGTGAGCCATCACATTGTGATAGCTCCCGACGTGACCTCAAAACACCGAACTCCGAGAACAACGCCTTAAGCCTTCGACTAAAAATGATACCCGGACCCAACTTAGGTGCACGGGATGCGTTACCATTACGCCAACAGGCCATTCGAGGATCGAACTCAAGACTACAAAGGACCGACTCCGAGTAAAAAGTTATGGCTTGACGGAGAATCGAACTCCGAACCCTCCATCAGCCGATATGAAAACGTCAGGTACACGGAGCGCGTTACCATTACGCCACCAAGCCATGACCGGACTATCCAAAAAGATGTCAATTACCACTGCGCTACCAAGCCACGAAGGACCATGACAAAAATCATATCCAGACCCAACATGGCTTGACGGAGAATCGAACTCTGAACCTTCCATCGACCAATATAACGGAGCGCGTTACCATTACGCCACCAAGCCATGACCGGACTACCAAAAATGACAATTACCACTACGCTACCAAACCACAAAGGACCATGACAAAAATCATATCCAGACCCAAGCATGGCTCGACGGAGAATTGAACTCCGGACTCTCCGTCAATCGATATAAAAATGTGCATATTTATGGAGTGCGTTACCGTTACGCCATCAAGCCGTAGGAGTCGAACGACCAGCCAAGACGATCACCGTAAAAAGAAGGGTTTCCGTCGGAATGGCTCGACGGAGAATCGAACTCCGGACTTTCCGTCAATCGATATAAAAATCCATTAGATCAGAGTGCGATACCAGTACGCCACCGAGCCGTAGGAATCGAAAGGCCAGCCAAAACTATCGTCATGAAAAAGAAGGGTTTTCTTCATAATGGCTCAGCGGAGAATCGAACTCCGAACTCTCCGTAAAGCATACTGCGAACTTCATAGGAATACGGAGTGCGATACCATTACGCCACTGAACCGTTCAAAACCGTGCCCTATCTTCTGGACAAAAAGAACGGGCCCGTCGGAGAATCGAACTCCGGTCCCTCCATTATTTCAGTTTCCCGCCAGTTACGCGAACAGAGTGCGTTACCGCTACGCCACCGGACCATGTGTGCGAATGACACGAAGGTCTAGTAAGAGGCGCACAAAAAGAAATGGAAAAGAGGGATGGCTCGACGGAGGATTGAACTCCGGACTTCCTGCAAAAGATGCGCTTGTGCAAGAACCATGGCAGGATGCGTTACAGTTACGCCATCGAGTCGTGAATACCAAGTGGCCCAAAAGGATGGAATGAGAACTCCGGGTGATCAAAAAGGTGGGTAACGTAGGGAAAAGGCCTGACGGAGGATCAAACTCCAGACTCTCCGTAAGTCAAACACTGGGGTGAAAGGATACGGAGTGCGTTTTTCCACTACACTATCGAGCCGTCGCAGGCGGAAACGGATAGGAAGGGAGCTAGGACCGGACATGGAGTGTCCGAGGCTAGGGCCAACAAGTCCGGGTTGCGGAATCGGTACCGGACTGAAGACGGTGCGGGTAAGGGTTCACGGAGCTCTAGAATGAGTCATAAACGAACTCCGGGGCGGAGGAGCGTGCGAGCGAGCAGGTATGGGACATAAAGGAACAACTCCGGCACAGCTTTGGGCTGGGGTATAAATACTACAGCTAGTCTACCAGAATATTATCTCAGTTTCGGCCCACATCCTCACCTTCTAAGCCTTAGCCAGCTTAGGAGTAGCTAAATACCCGCCCCGAACATCACCTAGAGGTCACCCGGAGTCGAGTTACACAGTAAAGCGACCCCGGTACTCCCCCGCCGCCGTCAGACAGCGAACGGAGTTTATATTTCGGCATAAAAAGTTCAGCGCCAGAGAAATCGAACCGTTTATTCCTCCCCTACGCAAGTAGGGCAGTTAGACAGCGAGGTCTTCGGAGTTCGTGTGTAGCTGCTAGCTAAGGAAGTTGGCGGTGCAGAGCCCGCAGGAAGTCGCCTTCAGCAAGCGAACGGGTGAGAAGTAGAGAGAGGAAACTCCGTAGAGGCACAAAGAGGGGTAAAGGGAGGAGGAATTGCCGGAACGTTATCGCGAACACATAAATCCCCCGGTCTTACAATCTACGACTCAAAGATACTTCGGACGACTGTGGTTCGTGGTCCAGGAAGCCCCCAAATCCATATCTCACCTCGGACTTGACGAATTGGACCCCGCATCGCCCTCCGAAGGTCCTCCCCAAGGAAGTGTGGAACAGATTCAATCTCCGTTAACCCGAGAAGGCTAACTAGGCATCGGAGTTCGCTCGGACCACCCTAGCTAGGGGGATTTTGAACTAACTGTTCGAATCCTTGTACGGATATCCCCACCAATAATATTTTAACCTCCCTATGTACTTGTCTACCGCGACAGAACAAATTCCCCCTAGAGGACGAGCATTTAAACATAGCCCGGATCTCCCCACCATCTGGCAGTTTAAAGCACCGCAGTCCGCATCACAACGCGGGTTGCAATGGCAACTTTCGGAGCAAATGGAGAGCACGGGAAAAGGCCCTGCCTCACGAGGGGGATGTTACAAACTTGTCTGTTGTGAGCAGGGGCGCGTGTACAATGTATGTGCCTGCAAGTCCCCTCAGTACCGCAGGAAATGAAAAGCAAGGTGACACACTAAACATATCCACCCCTTTTACAGAGTACGCCCCATCCATCTGGTCATCCAATGGAGGGGTAGAGGGTGTTGCAGCCTCATTTAAGCCATACTCGGACTGTGTCGCACCCCATTGGACATAGGTGTCTGTAATGGCCTTCATTTGGCCTCGGAATCCCAAGACACGTCTGAGGGTGGCATCTGCACGTGTTCTTGTGTCCTTGGATCTAATTCACAATCAGCATCGACCCTAGCATACACATGTTCTTGACGTGCCTGGCTTTATTCATATCATACTGAAGCTGGTCCTGGAATTCCCCGCCAGCATGACTGATATTGAACTCAATGTCGCCGGTAAGGGCCTCATCAATGGACATGGGCTCATGCTCATTGCTTAGGTCAACATCGTCGAAGCCATGTGCCTCCCGAAGTAGAAAGAATTGGTGACATTTTTCTTCTGAAAGCACTGGAGTTCCGTGAGCAATGTATAAATATCCAACTTGAATGCATCGCTCTCACTATTAATACGCTCCAGCACCTGCTCGTTGGTAGAGTAATGAAGCTTCTCAGCTTCTTTTGGTGTAAGTGATTTGACTTGATGTGTTACAGTCCCATTGGCAAGGCGGACACCGACAACGGTCCGGACATGGTTGTTTTTCCTGACACGGTGCTGCCGGGCTGGGTTAGATTTCCCAAGGGATTTGGCTTTGCTCATCGTGGCCGGCGACTTCACAGAAATTTGGTTGATTGCATGTGATCCGATATCCATTTGGCAGATCTTCAATAGTAGGTGGTATTGGTGGTAAGCACGGTAACTCTTCAGTTTCCTGAATCGGAGATATTGATGGTAACCATGTTTAATCTCGATGCCAGTGGGATCAAGTTCTCGCAGAGTGTTTTCTGAGGGGATTTGTAACCCATACCAATTGCTGGAACAGCGTAGTCTCAGTGCCAGACTGCCGCGACATCCCAATTTGGGAGCCCTGTCGTGACAGTCTGGGCCGTAACCAGTCAATTAGCCGGACCTTCGCGCTATGTTTCCGCGTTTTTGAGCTTCAGTTTTCAACCATTTCCCGACAGTTTGTCCTCAACTCTTGGAGAGACAAATGAATTAATCGACATTTAGATGTCTTCTGTTGACTCGGAATAATTTCAAGGGCCCCACAGAGGTGCAAAAGGACCCATGAACTTGACGGGGTCCTGGCATGTGGCAGTGCCCCACAAACTGATCATCATTTTTGGCTGGCGGATTGCCGGGGTCCCAGTGCATAGTGCGAAGGTCCGGCTAATTGACTGGTTACGGCCCAGACTGTCATGACAGGGCTCCCAAATTGGGATGTCATGGCAGTCTGGCACTGAGACTAGGAACAGCGGAGATTATGTGAGTTGCATTGTAGTTGAGATGGCAGACCACGTGACAAAGCTTGGTCACCACCCGTTTGATGCACTGCCACCCCATCTGCCTGCATCTGGTCGGAAAACTCGGGGAAAACATCCCTGCCGGGATCCTTGTTGGGAAGCCCATTAGTAAGTATACGCAATATTATGGCATGGCTTGGGAAACATGAATGAGTGTGTATGGTAACACATTTTCTCAGAAAACCCAGGACTTGATGGGTAGTGGTGGCTGATCATACCACTTCTACTGCCACTTCAATTGATCTCCTTCACCTCAGAGGTATTTCTACTGTGATTTGTCATGGCCGGTTCTTAAATCTACCGAGGTGTCCTAATGGAGAACAAATGGAGCCTGTTGATGTGGACACATTGAACCGCCCTCTTGTACGTCAATCAATTGCTGCTGTCTTGCTCACGAATGTGTTCCGGCATCTATCTGACTAGCCGTGGCATTCATGGGAAGCTGTCAGGGCTAAGTACAAGCTTCAAGATCGCCGCTGCCATCATTGCAACTGCTGGGGAATCGAAAAGCATTTTGACCCATACATTTTTTTGCTTCTGTTCTCTGCTCCCTTCTGAGCAACTCTGCTTTGACTTGTACTTGTAATCAACGAGCTGTGATAAATTGGTATTTGTGGTATGTGTACCACAAAAACCACGGTATTCCTCCTCTTTTTTCCTGCCGTTCCACCATTACCATCATTTGGGTAATCACGAACCCTCACCTGTATAGGGTCGGACTTCAGTCCGACCATCGGATCCGACATCCCGTTCACTCTCGAAATATTCGCCCTGAACACCAATGCTCGGTATATATGCTAAGAATTTTATCTAAGGTCTGGATAGTATGCAGGACCAACATATTAAAAATTTGGGATGTGAAACAAGCTATCCGAAATGTAATGAAACATTTTGGTTTGGAAATCAAGAACCCACTGAGCTTGAGTGCGTACACATATATAAACTAGGCAGCCTTTTGATCTCGACTCTCATCTTGCGAGTTGACTCTGGCCACATCTTCCATGGACACTCTTGTAAAGTCTCCCCAAGCTTCTAAACAACCCCACCCATCTGTCCCGCAGTCTAGACGGCAGATGGCTTTGGAGAAATATGCAGAAAAGTAAATTCCTGAGCATTATACTCTCTCGGTCATTGAACATAACTAGGAACAGGGAATTGCTCCGAGAGAAGGCTCGCATTCGTCAGCGCAATGCCCGAGAAAAATCCCGTAGCTCTCCGGAGGCAATCCAGGCTGCAAAGCAGAAGAAACACATAGAGAATGTTGTGTATCGTGAAAAGTGTGTTTACCGTTAAAATCATATTCATAGACTGACATTAGTGGCAATCAGGAAGTGCCAGCAGTGAGTCATTTGTCGCTCTGGACACCGAACGTCCAGAGCTTACAATTCAAGCAGAGAATACATTGACAAGTACGGCATGATTTCATTCAAGCATATTTATCGACCAGTCCTCAAATTCTACGGGTGCGGACATCTCGCAGGGGTTAAGATCTTGGACAAGACTATGTATGAGTCAAAGGAAAGGCTGGTATTCAATGATGCGGATGTGCAATTGAGAAAAGATTTCCTTACAGGAGATCTCGACCACATCACTCTGGTCATCGAGGATTACTAGTAGCTGCCTCGGCACAAATATTACTAGGGGTTATTGATGTCATTGCTATAAAACAAGTTCTTTTCATCAATACAACCAGGTACTGGTAGGTCTCCGATAGCGGGGTCCGGCCATATTGGGAGATATCACGCCAGGTCACAAGAGTGTGACACTTTGAGGCCGGTTTCACAAAAAAATTGCAAGCACATGAGGGACCCATGAATAGTTCTAAAAAATATTTAATGGACAGGGGGGATGCCGAAGAGCTGCTAGCGCCCTGGGATCAACGAGATCTTTATAGCTTATTATCCTTCAAGGATTTTGACCACCGAGGATTCGATTACATAATCGATCAAATTCGCCGCATCGAATCCACCAAATGGTGGATTCTGTGCAACTCTGAATACTATTTTTCTCGGAATACTCACAGTATGAATACTACAATATTCACTCTCTAGTTGTTAGTTCCAACAACTGTCGAGGCGTTTTTCAAGTTCTGACTATGGCACATGACCTGCCAAAGCGGGTTGCTCTTGTTCTTCTCCCCCATGTCGACCTTCTATTGTGATCCTCCATTTCATCCTGACCCAGGATACAACAGTGCAACTGCTCGTGGCACTGTCTGGCTTGCTCTGAACCCCAGGACTCGTTTTCCGGGACCCGGAAACTACACTTCCTGGTGTGTATCACTCTTATCACTGTGATCTTAGCAAAATCTTGATGCTATGGACAGGGAAAGTTGCCGGCGAGCATCAGAAGGAATATCCGACGGTGGTGGAACTCGATACAATTCAGTGGAAGAATCACTCCCTGCCTGGCATGCATGATGTGCTTTGGGGGAACATGCTCACCTGTTAAATCCCGAAGTCGAGAGTCGAAGGAATGATCCGATGACGGAAGGTTTCGGTGCCGGAGTAATGGTGGAGCGGAAGTTCGGATCAATCGCAAACACCACAGGAAGGTAAGGGTGTGCGTACTACCTGGACTGGCGAGAGTATAAGTTGTTCCGGCGAAAGTCGGAACTCCGGAGGACGGAAGAATAAGGCAGGGTTCAGGACAAGACGAATAGTCAAGAACGTTAATAATCAAACTGAGGTTACATAGAGGCATACGGAATATTTATACTAAGTCATAATTACGTACGGCCGTAAAGTCCATTTCTATATATAGTGATCTGAAACGGAAGAAGCCGCAAGTGAGGTTTGCGGAGCGGTGAAGTCCGCTCGAGTCGAGTGCGATAAAATAAGGAAGTTTAAAATGGGAAACGCTCAGTAATCCTTCATTGCGTGAAAACCCATTTCGGGCGGCGTCCGTAGATCCGGACGCCGGAACTCCCCGAAGGTACGGAACATCCCGGAATAACGGAGCTCGTCGGGAGTTCAGAACGTACGGATATAACATCACCCCACCGATCCCGATTTCCATGCCCCTCCTGCTTACTTGGAGAACCCCAGACCCACCCCATCGACCCCTGGGCTGCCAAGAGGTGTCCCCTATGCTGCACCTCTCAGCCCCTGATCACCCACTACCCACCGGGGAGCTATTACCAACCCCCATCTACATCGAGAGCAAAGCAGGTGCGTAAAATTGTACAATCAGATTATCTCCGATGACTGAAAGGACCACTGCAGTCCGATCCCCCCATCCTTTCCTGTCGTCTGGATCCCAGACGATGAGGATGATGAGCCTACACCACTGGGTCGCACCGCTCCAACTCCCAATGCAATGCCCACAGTAGTAGACGAACTTGCAGAGCGTATTGCGGGGCAATTCAATATGACACCCAGGGAGCTTGCTGCATATTGTGTAAATTGGATTGCAGAAGGCGATGGCCGTCGTGGACCTGACCTCACAGAACAAGCTCGTAGCCAGGGACTTGGAGACCTCCTTCGACCTCGCATTGCTCCAGCTGACCACAATATCCCGCACACTTCCACGGAGTGGCAGGGTTTCGAGGATGATACTGCTTTTCGTGCAATGTGAATACCTGAGGAGGAGGGTGGTAGCAGTGGTAGCGGTGATGCTGGGCTTGATTCTCCCCCAAGTGTTGACTAGTTTCTGCGCCATAGTTTTATGTCGAGTTCTTCCAACTTCATGCCGTCCCCGTCCCATTTATACAATTGCCTTACAAGAGAAGACAAAAATTCTGGTGGTAAATGTGGTAAATCCCTGAGTCCCGTGCACAAATAACGTGTGATGTTTACGTCACAGGCTGTCCCATCATTACCATCTACCACTACGACCAAGCCAAAATTTAACAATCTGCATATGTGAGTCTCCCTATTAATTCCAGGTTGCATTTCCTGGCTTGTTGGCTCGCCAGTATGACTGAATCTTTGACAACGACCAGTGCCAGCAGTACCACGCGACAGACGCGTAGTAAAAAAAAAACGGTGGCTGCCCCCATGCACCGGATGCATAGCTCCGATGCTCCCAGCTTGTCAAAAAATGGGGAACCCGCCTCAGCCCCTGCGCTTCGGCGGTCATCACGCCGCAGTGCAACTGAGGCCTTGGTATCCCAAGCGAGCTCCATTCCGGAGGATTCAGCAGGCGAGGAGGAGGATCCAGATGCAGACAAAGACGAGTCCGAGTTGGACCAGCCGCTGCCACCTCCCCCTGAATCCAACGACAAGGAGCTTGACACACTCGGGGACATGACCCCTGACGTTAACGAGGACTTCGACATCCGTGATATCCTGGGCACCAAATTTGACAAGACCTTTGCGGAGTAAGCTCTTTATTCAGAAGAATCACTTTTATTGATGTGTAGCTACAGAACTCCTGAGCCCAAGAACAGTCCTATGTCGGGAGACAAGAATCATGTCCCCACTAACGCACAAAGCACGCCAGCATCGACTGCGAATACAAGCACCACCCCCGGCGGCACAAGCTGCGGCCCCACGCCCACTGTAAACAATGTCGGCCTCCTCGACAATCTCACTACCTCGACTGACACGGACAGCACACTGGTGCCCGCCCTCAACAAAACTGCAGTACCGACCAATGCGGATAGCACGGACAAGACTCCTGCCCCTGTCGACAAGGACATTGCCTGCAGTGATGGAGATGAGATGCCCAAACTCACAGTCATCGTCAACAAGGACAGTGTGCCTTCACCGCTCAAAGAAAGTACTGCCACCACTGATCAGTCCCACTACCAATTGCCACCGCCACTGCCAACGACTCCCCTCGCTCCGCCTCATAGCCCATCACACTCCCTATCACCTCGCCCTATACCATCACGCTCCCAATCACCTGATCTCCAGCCTGCAGTCCATGGAACGGATGGATGGACCCACCGTGACCGTAACCCGTTAGCCCCGCAGAAACCTGTAAAGCTTGGGGGAACGAGTATCGGTCCCACCCAGGCAAATGCCTTGAAGAACACGTCAAATGAGCAACATCGGGTGCTCAAAACTGCGCGTGCGTCTCTAAAGGAGGCTGTGGAACAGCATCGTGGCGAGCTTGCGGACAAGTGTAAGCGGCTGTCAGAGGAGCTGAAACTCCCTCTCAGAGACGTAGAGGCAGCAATGCGCGGCGCTTCTAAGATCAAAAAGAAACGAGCCGAGAACATGCGTAATGCTTTGGTGTGGGACAAGGGCTTAGCAGTAAATGAGGGTGAGTACAGCAACACATATGTTATCCTAGCGCTAACTTCGGATCGATAGGCAAAGGGCACGGCGAGCGCCTCTGCCTGCCCGCGCTCCAGCGACTCGTCCAGGAAGAGGAAGACAGCACTCCCAAGTCCAAGGAGGAGAAAGAAGTGATTGTGGAGGCGTTCATGAAGATGAAGGAGGCAAAGGCAAAGGGAACCCGGGTCAGCAACCGCGAGGCAGCAAAGGATGTCACCTGGGTGGTCGACCAGATTTATGATGAGGTAAGCATGGTACCGGTGGTAACCGTGGTACTCCGCACTGAAAACCTACTATAGCTCGTAAACCTCGAGGCGCGCACTGGGGCACGGGCGCTCTTGATTATCGCCGGCTCCAGTGTGACCGACACCATCTCCCCGACCGTCCTAGGCACAGACAACTCCACATCCTTTGTCAGTGGTATCCTCAAGATGTCGACAACGCAACTTGCTTCAAAATTTGGGGCGTACTCATGCCTGGTCGAAGGCGCAGATGACGAAGGGAGTCATTCCCAGAGGCGGGGCAAGTGTGTTGCGATGATTCAAGATGGATTGCGTGCGTCTCCTATCTTCTTTATACTTATATGCTGTTATATTGCATATTAACAGAGCGGATAACCGGGAAACCAAAGGTCAAGATGGAATACATCAACTATCGGCGACTAATCCAGCACGGCATGGGCGTGGAGCTTGTCGGGCTTCCACCTGATTACATCCTGACTGCTCCGTCAAAAAGTGGGCAGGGTGGGGCAGAACGGACTCGGGCGCTCCTGGACCGCCTCAAATCTAACACCTGCAGATGGGAGAAGGTTTCTGACGTGCACAGGGCGGAGCTCAGGGAGGAGTTCGAGAATGCCCCCAAGAAACAACGTAAGACTCGCAGCGACAAGAAGGGGACAGACGAGGAGGAGGAAGAGGATACGGAGCCTGTGAAAGAGAAGAAAGGGAAGAAGCAGCGTCAGAAGAAGGGGGGTCAAGAGGGTGAGGATGTGTCTGCAACCACGAAGTCGGCGGGGAGCAAGCGGAAGCAGAGTGAGGTGGAGGAGGATGACAGCGCAGGGACGTCAATTGGCCGGACGAAGGCTGCGGCGAAATTCAAAACCAAGACAGTCCCTGCCAAGCGCAAGCACGCTGGTGCCGACTTCAATGACCACGACGATGCCGAAGCCCCAGCTCGGAAGAAGTCGAAGGACAAGAATGGCAAACCTTCCAAGCCGGACGCCACAATGCGAGCCCTCGTAGAGCTGGCTGCGAAGCGCACCCAGGTAAGGTTGCAGCGGGGGGCAGCTGATGAAGGCATCCAGAAGATCCCAGCTCGTCGTAGGGACCGACGGGCTCACATGGAGGAGGAGGAGGAAGATGACAACAATATGGTGTATCTGAGGCGCCGCAAGGCGCGCCCACTGTCTCTGTCCCAGATTGATGAGGACAAAGATTCTTAGGTTGTGCTCTCCTTCACTTGAGCCTGAATCTGCATGCTGTAGCTCGTTATTCAGCATGTATACGTTCCATAGTGCAAAACCAGGTTCTCATGGTGAAGATAGGAGGAACAAATTTCAATTCACTTTTCGTGGTAATGGTCGAAGTGTCAACATATAGGTGGTAACAGTGGAAATTCCGGGGTCGAGAATCTGTCAATTCACTTGCCTCGAGCTATTGGTGGTAATCAGAGAAATGGTCCATAGGTGATTATTACCATGGAGTATCTGTGGTAATGGTGGCAGGGCCAAAGGTAAAATCCATCAAGTCATACGGGTTGAGCTACCGGTGGTAATTATGGTAGCTGCAGGGAATCACAAAAAAAATCTCATGCTTGTAAACATACTGGTGGAATTGGTGGTACATTCAGATGGTCACACAAATTACTGAATGAGACAAGTTGTCTGGTGGTAAAGATGGTAGCTGCAGGGAATCACAAAAAAATCTGATCCTTGTAAATATACTCGTGGCACTGGTGGTACATTCGGATGGTCAGAAAAAATACTGACTGAAAGAAGTTGTCCGGTGGTAAAGATGGCAATTCTCAAGGGTCACAAATTTTACTGACCCATCGGAAACTGGTTGGTGGTATTCATGGTAATCTAGCGGGGTCACAAAAATGACTGACTCTCCAAAGGCTTTTGGTGGTACAGTGGTACTTCAGACCATTAGACATTGTTACTGACTTTTCAAAACACCCCATTAGATTCATTCTAAGGGCACTTATGGTAGCTCCAAATACAAAAATTTCCCCCAAGTCCACCCAAAAACCGGTGGTAGAAACCAGTGGTATTGGTGGGATAATGGTGGTATGGAGATATCTGAAATCCACTCAAATTAGAGAGAGGTTAGGGGGGTATACCTCCTTCTAATATGACTGGTACCATGGTATTATCAGGTGAGTGGTGATCTCTATCTCTCGGGATTTTATCTCGACCCAGGTACGTTTTTCTTTATAGCTTGACATATTTATTGTTGGCTGAAATATCGGTAGAACACGTTAAGAGTCCTATCCTTCGCAAGGACACGGCAAATCAATTTGATGTGTCTACGACACCAGTAACTTCCGCGGCATCCTCTCAGTCCTCATTGACCGACCAAGATCTCCGTGATTCCATGCCGACTTACCAAAAAGTCGGCAAATTTCTCCTCAAAGTCCTCGCGACCGAGCTAAAGTCTGGTCGTGATGCACCTGAATTCCGCCCGTATCGATCCGCGGAGGCTGTCTTGGCTGCGTTCAAAGCACAATTCGAAGCATTCACGAGGCAATATCCTCCTTACAGTGCTCGTGCGGCCGCGTGGACCAAGCCGTATCTATATTGGACTGCGATGGGGGAACAGAGCGACGCCAGCATCCTTGCAGTGAAGTTGTTTTCCCGTGTCAACTTCAATTCCACTGACAACCCGGTTTGCGTCAGTTTGTTGCACTTAAAGTCTACTCAATCCTCCCGAACTCGATGCCGGAAGAGCGCACAGTCTCGCGCTTTACTCGCATGAATACGAACGATCGAGCCAGTCAGGACGCTTCCACCATCGTTGGAATGACAAAAATCTATCAGCATAATCGGCGGGAGGATCGTGGATTGGTATGAATCCCTTTCCCATCTTTACCTCTAGTTTTTTTACCCTCGTCAGGACGCCCCTTTGTCGAAGCCACCCACCTTGAACTGGCGCAGTGTCAAATTACTTATGACGCCAGCTCCGAAAGACCCATCTCCCATGGACACAGCGGCCGCACCTAATCCCGACGATCCCCTGTCAGCCGCCCAGGTAACGGAGGACTGCGAGGCGGGTTTGGAAGCTGTCAACGAGGCAAATGAGACTTCCCAGCCGGGCTCGCTGCTGCCTGGTTCCCTTGTCTTCGACATCGAGCTCGACGGAGTGGATATTTCCATGCCGTTCTTCCGTGATTGTCTCAGTGACGTGCCGGTTGACGGCGCAGATAACATCAAAAGTCTCTCAACGTGGGCAGTGACATCTGGCAAGAAAGGTAGCAAGTCGGCGCAGCCTGCACCGACCATGAAATTTGGGGGGAAGGTGGAGGAACTCAATTTCTAGTTATTTAGCACAGCATGTTTGTAAACATGTTTATAAACGGGCTTGTTTACAAACCAGGTTTGTAAACCGGTTTTTAATTGCTTGGGAATTATAAACAGCGCCCTATTCTGCATCGCACCTCTGTGCATCACTCCCTTCTCTGTGTACAGCTGTCATTTACCCCGTGGCAGCGCAAAAACCCACCCCGCGTCCCTCGTCGCCTGCCTCACCGCGTGCCCCCCGCTGAAGTGGCCTCCGCCGAGGCGGGCGTCGAGCAGTTCTGCGCCGCAGCAACGAGGCCCACCTCGCTCTCCTTCCCATCCTTCGTCCCGTCGTCGACCTCCGCCTCCGTCTCTGCGTCCTCACTGTCGGGGTCCGCCTCCACCTCGACGACGGCACCCGTGAGCTCCTCGCCGCCGCCGCCGACGACGACTAACGCCGCGCTTTCTGCGCATCCGTTGGGAATGATCATGGGCGTGGGGACGGGCATGGGCGGTGTAGCAGCGAGTCTGGCATGCGTCCTGCTCGGCGCGGCGCTGCTGCGGTAGCATTCGCGCCTTCGGGGCTTCACGCCGGGTGGCGCGGCGGGCGGCTCGCACGATAGCTCGGACGGTGCGCACGCACCGCTGTCTTGCTCATCACCATCTCGTACGCCGTCTCCGCCTCTATTCTCCGCAGTCTTTCTGTCTCGATGCGCCGCGCATTGCCCCCACTCCCCTTCGCTTCGGATCCCCGCCCCGTCATCTGTCGCACGATACCTCCTCTACACGCATACGCATACACGGACCTGTCCCTCCTCTCCTCTCCTCCGTCTCTCTCCGGATACTTCCCACTACCTGCTGTCGACGACACGCATACGGATACTCTTACCCTAGAGCCGCTTGTAATCTGCCTCGTGCTATCTTGTCTCAACGCGATGTCTTGGGTCTTTCCCCTGCGCGGCGTGTAGATCTCTCCATTGTGTCGCAGGTGCCGCGATGGTCTCGTCTGTCTTTTACTCTGCTGCATCAGGCGGGCGGCCGGCTGAGCAAGGCTGAGTCTCTGTTTCCTTGCCCACAAATAAAAGGCCCGTTGCTGATGCGCTCCAGTCCTCGAGCGCGCCGACCTACCTCTAATAATAAAACTTCATGCTGTTCACGACTGCGTCTGGGCAGGGTTGAAGCGCCTTCTCTCCCAGCAGTAACAGCTTCGTTGAAGTGAGTGGGAGCGAGCTTCGTTGCTCCGCGGAGGCGTGCACATATACCTAAGGAGGTGAGGCTTCTCTGGATCGCACATCGAGCGGGCTGGGGCTCTGTGTCCGGGGTTGCCTGTGCATATCTGCTGAGTGCTGAATTTTCGCGTCCCGACTTACTCAAAAGGGCTGCGTACATTGACACGGTGCGCCTCCGGATGGGGTCGAACCGCGGGGTTCCCTTAAATCGTATTCACGATGGAACTGGAAGTGAGCGACCTTACCCCAGCTCGGAGCTGGTGTGTTTCGCACTGGATAGGTGCGCGAATTCCGTGCGTCTGACTGAAGCAAATTAAGTACGCAGTCGCTCAGCGCCCATCCCGTGCCAACTTCTCTGAGGTCTCTGAGGCTCCGCCCATCTTCTCCGTTTCTGCGCGAGGCGCATGCACCACTTACATGAATCAAAACGGCATGCGTACTGCACGTTCTATACCTCCGGGCGGGATTGAACCACCGGCTGTCCCTTCACATTTGAATGGTAATGCAACCAGGGGCAGGAGCGAACTGCGCTGCTGCACAAACCCCTGTTTACCTATAGTGCTCCGCTGTGCGAGCAAGTAACTCCCGAAACGACTCGGTTACTCAAAGTTGATTGAACGGCTGAGTTACCAAATCTCTGGGGGAACGGCGGCAGGGAGCTTCGGTGCTCAACCAAGCCCTCCAGATAAGTACTCGATTATTCGTGAAGCTTAGTCGGTTTCACACTTCTCTTGTTACCACTTCCAAAAATGGAGTGTGAACAGAAAACACCTTCGCGGCTGTCTGTATCTCATCTTGCCGGTGAATATCGGCTGCGCACCGAATTTCCGCGCACCGAACTGACATAAAGCAATATCGTGGCCCAACAAGTAAATGGGCAGGAGCGAGCTATAGAAATTGCGGAATTTTAGTGTTCATACCCCTCCGTGATTCTTAACCCTTCTTTGCCTTGAATCCTGCTCCAATCCAAATTTTTGCGAGAATAGGAAATTGAACAGCACCCGTAGGTTGACTCACAGCGTCCGACGGGGGTGACAGAAAAGTACATACATAATCACCGAGTAGAACCACGCCACTGCTGTGTATCCGATGGTATTGAATGAAGGATTCTTGCTACTGCTTACAGATAGAACTGCACAGAGTAAGACAGGTAAAAAGCAGCTTTGTATTTGGTATTGAACCACGAATCCCTACTAGCAGAACTACACAAAGGGAGACAAGTAAGGAACCCTATGGACCATCATGACAAAACCAACAAGATTTCCCAACTCCCAATTGCATTTCACTGTCAATTGAAGTCAAAGACCTGACAGAATTGATTCAAGGAGGAGACTTGACTTACTGAAAATGATTATTACATATTTCACTGACTCCCTGCACCTTCCAATTGTTCAATTGTTGCAGCCAATGCATGTGCGGTGTCCACGGTGTCCGGGTGACCCTCCCCTAAGACCTGCCTGCGTGCATTTAAGGCCTGCTCCTGAAGATCGCGTGCCTCTGTGAGGTGGCCCATTTTGAAACATATGAACCCCAGATCTGCAAGACTGTGGAGAGTATCTGGATGATCCTCGCCGAGGAGTTCCCTCCGCTTGCTCAAGACGACTTGATCCACTTCTGCTGCCTCATGAACCTGTCCTATCTGTGAGTAACTGAGTGCCAGGTTTCCCATTGTCCTCAGAGTCTCCGGATGATCCTCACCAAGGAGTTCCCTGCGCTTACACAAGACCACTTTCTGCAGTTTTGCAGCCTCGTGAAACTGTCCCATCTCTGAGTACCTGATTGCCAGGTTTCCCATGGCCATCAGAGTATCCGGATGATCCTCGCCGAGGAGTTCCCTGCGCTTGCTCAAGACAACTTTCTCCAGGTCTGCTGCCTGATGAAACTGTCCCATCTGCGAGTACATGACTGCCAGGTTTCCCATGGTCCTCAGAGTTTTTGGATGGTCCTCACCAAGGAGTTCCCTGCCCTTGTTCAAGACCACTTTCTCCATTTCTGCAGCCTGCTGAAACTGTCCCATCTTCGAGTACCTGAGTGCCAGGTTTCCCATGGCCCTCAGAGTATCTGGATGATCCTCACCAAGGAGTTCCCTGCGCTTGCTCAGGACCACTTTCTCCATTTCTGCAGCCTGGTGAAACTGTCCCATCTGCGAGTACCTGAGTGCCAGGTTTCCCATAGTCATCAGTGTGTCTGGGTGATCCTTGCCAAGGAGTTCCCTCCACTTGCTCAAGACCATTTTCTCCAGTTCTGCAGCCTCGTGAAACTGTCCCATCTGTGAGTACCTGATTGCCAGGTTCCCCATTGTCCTCAGAGTATCTGGATGATCCTCGCCAAGGAGTTCCCTACACTTGTGCAAGACCACTTTCTCCATTTCTGCAGCCTCATGAACCTGTCCCATCTGTGAGTAGCTGACTGCCAGGCTTCCCATGGCCATCAGAGTACCTGGATGATCCTCACCCAGGAGTTCCCTCCGCTTGTTCAAGACCAATTTCTTCAGTTCTGCAGCTTCAGGAAACTGCCCCATCTGAGAGTAGCCGATTGCCAGGTTTCCCATAGTCATCAGTGTGTCTGGGTGATCCTTGCCAAGAAGTTCCCTCCGCTTGCTCAAGACCACTTCCTCTAGCTCTGCAGCCTGGCGAAACTGTCCCATCTGTGAGTACCTGACTGCCAGGTTTCCCATGGTACTCAAAGTGTCTGGATGATCCTCACCCAGGAGTTCCCTGCGCTTGCTCAAGACCACTTCCTCTAGCTCTGCAGCCCGGCGAAACTGTCCCATCTGTGAGTACCAGACTGCCAGGTTTCCCATGGTACTCAGAGTTTCTGGATGATCCTCGCCAAGGAGTTCCCTGTGCCTGGCCAAGACTATTTTTTCCAGTTCTGCCGCCTGGTGGACCACCCCGCTGTAGGCATACATGATGGCTAGATGCCCTTGAATCCTGAGAGTTTGCTGTTCATCCAGGTGCAACAATAAAGTTTGCAGCATGGATTCCCCCAAGCGTACCCCATCACTCCACTTTCCTTCTTTGTGATATATCACCAGATATTCTGTTGCAAATGAGCTGTCAAGGATGTTGGGCTGGCGGCTCAAATCCAGGCCTGTCTTGAACAAAATGGCATCAAGATGGGGAAACATTTGGTGGGAGAATCGAAAATCATCCCATCTTGAGGACAATGACATCCCTATCAGTTTGTGCATGCACAGTTCAGTGGGAGCATGCACTTTCACCATGGCCCTGCACCATTCATGTACCAGTGGATGAATTGAGAAGGTAATGTCACCTGAGGCAGCCTGAAAGTCGATCAATGAGAAGCGTCCAAGCTCATTGGTCAGTCCTATAAACTTCAGTGAATCCCACTTGGAACCTGTACTGTCGAGGAATTTGGCCAAGAATCCCAATGGCTCCTGGAGGTCTGCCTCAGTTGGCCCATCTGGAGTAATGTGGTACAATGTAGCTTGTCGAAATATATTCTCTGTTATCCCATCATGGTGGATGAAGGAGCAAAGTTGAAGTAGGTCCCTTGCCTGGCTGGAAAGATTGTTGAAACTGATCTGCCAGGTGGCATAAACTGACCACCCATACTCAGATTGTGGGGGCTTTTGATGCAGCAACTGCATTCGGCTGGCCATCTGGTCATACAAGGCCAGATACTTTTGAAGACCACGGGATGAAGAGATATATGCCCCAGCCTGCACCACAGCCAAGGGAAGGCAATAGAGTTTCTTTGCAATTATTTAACCGACATCTAAGATTGTGGAGACACAACATACCTGGACAATTCGCTTCCCAACATCTCTATTAGCCACCTCCATGATATCATGGTGGGCAGCAGATAAGAGAAGATCAATGGCTTCCTCAAGTGCCATCTGCTCAACTTTGTGTGTGGCCTGTGCAATCTCCCCAAGGTCAGGATTCCGGGATGTAACAAGGATGTTCCCGTGAGAGCCAGCGGGAAAATACTGGCTGAGGTTCAGGTTTATGTCGTCCGCATTGTTGAACACAATTAGCCATTCTGTGTGCTGGTTTGACAGCCAAAGCAAACTATCTTGGAAAGTTTTTCCGACTTTCTTTGCAAGGGCAAGGGTTGTGAGATCATTTTCGATTGTTTGCTGAGAGCTGCTATCAACAAAATAAACATCTTGAAACCTGGGTTGTATCAGATTGAGTCAGATTGGAGATTCACTACAGCGCACCGTGATTCCGGCATACTGATAGACTGCTCAACAAATTTGAAGGCAATTTGGCTTTTCCCAGAGCCTCCAAGCCCATGCAACAGGAACATATGCCATCGACCAATGCTCGTGTTGAAATATTCTGACATCTTTTGGAGAATGTCCTCTCTTCCAGTGAAATTGACACTTGGGGATGGACAAACTTTCACATAGGCTGGCGAGTCGGACACTGGAATGGCAGGACCTATGAGCGGCGTCAGAATGGGAGTCAAGTTAAATATGAGAATTCGAGGCACTTACTCAGGATCACTTCCACAGCACCTGTGAGCTTCGATTTCACATCTTCCGTACCCAGATAAACACGAGTATGGGTGGAAACTTCACCATATCCTCCCCAGTATTGTTGCTCGAAGCCCTGCAGGCCCTGCAGGACATTGAGGCGAAAATAGGTATTTGGACTGCTGCGAAATCTGCGTGCATTGTTCTCATGTATCCGTTCACAGTCAGCTGCAATACTTTTCAGGGTCTTGGCAAAGGCAGTCAAACTTGGGGATCTCGGAATCTGGATGGTGTCAGGATGGCCACTGCCAACACTGACCACAAGGACAACAGCCTGTGAGGGGTACATCTTTTCAGCTTCTGCCACCACCAGGGAGGTTGGGTTGTTGTTCCAAACACCTCCGCCAATGTACTTTGGCCTCACCCCTCCCCAACCAATTTCCATTGGTTTGAAAACTCCGGGTGTGGCAGAGGTGGCCCGTGCGGCCTCCCATATCTTGCAATCGAAGGCCGGCTCCTCTGGTGTGTCGTATGAGCGAAAAAGTTGAGGAATACCAGCATTCAGATTGCTTTCATGCATGGCACACACAAAACTGGGGGTTGCATCCAGATAAGTGTAGTTTCTTTTGATGACAGATAATTCCACGCACGTTTTGCAGGCATGTGGGCTGACATCTCCCATCTTTTCTTCTCGAAATATCTGCCTCAGTGCGGCTTCCAGCTGGCTGGCTTTGAACTTCTCGGCAGATCCCCTTTTGGACTTGGGTCGAAGCTTCTCATAGGCCGAAATAGAAGCAGAGATCGACATGCGGAGGCGGCCGAGCATCAACGCGATGATCCTGTAAGTCACATTAGTTTACCGCATTTTCCAGGAAATAACACTCACCCTCCCATACCGCTACCTCCGATAATCTCAAAATAGTCACATGGAGCAAGAACCGTGTCGGAGCGGAGGGTAGCCTGCACTTGATACATAATTCGCTCAAGGATGAGTAACTCAGACAGTGCTCCTGCTCCACCGCCATCTGACCAATCATGGGGGTCAATGCGACTTCAAGCTGAGTGGGACGAGGGAATTACCCAGGGACAAGACTCTCACCCCTTTATGAGGGGCATTTGTGTTCGACATTGCTGTGGATCCGAGTCTTTGCTCCTCTGATAGTGTACACAGTTGGTGAATGGGAGGTCAGAGAGGAGCTTCGGGGGAAATGAGAGGGACGTGGCCAATGCTTGACTATTTGTGTCTTCACGAAGCTGTGGCATCTCACCGGTTGCCGGTCACTCAAGGACATGTGGCTCTTCATGTCCTACACCCCGGGGCTTGGTACCTGCCCACGGATATTAGGCGTGCATTCCACACTTTTCATTTGCCGTTGCTGGACGTGATGAATGTGGAAGCTGTTGGCATCAAACGTGTCCGAGGCGTGGCTAACAGGAGCCACGTTTAATAATGGTGCCTACTATCGGTTATCTGGATTCTGCCGCTATCTATTACTTGACTAAATTTTCAAGCTAGTGCAGTGACAAACATGTTCGAGGCGTGGTCAGTCCATGTTGCCCTGACGCTTTACCGATGTCCACAGGGTGAAATGGGGTGACATGTAAGATATGACCGTGGGATGCGGGCGTCTATCTATGTTCGTCATAGTGCAAATTAAATGGGCAGATCGGTGGTGTAGACCACGACTGCACATACACCCCTCCTACCCTTTACCTTGCGTATTGTGTATGGCATGGCACCTGACTTCTAAGCAGGTGCTTTGATGTCGCGGGCATGCGTATACCGCCCAATCACCTTATCGCCACTTTTGTTAGATAATCGTAATGGGCGCAAGTATCAATCATTTACGCCTCTCCTAAATTTAGAACCCCCTGCCGAACCAAGATTACTTGGAAATCGTTGACTTCCTTATCTATCTCAGTGCCCTGCCAGATGAGCGACTCCGCGTGTCGCTTAAAGTCCTACTCAATAAAAACAACCTACATCTCCTTTTATTTCACCGTGTCCCTACGCAAAGGGCGAGCGGGTCTCCTCTACGAAGACTCATCTCACGCGGCCTCGATGCGTTAATTCCGTGCGTTAAATTAACTAACCTACTTATTAAGAGCAGGAGCGAGCTATCCCACTCCACGAAGACCTGTTGCCCCGGCTACATGTACACGATTCGCCTGAGCGATGTGTCGACAGAGAAAAAGGCGAGAGGAATGCGGAACGCTCTCGGGTGGATTCGAACCACCGCCTCTCCTGGTTATGTAACAGGAACGAACCCCGCTCCGCGAAGACTTGCCTGTGGAGCTGCGCCGCCGCTCACGCGGTCACTCATCGGGAATTCTACACGCTGAAAATGGATTGCAGGTAGGACCTGTGGATTATAAAGCATGCCGCGCATATCCACGAGGGCTCAACTTCAGCCGCCCGAAGCACCAAATATGAACCCAAGACACCGAGCTCAAGCGTAGAGATAAAGGCGACAACGAAGACTCCGAAAGAATATGTACAATACAGAGGCACCCACAGGGCCGCAATGAAGATAGAAATACAGGGCGCGCTGGTGAGGATGCCATGAGGATTAGGCTCGCGCGCTAAGGAGGAGCGGCGGCCAGACGAAGAGGGCGCGAGGAGGCGCCCCAGCGAGAATAGACGAACGAACGAACGCAGGCAGCGGCAGAGGAGACACGAGAGACGAACGCAGCGGACAAAGGAGAGCCAAGTCCGCAGGATTGGCACAGGAGGGCAGACACAGCGAGTCGGAGACTTGGGATAGCCAGCGCGCAGGGAAGCTCGAGACAGAGGACGAGCACGGGATATCTGGTACGCAGGAAGCAGAAGCAGGGCGGAGGGACGAATCCGACGAGGCCGAGATGGAGTCCCAGAAGGCAGCGGCGCTAGAAGTACTAGAGGAGCACTGCGTCGAGTAGGCGTAGGAGCAGGAGGTGCGGCACCGCCCAGTGGGAGCCCGAAGCTGAGCGGGCGTCCTGCGCCCACAGCGTTGCTCGGCGGCACGGAGGAACTCGTGGGTGCCGTCGTCGCTGTGCTCGACCATACTCGAAGTTGGAGCCCGAGGCCGACGAGACGGAAGAGGGTGCGGAGGAAGAGCGCATGAACGACGCAAAAGGAGATGGACATGGGATTAGTGGCGGCGGCGCAGAGCTGCTCGACGAGCGCCTGCGCGGAGGGGAAGTTTCGGCGGGGCACGTGGTGAGGCATGCGAAGAGGGAGGCGGCGTAGGTTTTTGCGCTGCGCAAGGGGGGAAGTCAGCGGCGCCGCGGAGAGTGAAGGGAGGGGAGGGAAGAGGGAAGAGTGGAGGAGGAACGCACTACGATGCGACGCAGCAGCAGCTCACCGCGACCTCGGAGGAGCAGTTCGCGGCGCGGCAAGCCCGATGGCAGTGACCCACATGTTAATCTCCATACGACGAAAACGAAGCAGCGCACGCACCGCTCACGGAGGGCAGCGCCGCCGAGTTGGTCGGCGGGCCAATTGAGCTGCTGCTTCCACTTGCACTTGCGCTGCCACTTGCGCTTGCGGCACTGGGCGTGGATGACGAGAACGCGGTACGGGTGCCGAGCGCGTAGGTAAGGGCGCAGGAGGAGTACAGGCGGAAGGTGCATCGTGCAGGTGTCTGTACCTGCAGGCGTGCGGAGTGGTGGCGGGAGAGGAGAAGCTGCGGTAAACACGCGACGACAGGCGGAGGGCGCAGCCAAGCATGCGCAAATGAGCTCCTGCTGCGCACGGCCATGTCGACCCGCCTTGGGTGTGCTTCGGCCACTCAACACCGCACGGGGAGTGCACCCAGGATCTTTTTTGGCGATTTCTGCGCGCACTTCTCTGTCTTTCGGGGCAACCACTCGAACGGGAATTCTGAGGACTGAATCTGACTCGGAAGTGTTTGGACTCTTTTTCTCTATCGAATCTCTCGTGATCACACTCAGAGCTGGGCTCCCTCCATCGCGTCCCGGCCCTCCCACGTCCTTGCAGTTCGCACTCCGCTCGCTCGGTCGCTGCGGAGATCTCAGATCGGCGCTCGAAAAAAAAAAATCCATCTACAACGCGCCCGGGTGTACCTTACGCGGCGCGTGCAGCTCGAACACCCCACGTCCCTCGCCCTGGGTTCGTCTGGCAATGCGGCGCGCATGCGCCGCTGCGGACGGCCATGTCTTGGGCGTGCTTCGATGATCTAGGCCCGCGCGGGAGGAGTCCATCCATCCCGGCGTTCGAATTATGTCTGTGTCTTTCCTCCGGGGCACCCACTCGGATTCTGATGCTCTCCTACCTCAGTGTTCTGTCTGTTGAACCGCTTATCACTGGGCTCTCCCCTCCTCCTCGTTGTCCCGCATCGCATCCCTCCACTCCCTCGGCGATCTCAGGCCCTGGTCTGCGCTCAAACACGCTCCGTTTGCTGCGGCCGCGCGCCTCTTTCTACCGCGCTAGAACGCTGATAGTGATACGTCTCTCCCCGACGACGCCGACTGCGCTATCTGGTCTACGGAATCTTAATAAGGAATACATGTCCAGACACTCATATGTTATATATATCCAAGCGCCGCAAATCGTCTTCCCGCTTCTGCTTCCGCGTCTGCGTCCGACATCAACTTGTCTTGGGCTCGTTGTCAACGTGTCATGGCATCTTTCTCGATTTGTCTTTGACTCTTCGCGTTGTGTCGCGCCCCGACTTGCTCCTCCTCTCTGGAGCCTTCTTCATTCATTCAGGCTCGCGCTCATCCGCCTCTCCTCTCGTCCAACAATTTTACACCAATGTACAGCAAATCTCTGCATCCCGTGCCACTCGCGCGCCCTAGCCCTCCGCTCGCTTTCTCCGCCCATACGCACGCACACGCTCCTCGCCTGAAACAACCGAGGCACGCACTTCGCCTGCACAAAACGAGAGCATTCCGCTGAAAAAAAAACAATTGTGGGCAGTTCGCATGCCTCCGGGCGGGCTCGAACCGCCGGCTCTCCCGGATTCCTTTCTCCATCCTTCAAACGCGGGAGCGAGCTTTGTTGCTCCACGGAGGCTTTGAATCAGATGTATCTCAACGAGGGCTTATTTTGGTGTCTCAGGCTGGCTAGGCGTGCAGACGTTACACTGATCCAATGAGAAAAAGGGCTGCAAATTAAGCCCTCTAATGTCATCGGGCGGGTCCGAACCGCCGGCTCTCCCTCCGCGTAAGTAGATCGGAGAATCACTACAGGGGAGCGAGCTATCTTGTCCCACGAAGACTTAGGTCGGTGTTCGCGCGGTCGGCTAGGTGTGCGTCTTAGATTTGCCTGACCAATGCTTTGATTGAGAAAAAGCATGTACAGCATTGCCAAATGTCCTCGGGGTGATCTACTGTCATTCCATCAACACTCCAAACTCCTCTGCTATTGGCGGAAGCGAACGCCATGCTCCACAAGAGCTGTTTCGCCATCCACGAGGCTGTATAGCTGCTGTCGACCCGCCTCTCGTTTTCTCCTCGGCTTTGACCCGGCCACCGCACGGTAAAGCATCAACCTTTCCCCGATTCCTCCCGTCCGTCCGCCCTGTGGCCAGGCCGTCTCCCCGCTTTTATTTGAATCTCTAGCAACTCGATTTTTTTTTCTCACTTTCTCAAGATCGGAAATCTGTGATTGTCTGGCAACTTGAGTGTAGCTCTTGTGTGGCGAATCCCTCATCTTGCGCTACATCGCCTCATGCATATGGCTCGCCTGCTGCACTGGGAGCTGCGGTTCGGTCTTCAGGCTTCAAGTTTCCCGGGCCCCCACCTCGCCCTAAGGCGCTGAGTCCAGTTTTGAGCGATCGAGCATATGGGACGTTTCTCAGGCTATGCTGGCGCGCGGAATTTCTGGCGTGACGCTCGTCCTCACTAAGCTGCGGAAAACATCTTCAACTCGCGGGAGCGAGCTTCATTGCTCCACGGCGGCTCATTTCCGTGGATTTCGGGTGCGATAGGTATGCGTCTTATGGACCTGACCAACGTGTTGGCTGAGAAAAAAGTAGATGTGGGAATAACATATGGCGGTATATTATGTGACATCTATCAGGTTCAGCTCGCGCCTTTCCGCTTGCTCGACTTCACTGAAAATAATTCAAAAAAGCAAACGAGGGAATAGCAAATGCCTCCGGGCGGGGTCAAGCCGCCGGCTTTCCGTTAATTGACGGGAGCGACCTTGCGCCACGGAAGCGTGCATGTGGATACGTGCGTCGATTCTGTGCGCGACATCCTGATTGACGCACGAACACCAAGGTAAGTCCAACCAGAACCACCGTTTCTCCCATATTCAACGTTTTAAATTTTCCACATAACATGTGGGAGTAATAATCTGGCCGGCTCCGCGAATACGAATTTAGCTGTCTGGAGGCTGACTCGGGTAGGCGCAAAACACTTTTATACAGTTCTACTAGTACTCTACTAGCCTATTTATTCGTACTATGTCAGGCCCCGCTGCAAAAAAATGGCCGCGACATGTTACTTATGTCTTCGGGTGGGATCGAACCACCGTCTCTCCCGCAAATGTTCAGTACGCGACACAATCGGATGGGAGCAAGTTCCATACTCCACGAAGTCCTGCGATTCGACTAACCCCGATGCGCAGTACATGTCCACCCCCAACGGACGAAATCCTGATTGTACTCACAGTGCTGTTCGCACAGATTTTGGAGGGATGTACTCAGTCCCGGTGCCTTCTAGTGGAACAAAAAATTAATGGAAAGTTCATCGCGAAATAAAGATGTCCAATGAATTGGGAGCCGAAATGTCTTCGGGTGGGTCCGGTGGGATACAACCACCTCCTCTCCTACGGATCAAGCATTCTACACTATTTCGTGGGAGCAAAGGATACTTCCCGAAGATCTGCGCTCTTTATGTTCTATTCACTGCGTTAGCAAAAAAGGGCGGACTCTTAACTAAATGTCTTCGGGCGGGAACCACCGTCTCTACCAATTGGAGTCGAACCACCGTTCCTCCCCCGAATTTCTTCAAACCCTCCAATCACTGAGCGCAAGTTCCATACTCCACAATGATCTGCATGCAACCCTGGTGGCCCGTCTAGATGTACCGCCAAATTGGCTAATTCGCTCGTGCCGTTTCAGACTACTTCCATGACTCGCCGATGGAGGTGAGCCTGGGGAGCACATATTACCCGTGGGAACCTCCACTCGGTGGAGGATGTGATTTAATTTCCAGAGTCTCCGGTTTCGCCCCGGGTTGAGAACTTCCATTTGATGCGCAACGGAATGCGCCGAATTGTGAAACGAATTGATTTGGAGGCGATCGCTGCTGTATGGAACCCGTCAACGGGCCCGCGCAAATGGCGAGAATACCTAGCCTATATTTATAACCCTCATACCCGTCCTCCAAATACCACGCACAACTGAGCTGCAGGAGCAATAACCCACAGCTCTCTCGCGCTGTACACAGTTCTTGGGAGCGTATAATTTCAGTGCTTGAAATAACGGTACCCACAATTTGATTCATCCCAAGTGTGAATTTCCCAGTTTAGTTTAGTACTTACATACAGGATTACATGAGGTGAGGCGAAAGATTCGATATATTACTGCCGTACAATTATTTAGCTAGCGTACATTTGGCACGGGGTATGAACGGCGCTCAGGAAGGAGGTGCGGGTGCGTAGTATCTAAGGCAACTCAGCAGCGCGAGCGCTCCGCCGACCCCATGATTTCCGCTTCTAGACTATATCGAGGTTGTGCGTCGGAAGCTCAGACGAATGTTCAATGGGCCTTGCCATCGTTCGTACACAAGAATGTCCGCCCCCGGGCGGCTTCCTGTAGGTATGCCAATTGATTCACTACAACTTTGAGGATGACGATTCCAGAACAACTTAGCCAAAGAGGCGAGAATCGTGAAAATCTTTGCCCCGTAGATGAGGGATACCGCGTCGATGAATACGAACGACGGCACATACCGGATCGAATCGACTTGCACTCGGTGTCGATCGGTAGAACTACAACTTCTCCGCATGGGTCATCATAATTGAGTCACCTTGATATAAAAGCGGAATTATTGGACAGGACTACCCACCCAACATCGCACCACAATGAAGGCCTTCCTTCTTCATCTTCCGCAGCGCTCGGGGTTGCAGCCGCCGCTTCCCTCATCCGCCCCGCGACAGCCGCGACTCAACTTGGACAAGGTCTGCATCCTTGATTTCCTCCCTTCCATCCTCGTACTGACCGTCTGCGCCGCCTTACAGCGACACTGCTCGACCCCACCGCCCCGTCTAACACGCGCGGGATCCCCCTCTCCGCGGCGGACTTATACGCCGCTGATCTGTCGCTCGCCTGAGGGGACTCGCGCTGCGGGGATACGGCCAATGGAGGCTCTCCGCTTACACCAGGCTGACTTCTATCCAGTCGGAGAAACCTCTGAACCTCACCGTTGCGCTTGCGTGCCTTCTCTGCGGGGAAGTGGAGATTGGGACGACACAGGCGGCGTATACCCGGTGGGGCCGCTTACAGTGCCGTGGGAGTTCGTATGAGCGACGAAAACTCATTCAGAGGATACATTGTCTGGAATATGGAAGAGTACTTGATTGCGATGATTTCCCCGACACTCGGGAATTCACCGCGCTAGTCAGAGTCTGAATGTGTACCTCCAGCATAAACTGAGCTAGGACCCAAAAAAGATGCAGGGACTCCGCACCCCAAGTCCTAATCGACGTGAGGGAGTTTTTTTTTTTTTTTTGACTGAGGCCACCACGGGGATACGCCGAAGAGTTGATGGATGGATAACAGCAGTTGCGAGTGGAGTCCCTTTCTGAGACTTTGACGACATTTCGTCTTAAGAGTAACACGTGCGAGTGTGTCCAGGAGAGTTTTTAAGTAAGCTGCGGGACATTGGCTAGGTGGGCGTTCGTGGAGGTCGTCGCCCCCGCAGCCGGAACAACGAGTTCTCAAGCAGTCGTTGAAAACGACCGTGTCCGTAGCGAGGGATATTTGAGGATGAGGGTGATTACCTTGCCATCAGGACACGATAAGTGAGGTGTCAGAGGGAAAGGAAGCTTCTGGACTTGCGCAGAATCGAGCGTGTCGTTGCGCAGATGGCCTGGCGGCGGAAAGAGGTGATGCCTCGGAATAGATGGGATGAATATTCGACATGAACCGACAGCGCGGAAGCGGTGAAGCAGTCAGATTTCACCAGTGTGCCGAACAGCCAGTCCCACGAGAAGAACCGCGAACAGAACCGCAGCGATATCGACTCCTCCAGCGAGGAGGGTCACAATTACAGTAGCTCCAAAAGAACCGTATTCATCATTGATCTTGGAAGCGAACCAAATGGTGGAGAAAAGCGCAAGACAATGATGGAAGAGTTGAAGGAGGTCTTTCGACAGACTGCGTAAAGGCTCGTCGTGGTTTGGAAGAGAGAGTGTCACGGCATGGTCACATAGTGCCAGCGCAAGCGCGAATGGGATGCCGACCAACTCAGCGGCGCCGCCCTCCCTGAGCGGGATCTCCTAGTGCGGTGCGTGCGCTGAATTCTCCCTCCATTTCACGTACTAATAATTCGGAAATGGGCGCAGTGGCGAACTGCCTGGGCTTCGCCGCCGCGGCCGCGAACTGCTCATCTGAGGTCACCGTCAACTACTTCTGCGTCGCCCTGCTGTGCGACTCCTCCCTCCCTCTCCCCCTTCTTCTCTATTCCCTTTAGCCCTCTGCCGCAGCGCAAAAACCTATGCCGACTCCCTCGTCGCTTGCCCCACCGTGTGCCCCGCTGCCGAAGTGTCCTCCACCGAGGCGCTCGTCGAGCAGTTCTGCGCCACAGCAACGAAGCCCACGTCGCTCTCCTTCCTGTCGTTGACCTCCGCCTCTTGTCTTCCACCGAGGCGCTCGTCGAGCAGTTCTGCGCCACAGCAACGAAGCCCACGTCGCTCTCCTTCCTGTCGTTGACCTCCGCCTCTGCCTCTACATCCTCAGTGTCGGGGTCCGCCTCCAGTATCGTGGCCTCGACGACGGCACCCACGAGCTCGTCGCCGCCACCGTCGACGACGAGTAGCGCCACATGTCCGCTGGGGGTGGGGATGGGGATGGGGCACGGGATGGGCGAGGTCGCAATGACAGTGGCGGGCGTCTTGCTCGGCGCGGCGCTTCTGCAGTAGCACTCGTGCTGTCAGTACGATGATAAGCCGCAAAATTTACCATTCTTGGAAATGTTTTAGCCATTTAGCGCGCATCCGAGGACTGACACAAGCTCCGAGTGGTCAGTCAAATGGCACAAACATATATCACAGCCACCTATCAAGGAGATGTTGGGTATCCACTCTAGGAAGCATGGTTGAGGTCCCAAACAGTACTTTGGTTGTGTAAATTCACCATGTTTGGTTATGTTTTGATGGCACTCGCGATGCGACCGATCACGTGATCTGGTTATTGCATGTCCGAGTAGCGGTTGGGGCCGGAGTAAGTTCAACCAGCTTACTCAGGCTGCTGGCTCGAGGCTGCTGGCTCGATAGACGAAGTAAGCCGTACAGCAGTAACCATAGCTCCAATTAAGGAGTTATGGGTATCAAATTAAAGCTGTGAGTAAGCGTTGCATGCCCCGTGCTATCCGAGCGCGGCGGGAAGAGTGTAGCGAGTACTGAGAAAGGTTCAACTCGTTCAACAGGAGTTGGGTCATACCCGATCGCGACAGTAAGGAGGTGGTTGCTTGCAATCGGAAACCTGCTGTCAGAATATAACAGATAGAGCCTACGATCAGCCAATGGGAATAATGTCCCGATACCAGATGACCTACCGGATACCTGTATATACCTGTGGTAGTGTAATCAAGCATTGTAATCATATAAGGTAGCAGCCATCCAATCGCGGCGAAGGTCACATGAAGTGACATTTCTGTGACTGATCTGTCCAAATTCGGTGAATTTAGAAAGAAAATGGCCGCAAAAAACATGTAGGTCATTAGTGACAAATCCCTTGCATAAAATCATAGAAATATCTCTTAAGAATGCTCCAATAACAGCACTTAATATCTGGTGCAGATCTGGCTGAGGAGTTGTCCATACAAGATCACCAGCCTTCAATTTGCATCAACAATTACATTTGTGAATATACAGAGGGGGCTATGATGAGATACAAGATTGGCTATGGCTACAAGATGTACAAAAAATGAGAATATTAGATGATACCCTCATTCTCAAGCTCCTCCAAGATAGATAGTGGCAGTACACGGTGTCCCCGATACTTACGAGCAGCCCAAGCAGCTTGGTGTCCGTTCAGGCCTTTGTAGTATGCATTGACAAACTTCTTTGAACGATTTCCAAACCTGAAGCAAGTGAGAAAAAATGGAATGGACGCGTCGAGATGCAGAAGTAGCGTGTATTTGGGTAATTACGAGACAAATTTTGCTTCTCGTCCTTTCCTTCCACACCTTTCCCAGATCGGTTGGTTCCTACTCACATTTACATAGTTAAGCTACAAATTCATGGAGCCAATTTGCTCGGAGTGATGTGCCCATTATTTGCGGGGCATTTCAAGATAAATTGCCTTTATTTGGAGGTGTCACACAATTGCACGTGACCTTTGCCACGATTGGATGGCCGCTACCTTATAATTTGTAGTATAAAAGCAGGACGTTCTGACGAGGAATGGCACTGAATCTCTACCCAAGCTAGTGAGGAAGGCTAACACCATTGCCCCTTCCCATGCGCGACAGGTTTTGGTTGAGGGCTTTACTCTGAGGACTCTGCTATTCATATGGTGGTCCCGTGAAATAAAGTTTCTTTTGATTGACAAGTTGTGAGTTTGAGTTGCATCTGAAGTACCGTGTTTGTCACGTACCGTGCATTTCTCAACCCCATTTCGGAGTCCCATCGGATTCCGAATAAACCCGAACACAGCCTTACCGCAATACCCTTACTTCGATTGGTTCGTACAGCCTTGACTCATACCTATGCCTATGCTATGCTTTGACTCATCTCATCATGGAAGTCTCGGACGACCGATGATATCCGACTTATTCTGACTTGATTATATTCAGTATGACTCGATACATCACGGAAGTCTCGGAATACCGATTATTCCGACTCTTACATTATATCTCCTTGAATTATTATACTTCGTATAAATACTGTCCATGTCTGTAGTTAGACTTCAGTTTGAATATCGACTAAGACTTGCCTTACTCCTCTCTCTCTCTCGGACTTCCGTCTATTTCCGAAATCGGGCCTTGGGCGTAGAGAAGGGCGCAGCGCACAAGCTGAAGCCAAGCCCCCTCCAACTATTGTTACGGGTTCGGTCTTCCGTTCGGATTCCGACTTCCGTTCCGCATTCTTAATCACTCTGTCTTGCTTATTCGCACTTCGTCAATAGCAGGTGCTATCGGATTTCCATCAGAATCCCGGTCGGGGACCGGTACTTGACAGTGTTGTGAGAACTTGTGCGGGTCTTTTTGAAGGCCCTGAGTACAGAATAACAGGACTTGTGTCCAAAACTCGAACCTCGGTTCAAACAACCTGCCGGCCCTCCAGCCGTTACTTGTGTTATAGCTGAGAAGCTTCAATCTAAAATCATACTCGCTCAGTTTCAATCTTGACTCTGTCAAATTGTTACTTGAACCAAGTGCCCGTAGCAAAAGTTCCTCTTCGAGCTACTTCTTGCAGTGCAGAGTTCACTCGAGAAATCCCGACTTAGAGCTCCTTTAGACCTATACTTGTGTCTAAAAAGACCCTAACTCGTCAGACAACCATCGGTGCAATACAAGTGGTGTTTAGTGTTTGGAATTCAGTACTTTGAGTAGTTGGAGTTGGACTTTCTCACTTGAGTTGTGTCCAATCTCAGTCACTTGAAAGATTGGGTTTGTTCATTTTGCATTTTGCAGCCTTTGACTCTGAGCAACCGTTTCAACGGAGTGGCGCGACATCGTGCCTCCACTCCATTTCG
Source organism: Mycena latifolia (assembly GCA_029289555.1). NCBI lineage: Eukaryota > Fungi > Basidiomycota > Agaricomycetes > Agaricales > Mycenaceae > Mycena > Mycena latifolia. Next base: position 129,736 of record JARJLE010000141.1, on the reverse strand, counting down.
TCTCCACACCACACACCGCCTCGATTTCGCTCCGCACACCGCCTTCAGATCCCCCCCTGCTACGCCATCTTCATCTGTCTCACGATACCTACGCACGCAGATGCGCACGGACCTGTCCCTCTGACCCTCTCTTATGTTGGCTCGGATCCTTCCCACTGCCTGCTGTCGAGACGATCCGGATACTTCTCTTGTCGTATCTCAGATACTCCTCTTGTCGCTGATATGCACATGCATACTCCTACTCTAGAGCCCCCGCTTGTAATCTGCCCTGTCCCATCTTGTCTTACCTAGCTCGTTTTTACGCGATGTCTTTGGATTTCTCCCGTGCGAGTTTCTGCGTCTCTGGATTGCGTTAGGTTGAGTCTTCCTCTCTGGATCGCGTGTCTAGTCTCAGAGCCAGACTGCCACGACATCCCAATTTGGGAGCCCTGTCAGTCTTGAATTAATCGACATTTAGATGCCTTCTGTCGACTCAGAATAATTTTAAGGGCCCCACAGAGGTGCAAAAGGACCCATGAAGTTGACGGGGTCCTGGCATGTGGCAGTGCCCCACAAACTGATCATCATTTTTGGCTGGCGGATTGCCGGGGTCCCAGTGCATAGCGCGAAGGTCCGGCTAATTGACTGGTTATGGCCCAGACTGTCACGACAGGGCTCCCAAATTGGGATGTCGTGGCAGTCTGGCACTGAGACTATCACGTGTCCTGCTGTGGATCGTGTCGGTGCCAGCGCCGCTGAGCCCCGGTATCCCTTCTCCAGCGCACCCCGTCCTCGCACATCAGCTGAGCGCTGACTTCCTGCGTCGCTCGCTCTGCGCATACGATACGCACCGTACGCGAATAAACCGGAGCGCTACTTACATTGCCACCTCTGGGGTCGATCCTTCTCCCATTTATTTCTTCTGAAGCGAGCGAGAGCCGCACTCCACAGCGGCTCGCAGGTGTGTCTGAAAAGTTGTATAGGTCTCTAAACAGGTGTACAGGTGCGCCGTTATCCGGCGATGAACCCTCGGAAAAACTCTGAACGAACTCGCGAGGGGTGGATCAGTGCGCATCGGAGGTTTGTATCAGCGGAGAAAAAAACTGAACTCGTCTTCGCGCCCGTGGATGCCCTTTCATTACAGTCGCCCTTTTGTTACAGGAGGGGAGAACACTACTTTGCTTACTCCACGGAGACTGATTTACCTTGCGGATTGCGCTGCTAGGTATGTGGGTACCTTCTTGCTTGGCCCGGGTCAAGTGCTTCAGGCTGCAGCGGTTTCCCTTTTTGATGAGCATATCTTCGGGTGGACTCCAACCGCCACCTCTCCCTTTAGCCCTCTTTCACGTTAGAACGAGCTGGAGCGAGCTGCGTTGCACCACGAAGACCTATCTTGGGGAAGGCTCGTGAGGTACGTTTACTTCACGCGTTAAAACAACTAAGCTACTGACTGACCGATTGACACTCTCCTCTGCATCGTGCTAGAAAGGCTGACTGGTTTTATCGCATCTGGCCTGTCGATATCTGCTGAGCGCTGCGCGGTACATCTGCTGAACTCGGGATTTCTGCGCGCCGCACTGCCAACTTATACCGGAGAAAAAGAGTTGGCTTGATTGTGGATGCCTCCGGGTGGAGGCGAACCGCTGGCTCTCCCTTCACTTCTACCGTGCACGCACAAGGGGCGGGAGCGCGCTGCTTGGCTCCACGTAAGCTTGTCTTAGTACCTGGGATGCCAGCTAGGGGAGTTCCTCTTCGTGTGAGTAGAACAAAAAACACCCGGCTCCAAAAGGTTTGCGTCAGAATCCAATGCACGTCTTCGAGTGGACCGGCTCCACCGGCGAACGGGATCACCGTGTCAGATGGGGTAAGTGAGCTACAATACCTTGCTCTACGAATCCTTCACGAACTCCCTGGAATGTGGCATAGGTGTGTTACCTCCGGGCGCCACATGAAGTAAATTTTGCGGGCTGACACACTAAAATGGCTAAACGTCGTTCATACCCCCTCCGTGATCCTTAACCCTTCTTTGCCTTTAATCCGCTTGAACACAAATCTCGGGACAATATTAAATCGAACGGCGCTGGCGGGATGACTCACAGCGTCCAACGGGGGCGACAGAAAAGAAACACATACTGGCCGAGCACAACCATGTCACAGGTTGTGTATCCTCTGGTATCGAATGAAGAATTCCTACTACTGCTGATAGATGGAACTGCGCAAAGTAAGACAAGTAAGGAACCGTATGGACTATTATGACAAAACCAACAAGATTTCCTAACTCCCAATTACATTTCACTGTCCATTGGGAAGTCAAAGACCTGACGGAGTTGATGCAATGAGAAGACTCGACTTACTGAGAATTATTGGCTCTCTCGCTGACTCTCTCCGCCTTCCAATTGCGCAATTGTTGCAGCCAGCTGATGCACGGTGTCCATGGTGTCTGGATGACCCTCCCCTAAGACCCGCATGCGTGCATTCAAGGCCTGCTCCTGAAGCTCACGTGCCTGTGTGAGGCGACCCATTTGGAAACATATTAACCCTGAATCCGCCAGACTGTGTAGAGTATCTGGATGATCCTCACCGAGGAGTTCCCTCCGCTTGTTCAAGACCACTTTTGCCAGTTCTGCTGCATCCTGCAACTGTCCCATGCCTGAGTAGGTTACTGCTAGGTTTCCCATGGGAAACAGGGTATGTGGATGATTCTCCCCGAGGAGTTGTGTTTGCTTGCTCAAGGCAACTTTCTCCAGTTCTGCAGCCTCATGAGGCTGTCCCATCTGGGAGTACCTGAATCCCAGGTTGCCCATGGTCCTCAGAGTATCTGGATGATTCTCACCGAGGAATACCCTGCGCTTGTTCAAGACCACTTTTTCTAGCTCTGCAGCCTGATGGAACTGTCCCATCTGTGAGTATCTGTGTGCCAGGTTTCCCATAGCCATCAGAGTATCTGGATGATCCTCGCCGAGGAGTTCCCTGTGCTTGCTCAAGACCACTTTCTCCAGTTCTGCAGCCTCGTGAACCTGTCCCATCTTTGAGTAGCTGACTGCCAGGCTTCCCATGGCCATCAGAGTATCAGGATGATCCTCACCAAGGAGTTCCCTCCGCTTGGTCAACACCAATTTCTTCAGTTCGGCAGCCTCATGAACCTGTCCCATCTCTGAGTACCTGACTGCGAGATTTCCCATAGCACTCAGAGTATTTGGATGATCCTCGCCAAGGAGCTCCCTGCGCTTGTTCAAGACCACTTTCCCCAGTTCTGCAGCCTCATGAACCTGTCCCATCTGTGAGTACATGACTGCCAGGTTTGCCATGGCACTCAGAGTGTCTGGATGATCCTCGCTGAGGAGTTTCCTGCGCTTGCTCAAGACCACTTTCTGCAGTTCAGCAGCCTGGTGGTACTGGCCCATCTGTGTGTATCTGTTTGCCAGGTTTCCCATGGTCCTCAGAGTGTCTGGGTGATCCTCACTGAGGAGTTCCTTCCGCCTGCTCAAGACAACTTTCTCCAGTTTTGCTGCCTTGTGAAACTGTCCCATCTGCGAGTACCTGATTGCCAGGCTTCCCATAGTATTCAGAGTGTCTGGATGATCCTCACCGAGGAGTTCCCTGCGCTTGCTCAAAACCACTTTATCCAGCTCTGCAGCCTTCTGAAACACCCCACTTTTGCCATACAAAGCGGCTAGGATGTGTTGAATGTTGAGAGTTTGATGTTTGTCTAGCTGCAACAAGAGGGCTTGCAGGATGTATTCCCCCAAGTGCACCCCATCACTCCACTTTCCTTCTTCATGATATACCTGCAGACAATCTGATGCAAATGAGGTGTCAAGGATATTTGGCTGTCGCCTTGAGTCCAGGCCCATCTTGAACAAGAGTACATCAAGATGGGGAAACAGTTGGTGTCGGAATCGAAAATCATCACCCCTTGAGGAAAATGACATCCCTATCAGTGTGTGCATGCACAGTTCAGTGGGAGCATCCACTTTCACTATGGCCCTGCACCATTCATGCACCAGTGGATGAATCGAGAAGGTAATGTCTCCCGAGGCAGCCTGAAAGTCGATCAATGAGAACCGTCCAAGCTCATCGGTCAGTCCTATAAACTTCAATGAATCCCACTTGGAACCTGTACTATCAAGGAATTTGACCAAGAACCCCAATGGCTCCCGGAGATCCACCGCAGTCGGCCCATCTGGAGTAATCTGGTATAATGTAGCTTGTTTAAATATCATCTCTGTTATGCCATCATGGTGGATGAATGAGCAAAGTTTAAGCAGCTTCCTTGCCTGGCTGGAAAGGTTGTTGAAACTGATCTGCCATGTGGCGTAAACTGACCACCCATACTCGGATTGTGGGGGCTTTTGATGCAGTAACTGGATTCGACTGGCCGTCTGTTCATACAAGTCCAGATACATTTGAAGGCCACGGGATGAAGAGATAAATGCCCCGGCCTGTGCCACAGCCAAGGGAAGGCAGTGGAGTTTCTTTGCAATCATTGAGTCGATGCCCAAAATTGGGTGATGCAACATACCTGGACAATTCGCTTACCGACATCTCTATTAGCCACCTCTATGAGATCATAGTGAGCAGCAGATAAGAGAAGATTAATTGCTTCCTCAAGTGCCATCTGCTCAACTCTGTGTGTGGCCTGTGCAAGCTCCCTGAGGTCGGGATTCCGGGACGTAACAAGGATGTTTCCATGAGAGCCAGAGGGAAAATACTGCCCGAGGTTGAGGTTTATGTCCTCTGCATTGTTGAATACAATCAACCATTCTGTGTGCTGGTGCGACAGCCAAAGCAAACTATCTTGGAAAGTTTTCCCGACTTTCTTTACAAGGGCAAGTGTCACGAGATCATTCTCGATTGTTTGCTGAGAGCTGCCATCAACAAAATAAACATCTTGAAACCTGGCTTGGTGTATCAGATTGAGTCAGATTGAACATTAAATACAGCGCACCGTGATTCCGGGATACAGGTAGACTGCTCAACAAATTTGAAGGCAATTTGGCTTTTCCCGGAGCCTCCAAGGCCATGCAACAGGAAAATATGCCGTCGACCAATGCTTGTGTTGAAATATTCCGACATCTTTTGCAGAATATCCTCTCTCCCAGTGAAACGGACACTCGGGGGTGGACAAACTTTCAGATAGCCAGAGGCATCAGACATGGGAACCACAGGATCTAACAGCAATGTCAGGGAGTAAAGTTGAGCCTGAGAATCTGAGATACTTACTCACGATCATTTCCACAGTACCTCTCAGCTTAGATTTTGCATCTTCTGTAGCCAGATAAGCCCGAGTATGGGCAGAAACTTCACTGGATCTTCCCCAGTGTTGTTTCTCGAAGCCCTGCAGACCCTGCAGGACATTGAGGCGAAAATAGGTATTGGGACTGCTGTGAAATCTGCGTGCATTGTCCTCATGTATCCGTTCGCAGTCAGTTGCAATGCTTTTCAGGGTCTTGGCAAAGGCAGTCAAAGTTGGAGATCTCGGAATCTGGATGGTGTCAGGATGGCCACTGCCAACACTGACCACAAGGACAGCATGCTGTGAGGGGTACATTTTCTGGGCTTCTGCCACAACCAGGGAGGTTGGGTTGTTGTTCCAAACACCTCCGCCAATGTACTTTGGCCTCACCCCTCCCTGGCCAATTTCCATTGGTTTGAACAGTCCAGGTGTAGCAGATCTGGCCCGTGCGGCCTCCCATATCTTGCAATCGAAGGCCGGTTCCTCTGGTGTGTCGTATGAGCGAAGAAGTTCAGGAATACCGGCATTCAGATTGCTTTCATGCATGGCACACACAAAGCTGGGGGGTTGCATCCAGATAAGTGTAGTTACTTTCGATGCCAGATAGTTACACTCACGTCTTGCAGGCATGTGGGCTGACATCTCTCATCTTTTCTTCTTGAAATATCTGCCTTAGCACTGCTTCCAGCTGGCTGGCTTTGAACTGCTCGGTGGATCCGCTTTTGGGCTTAGGTCGTAGCTTCTCATAAGCCAAAATAGAAGTAGAGATTGACATGCGGAAGCGGCCGAGCATCAACGCGATGATACTGTTGGGCACATCCGTTTACAGCATCGTACCATGAAACACCACTCACCCTCCTGTTCCGCTGCCTCCGATAAGCTCGAAATGGTCGCATGGAGCAGGAGTTGTGTCAGAGCCAAGGGTAGCTTGCACTCGATACATTATTTGCTCAAGTATGAGTAATTCAGACAGCACTCCCGCTCCTCCGCCATCTGGCCAAGTGTGGGGGTCAACATGAATTCAAGCTGGGAGGGGCAAGGACATTACCGAGGGACAAGACCCTCACCCCCTTGTGAGGGGTATCTTTGTTTGACATTGCTGTGGAACTGAGTCTTCACTCCTCTGACAGTGCTCGCAGTCGGTGGATGGGAGAAGATGTCGCAGAAGAGCTGTGGGGGAAGCGAGAGGGACGTCGCCAATGCTTGACTATTTATGTTTTCACAAAGCTGTCCCATGTCTGGCACCGGTCGCCGGTCACCCAACGACATGCGGTTCCTCTTGCCCCGCACCACGGGGCTTGACACCTGTCCCCGAATATTCGGCACGTTTCACTTCATCTCTGGACTTGATGAATGTTCACACTGTTAGCGCATGGTGTCAAACGTGTCTGAGGCGTGACTAAGAGGTGCCACATTTCAATAATGGTACGTACTATCAATCATCTGGATTCTGTGGCTGTTTATTATCCGAGACCCCTTAGTGGGCCACACTAGTTAGCGGGCCACTTGCATAATATAAGCCAGTAGGATGCATAGACCTAGGATTTGATACTTCTAGGATGGAATACAATGTATGAGGATGGCGTGCGTCAAATTTGGAGGAAAGTTGTTGCAGCGATCAACAGCTGTGCAGGGTTTTTGATCGGGATGACGGCGTGTGAACATCATTCCTTGTCTCCGAACACCTTCATCCGCTTGTTCCTCCACCAATTCCTGGCCGATTCACAAAATCAGGGGCTCGTTCTCATCCCTGGATTCAGGAGAATGATTTGCAACTATTCTGAGAACAACAAATGTTCCCTCTCGCCTTCCTGAGCCCCAAGAAGACCTTGATTTGAGCTTGAGTGGCAGATTCTCGACCTCTCTATGGTGAGTCAACCGTGTATGCTACGGATCTGAGAATTTGGGGCTGCACTTGAGACACCAATCACTCTCTTAGAACGAAATCATGGATTTTTACCTGCCATATTTGGTGGTCACCGAGGGATACATCCCAAAACACCCGAATTTCGTTGGCGCGTATGTATGAACTTTTTTGGAGTGGTTATTGTAGGCTAGAGGTCAGCTGTTGTTAATATATATATGCAAATGCATCTTATCTATTGGTCCGTATTCAAATTTGGCGCACCAATGCACTCTGTGCTTTGCAGAGCATGCCATTCTGTGCACACAGCGATTTCACCCCTTTTCCTTGGCTCAAAGGGAAATAATTAAGGTGCTCATATACCTCGGAAGTGCTCTGTTATTGTAAAGAATATAGCAATTGCATGTCTTTAATGATTTGGGATACATTGGCGCGGCCGATATCAGCCCGAATGAACGATGTGAGGAGGTGGCCCACTAAGCTGTTTTTGCCGTTTTGGAAACCGCCGGAACAAAGAATTCCGAAGGTCGAGAGACCATCGTGTAAATTCGCGGAAACTATCTCAACTCACTCATAGGATGAATACCTTGGTGCTAGACCGCATATGACCGCATTTACCGCATTTTACGTTTGGGCTCGAGATGAATAAGGCCATGGTGGCCCACTAATCAGTCGCAGATAATATCTCTTGACTTGATTAATTTTCAAGCTAGCGCAGTGTCAAACGTTCAGCAGCAGCAGTTCATGTTGCCCTGAATGCCAAAATAACCGGGAGACGCGGACGTCTAACTGTGTTCGTCATGGTGCAAATTAAATAGGCAGATCGGTGGTGTAGACCATCACTGCACATCCGCACCTCCCGTCCTACTGTTTGCTTTGCATATTGCATATGGCGTGGCACCCGACTTGTAAGCATGTGCCTTGATGTCACGGGCTTGGGCTCACCTTATCACAACTTTTGTTTAATAATCAAGTGTATATGTACGTCTCAGTATAGTCTGACGCGAGATTACCTGGAAATTGCTGAGTTCCTTACCTATCCCAGTGCCCTGCCAGATGCGTGACTCCGCATGTCGCTCAAAGTCCTACTCGATAAAAATGAGCGACGTAAAGGGCGGGAGCATGTCTCTACTCCGCTACGAAGCCCCATCTCACGCGGCCTAGGTGCGTTAATCCGGTGCGGTAAATTAACTAAATTGCTTATTAAGAGCAGAGGCGAGCTACCTTACTGTACGAAGACCTGTTTGCTCGGCTACAAGATTCGCCTGAGCGACGCGTCGACTGAGAAAAAGGCGAGAGAAATGTAGGATGCCTCGGGTGGCGTCGAACCACCGGCTCTCCCCAGAATTTCGAAATTCACCAAGAGGTGGGAGCACGTGCCATCCCACGACGCCTCCGGTGTGCATTATATGTGGGTCACTAACACAGCTAAATCTCAGTCTTTCGTACTACTGGCCCTCCAGGACTAGCTGCCCCGAAGGTCTTCAAAAGCAAGTTGCCCGACTCCCGTACACTCCGTGACGAAAGTCTGCGATTGGCCAAGAGCGCGTTCCAGTCATCCTCCTCGGATCTCAGTGAAGCTGAATATGTGCTTCCCGCACGCACATAGATAACAATTTAGATTTCGACAGTACATCCCACGCACTTCGAACTCGTCGCGCCCCAGATCCAGGATCCCGGTTTCATTATCACAATCGTTCGCGCGACTCTGCCCTTCGGGCGCGCGGAGCGGACGGGGTCCAGTACTAGTTCGAGTGCGCGTTCGATATCCCCATGCACCGCCGGATACTATTGCATTAATTCAACGCACAGCATACGCGAGACGACCCCCAGGACGGCAAAAAGAAGTGCAACCAAATAAAAAAATAAGATAATTGCTGCCTAGTATATTAGATGCTCGCCGCCCTAGTATACAACATAGCGGCTTCGCGTGGACTCGAGCCATTGCTTCGTCCATGCATGGCTAATTATCCAGACTTCTCCGAGTGGCTTGGCCGAATGGCTTGTCCCGCTTAGCGGAGTTTGAATTTGGCTGGGGCGGGCTTGGGTGGCTTGGGCTTGCGTCTGGCTTGGCTTGTGTCCGATTACACCCAGGATATACACTGTACTAGTAGGTAATTCTCCTTTCACCATTCTCTGTTGCATTGTCGTCGCTGCTTTCCTCCCCAGGTGCCTTTAGAACCACCTGGGCTTCTGTGTCGTCGTGACTAGGGGGCGGTTCGGAATCATGTTAATCATGGACAACGCACGAGGGTCTTATGCGGCATTAATCGCTTGGACAATTGTCTATTCTAGTTCTTTGTCTCTCCTCATCTCTGGCTTGCTGCGCGATGTGATCAGACTGCTTTCTGAGCTGAACATGCTAATTATTTCGAAGGTACTACTAATGCTTCCACTTCAAATTTATAATAAATCGAATGCCGAAATGAGTGCCTGTGTTATTGTCAGGCTATCTGACTGCACCTAGTGGAGGAGGTTTGAAAAGTTTATCTCCAAGTCCACAAACGGAGATTACCATCCATGGTTCAAAACGTCCCAGAGGTTGTTTGCTGAAGGCAGAATTGCCATGATGTCGAGCGTACTACGCAGACCGCATTCCTCCTTCTCTAGAGCTCACCCATTAGCACAGCACCAATCGGGAACTTGAACCGTACGACTTCTAGTTGAACATTATGAATTCCAGACTTGAGAAGTGGTGTAACTTTGTTGTGAGGTTCAGGCTGATCGCCGTACAGACATGTCTTGGGTATAATGACACAGAGAGATGATCTTTTATTTGAGCTATTTAGTTAGCATTCAAGCCATTCTTCAAGGGCCCAAGCCATTTTGCGCCAGCCGCCCAAGCCCAAGCCCGAGTGTGATTGAGATATTAATGAGAATCCCGTAAGTGCTGCATTTCTTCTTTGTTGTAGATTACTAAGCCTGCAGTGCAATTCGTTCACACCATGCACCTCACACTTACTTCGGGGAATGAGAATTATTGGTAATATTTTCCCCATACCAGGCGCAAGCCATTTGGCCGGCTTGTGGCACGTGACATAAGCCATTCCGCGCACCAAGCCCAAGCCAATCCTGCATCGCTGAAGCCGGCTGCGTTACCCAGTAAATTCAACTCGGGTACTATTTGTGAGCATTAAATGGCAGGTATCGCGCGTAGTAATGATGTTAACTGCTCAGCACTTAACCCGGGAAAAGTTTCGGAATAATGCACATGTTGAACTTGTCGCGCAGCACCCTGTGTTCATAATGGTGAGACTTGACGCCACGCTGTACAGCGGTAGAGTCAGCCAAGATGTATTGGGAGGCACAGTGAGTAATTAAGGATTAGTTTCAACTGAGTGGAGTGACCTGAAGAACCAATTCGCAGCCTTGTTCGCAGCTAAAATATTTGAGCGACGCCCACCAAGGGCATCATGAATGATTCTGATGACGAGAAAAATGTGGGCATTACCTCCTATAATTTTTGTAAGCTCGGGCTTCAATTGACTTCTTGGTTGAAGTTATCCAATGTGCTATTTTACGAATCAAGGACCCAATTGCATATATATGCCGGTTCAGCAGGTGGGAAGTAAGTTTCGTTATTCTATAGGCATTACCTAGGGTCCAATACCACAGGGATATATCTAGACCAACAAGGCACGAGTTTTCTGTGTAATCCACTCGATAGCCCATCGTTGATCCCGCGGACCGACGGAAGACCACTTTACCAAGGAAAATCTGGGAATTTGATGGCACCACGCTCAAGGGGAGACTGAGAGAATGCGATGCCTTACTAAGTTACTTATGTAAACTCACTTAGCCTGCCAAAGTTAACTTAGCCGAACTTATGGCAGCACAAGTTGATTTCACAAGTTAAGTAAAGGGAAAGTACAAGTTAAGTGCATTTAAGTAACTTCAAGTTGGATTAAGTTACACAAAGTTTGCTTCAATTAGCCACCCTTTGTGCCGTTTTGCGCCCTTCCGCGTCTTCTACGGTCGGTCCGAGTATCCTATAAGTGTTTAATCAGGTATGGGCAACAGACGCAGAGTATATATCACAGTATTGTAGTGAGTTTCACATGTTTCATCTCTCGCGGGCAAGTTACAGTCGAATTCGAATGTTTCTTGGGTGTTGCGAACGTCCACGTGATTGCGCAGATATTTTCAACTTTTTTTCACTGATCCACTTTGATGTGACTTACACGCTCCTGTTGAAAGGGACAGAAAACTCGAAGCCGGTCACAAAGTCTTCAGGAACGTTGAAGCGGAAACGTGCGGATGATTTATCACCCAAAAAAAACCCCGCTAACACGGAGTTGGGTGATTGGGAGCCTCAAACATTGCGACGGAGTACGAGAACTCACGTGGCCAAAAGAGACGTGGAAGTAGGGTGAAAATACCTATCTAGGATATCAGAATGATCAACGGCGGTCTCTGATGGCAGCCAACTTGAACGACAAGCGAAAACTTGGCCGTTACCTGGATGACAAATCAAACTTGGCCCATACCTGATGCAATCAGGTCCATCTGATCGTATAAGTTACTTTCCCTGATGGAACTTGGCAGGCCAAGTTAGCTTAAGTACCGCTAAGTCAAGTTAAGTAGCAAGTTACTGTAAGTTTCAGCAAGCAAAGTGAACACAAGATCAGTGGAAATACATCTGGACCATGTCGGAGACCTAGACATTGGTGAGACAGTTGCAGGACGGGCTTTGAAAATTGAAAATGTGGTTTGTGCCTTGGTCTTCAATGCCCAAAGGACTTGAATTGAACAGCCCTGGCTTGAATCAGTATCCCACCGATACATAATTAAAGTTCAAAGCATCAGCGTAGCCCCTTGAGTTGTCCATGAACCCAATTTGGACGGCCGGCGAGACATCCCGAGTCCATCCGTGGATTATGAGGCCATTAAGCGAAGGAGATCTGGGATGGGGATCAATTTGGCACTGTATTGAATGAATTCAGGATACTAGGATTGTCTGGCATGTGCAACAGCCTTGAGGGTCATTGTTCTTGTTGTGCCTTGCACGGCTAGAACTATCTGAGGTCGGCTCTCAACTTAATTAGTTGGGTGGCAAGATTTATTATGGACATGATAAACTCTATATCACAGGCATTGGTTCAATGTAAAGAGGAATTATGCTCACAGAACATGCTTTAGACATGCAACCAAATATTGACCGACTGAATAAATTTGTTGGAGTCCCCGCCATCCCATCTATGCAGTCAGAGGATGATGAGGATAACCACCAATGTTTGAGGGGTCATACGAACCCAGCGGATAATAACCTTTGCGTCTGAATTTCTTCCATCTTTCTCCAATGCTCACATCTCGAGTCTCAAGTCGTGTGATCACGGGTTGTTTATGTATGGCTGGATTTCCGACTCAATTGTATGTAGATAATGCATACAACAGCTCATATGGGATGTCTGAAGCCTCAAGCAGGTGCACACAAGGGGTTTTAGAAAGAGAGTGGTAGCCGTGTGGGCGGAGCTTGAATAAGGTAAGGGAGTCAAGCGTGGGAAAAGTTAAGTTAAGTTAAGTTAAGTTCGGCCCAGCCAAGCCGAAGCGCTAAGTTAAGTTGCCAAGTTAAGTAATAAGGTACTTTTCTCGGACTCGAGAGAATGCTACTACGACCTGGGGAATAAAGGTATGAGCCACCATGAGCGCACAATGCGGTCAAGCCACTACTTTTATTTGGGTGATGCCAAGCCGGCGGAATGGCTTGCCAAGCCGGCTAAATGGGTGCCATCAAAAGTAACTTATGTAAATTAACTTGCCCTGCTAAAATTAACTTTACGGTACTTATGGCGGGGCAAGTTAATTTCACACGTAAAGTTAAGCGAAAGTTACTTATAAGTTATTTTCACCCCTTTACTTGAGTTGACTTGTGGTGAAGTTGGAGGAGCTAGGAGGATTTCTTCGAGATTGCTTGGCCATTTAATGGTCATATACCATGTGTGGGTGTCTGCAGCACCTGCTGAGTAGAAAGGCAGGTAGTCGCGACAGTGTAACCGAATTTCTTGAAATGGACCAGCTACTTTGTAGCTTTCCCAGACCCCGCGGAAGGCATTGATTCTCCATAGCGGGATTATCCCACTCTCCATTATATGGATTGATTTCCCGTCGACCAGACTGGATTGGTATGATATCAAACGGAGAATGACGGCATTCTCTGTTAAATACTCAGAGCTTGATTGAAATCACGTCACGATAGACGGGGTCCTGGGATCGAAAATATCTAAGTGGTTTATACACCCCCCGAGCATGATGCATGCTCAGAGAACACTGGCAGCGTGTGAGCTTGGAGTCATATCCCGATTCCTGTCTATGACAGTGTTTGTACCCTCCAGAATTGCCTGTCAAGGGTTCTCCCAGGCCATCTGAATGCAAAAAATCTCCTTTGAATGAAGATTGAATGCATAATCAACTCCTAGGAGGTCCGCTACTTGCATTGTGGACTAACTTGGCGGCGTTTGATACCATCTGATGGGATACGTTACCTGTCGCAGGGTATTGATGCCATCTGATGGTATAAGTTACTTGTTTTGATCTAACTTGGCGGGCCAAGTGAACTTAAGTAACTTACCGCTAAGTTAAGTATAAACTGAAGCAAGGTAAACTTATCATGGCTTTCAGTTACTTGATACCTGTTCTCCAGGTTTCATTGTGAGCGCCTTCGAACCTGAACTTCATTCACCTGGAATGTCAAGGGATGTTCGATCCGATGCGATGGGCCCTGAATTGGCCCTGAACACTTCATTGATTATGGTCTCTCTCCCATCTCTTTCGCACAATCAGACACGGATTCCCCGCAATACCCGCGCCATTGCGAAGGCTGGCGCCCCTTGAGCACCGAGTGGTGCAAAGGTGCTCGGCCATCAATTTCTTGTCCCCCATGCACTCACAAGCACGCATATCTGTATTACAATCAAACACCCCATGTCGCCGCAGACAAGACAGGATTTGACCTGGGGTAACTGTATTGGCTCCCCGAGCCCCCACTGACATCATCTGCTCCTCTTCTCTGCGCACATGTTGAATTCTACCGCGATGTTGAGTTCCAACTATATTTAAGCTGTTATGATCCCATGGGCACTCAAGTCACCTTTGCTCTGCTAGATACCTACACCTTATTCAGCCACTTCCATGTCCTTTCACGAGAAGGTAGCACTGTGATCAAGCTGTGATACTAAAATTATACTTGCAGGCGCTGTGTGGGAAGCCCGAATATGTAAGGAGAGATAGGATAATTATAACGAGACCTACACTGGAACAGAATTCAAGCGACAATATATGAGGCAGAAGGAGCAACGAGAGCAAGAGGCTGAGGAGGACTAGAGGAAGACAAAGATTTCATGTAGTCTCACAGATCCAAATCTGTGTCACTGCCAAGTCACTGCATATTTTTCCATTACAGTAGCAAATCCTTTGCGAAGTTTTCTGAGAAGCATTACCCGCATGCACGTTATGGGAAGCTGTGAAATTCAGAGGTTACTATTCCATCTGTGAAATTGAAACTGAAATCACCTGCGTCAATTCGTTCGAATCCTTGGTCCAGTCTTGATGACAGCTAGTTGCGGAACTTAGGGCGCGGCCCATTCTTTTTAAAAAATAGATGTTTCGGATATTTCAGCTCTACTGAGCTCAGTTCTTCACCGATTCCCCTGAAACTATGATCAATAGATTTGCCTTGCGATTCCGGAGGGAGTGACGCTTGAAAATATGTTAGAAGCGTGGGAATTGCCTTTTTCGGCAAATTGTGAGGCATCTTCTCCTATCAGCTCTAGCATTAAATATACTGATCCGATTGACTTAGTTTTTGGATATATCATACTTACATGCATTACCTAGGATGTGTCGTGCCCAGATCGTCAAAATACCTCATTATTCAAAAGCCTTACAGTATTCAATCTCAATCAGTTTTAAGTCCCATGCCAGATGTGAACAAAACATTTTAATCCTTATCTGGGCACGACACCTCCTAGGTAATGCATGTAAGTATGATATATCCAAAAACTAAGTCAATCGGATCAGTAGATTTAATGCTAGAGCTGATAGGAGAAGATGCCTCACAATTTGCCGAAAAAGGCAATTCCCACGCTTCTAACATATTTTCGAACGTGACTCCCTCCGGAATCGCAAGGCAAATCTATTGATCATAGTTTCAAGGGAATCGGTGAAGAACTGAGCTCAGTAGAACTGAAATATCCGAAACATCTATATAAAAAAAAAATGGGCCGCGCCCTAAGTTCCGCAACTAGCTGTAAATTTGCCAGAGGGAGCTTACCGACTCATGGAAAGTGGCCTCTGCACACAAAAGTCAAATTGCATCTTAGCAAACATCAGATTGCTCAATGGATTGCCATTCACGGCATCAGACTGCACCGGGTATCTGGCTACAAGCGGCGTGATTCAGTAAATATTAAATATTTTTTGGGTTCATTAGATCTCTCATCTTCCAGAACATTGTGAGCACCGTGGCGAAGCACGGGTCACTGCTATTCCACTATAACGAACAATCATTGGGGCGTAATCCTCGGAGTTGTCGGCCCGGGCCCGTACTGAATTCCATTCGCATTTATTTGGTACCTGAAGGTTCCTTTGATCGTTCACCGAGAGTCATGAATGTGTCTTACACCATAGCACCATGTGTAGAGTAGTTAGATGTTACAGAACAATCTCCACCCCACTGAACCGTGATGATCTGGAAGGCGGACGGGATTCCTAGGGTAGCCGCCATAGCCGTGCGGGCGGAGTTTGAAATAAGTTAGATTCGCCACGCGTGGGAAAACTTAAGTTAACGTACGGCACGCATGCCGAAAGGGGCACGTAAAGTTAAAGTTAGTTCACATAAGTTACTTTTCACGCACTCGGCTATGGCTTGCAAGCCATTCTGCCGGGCTTGGGCTTGGGCTGCCACCAAAATCCAAGCCCAAGCCGAAACTCGGCTGCGAAATCTCGCCCGACTGCGAAGATGTCCATGTGAAACGACTCTGTGAAGTTCAAGTCTCCTTTATTCGTCAAATGCTGAATCTCCATGGACGGTCTATGCTTATCCCGCTCTACACAGAGACGGGCATCGTACCTCTGCGAGTCCGACGGTTCATCCTTGCACTTGGCTATCTGCTGTTGGAGTTTGTGCCATAAGAGGCAACCCGGCATCATGGCCGAGGTAATGAGTCGTACGGAGTCAGTGCGAGTCAGTGTGAGTCAGTGAGAGAACACAGGAGAACACGGGAGAATATTATGGAACACTCTAGTTACATTGGACAATTTAGTATATAAGCAGCTACAGATTCATGTAAAGCTCAAGCGTTTGCAGAGCTCAGCCAACCACTAATTATTATCTTGGATTCTTACCCCAATCACTGTCTGATTCCTTAAGAAACTACAACATCTGCAGTACCTGTTAACACTCCTTCCGACCCATTTTGCACGTGCCGCGGTTAATAGTTCAATTAAATTGGCTGTCGCTGGCAAAAAATCTTGGGCAAAGGATCTCATGACTGCGGCTACCAAGCTGCCATTTGCATGCCCAGGCCCCGACCTTGCGAATGCGACGGCAAAATCCGTCCTGGAATACGTAAAGATGGTGGATGGACTGATGCTGCAATGAATACAAGGTGAAGTCGACTCGTCCGACAAGCTTTATCTGATCCAGGGACGTCGTGAACCACAAAAAGAGAAACCTCCTGCACTGCAAACGTTACGACTACGGCATTATCTGTTTATGGTGAGGACTCAAAAGCACAGAGAAGCACTGACTTCTTTGCTGTTGTCCACTCATCTACTTGCCGTTGAGATACTGCGATACGGAGATCACGAGCACCCACGGATGGACGATCGTTCCAAACGGGTCTGCCGGTTCTGCAAAATTGAGGTTGAAACTCCCGAGCATGCTTTGTTACAGCCAGTTGCGGAACTTAGGGCGCGGCCCGATTTTTTTTTTTTTTGGATGTTTCGGATATTTCAGCTCTCCTGAGCTCAGTTCTTTGCCGATTCCCTTGAAACTATGATCAATAGATTTGGCTTGCGATTCCAGAGGGAATGATGTTCGAAAATACGTTAGAAGCGTGGGAATTGCCTATTTCGGCAAATTGTGAGGCATCTTCTCCTATCAGCTCTAGCATTAAATCTACTGATCCGATTGACTTAGTTTTTGGATATATCATACTTACATGCATTAACTAGGATGTGTCATGCCCAGATAACGATTAAAATGTTTTGCTCACATCTGGCATGGGACTTAAAACTGATTGAGATTGAATACTGTAAGGCTTTTGAATAATGAGGTATTTTGACAATCTGGGCACGACACATCCTAGGTAATGCATGTAAGTATGATATATCCAAAAACTAAGTCAATCGGATCAGTAGATTTAATGCTAGAGCTGATAGGAGAAGATGCCTCACAATTTGCCGAAATAGGCAATTCCCACGCTTCTAACGTATTTTCGAACGTCATTCCCTCTGGAATCGCAAGCCAAATCTATTGATCATAGTTTCAAGGGAATCGGTGAAGAACTGAGCTCAGTAGAGCTGAAATATCCGAAACATCAAAAAAAAAAAAAATCGGGCCGCGCCCTAAGTTCCGCAACTGGCTGTAACTTGTGACGCCTCAGCTGAGGTTACGTCCCTGAGATCGGCATTTCTCGAGAAACTATTCACCGATGCACCGAACTTGCGCCGTTGCATGGTTGAAATGGACTCAGTTGAGTTCTTCAAAGCCATGGTTTATGAACGTTCTACCATAGCTCTTGTGGCTAAATTTGCTTATGATGTTCTCGAAGTGTTCTACGCAATCCCCGTGTTTCGAATGGCTGTCTGATGGTATTGATGTCTCACTTTCTCTAGCTCTTTTTTTGCCTTGAAGTATCGCCTGGGTTCTATAACGCGACGGGAAACTGGGTGCGTGAGCTCGGCTTGGGGGATATTTTGGGGTCGGGGACAAAGGAGTACATAAATGGCCTGTAGTACTCCGGGATACTTCCCGAAACCGGCGTTCCTGAGTGGGACCGTGCCGTGTAATTCTACCTACCTACCTACCTACCGCGCAGGCGCAAGCCATTCGGCCAAGCCAAAAATGTCACTCTCGCTAATTATCACCTCGGGTGCGAGCTCCGTTCTGTCCAACACGCAAACAAAAAGATCATGCTGATCTGCTGAGTGTCTTCAGGTGGATTCAAACCACCGCCTCGCCCGCGGAACAACACCAATCTCTCACGTTTTGAGCTGGGAGCGAGCTCTATACTCCACGAAGACTGATACAGACCCCCCGCAATCTGGATAGATTCAGTAGCCTGGCCATTGGTCGACTGCGTGGCACCAGAAAAACATTGTGACGACCATTTACGCTGTCCCCGGGTGCATTCGAACCACCGGCTCTCTCTCACATAATCAAGGGAGAGACTCTAGCAAGTGAGAGTGAGCTTCTTTGCTCGACGAAGACCTGAGGTGTGTATCTAAACCCTTGGGTATGTAGCTTACTCACGAGCGGCCGTGGGTGCGCTGGCACAGATATGGAACATGGCGCGGAAGCTGTTCGTGGTGTTCGGCACTTGGTCGGCACGGCTATGAGGAATCCGAGGCATCAATGCTCTGTCAAGAATTAGTCCAAATCGGGACTAAATCTAATCCTGATGGCAGACACTGCACGACGGCCGAGCTTTGATCTCTGCCGTACACCCCTGCTTCTTTGTCTCCTCCCACTGGGCGACCACATACCGAGAACAATGGCGCATTCCGAGAACTCCAATGGTCTACGACTCCTCGCTTTTGGTGCGCTGGGGAGCCATTCGGGGATTACATGGAACTGATGGAGCCGCCGAGATCAGATGGCGGCGGCATCCGTGGGTTGAGCTCCCTGCTCATCCTGGAGGGGATCATGTATAGGATCCAGATCGAAAAAAACCTTGAGGTGCCCCCTCTGCCGTGCGAGTATTTTGACCTCATCTGCGGAACCAGCACAGGAGGGTGCGTTGTCGAAAGAGAGTGTGATTGCTAAATAACGTATTCCTTTCCGCGATAGGCTGATGGCGCTCATGCTGGGACGTCTTCGGATGTCCGTGGAGGACGCCATACAGGCGTACGACACCTTAGCCCAAGAAGTATTTTCAGAGATGAAGCACTTCGGGCAGGACGGGAAGTTCAAGGCCTCACAATTGGAAGCCGCGATCCAGAAGATCGTGAAAGAGAACTCCGCTTCGCAGGATCCAGAAGAGCCGATGAAGGATCCTCTGGGCCGCGACGCGATCTGCCGGACGTGCGTTATTTCGCTCCCTAAAGCTGTAAGGTGTCTGAATCAGCCCTAGTTTCGTCTGTGCTCAAAGCGCACACGCCATGCGGGGCAACATCCCCGTGCTCTTCCGCACGTACGATAGCCCCCACGAGCGCACGGCAACATGCACAATCTGGGAAGCGGCACGCGCCACGTCCGCCGCCCCCACGTTCTTCAAGCGCATCGAAATCGGCCCCACATCGCGGGCAGAGGCCTTCCTCGACGGCGGTCTCGGGCGCAATATCCCCACGGGGACGCTACTCGAGGAGGCGCAGCTCCTGTTCCCGAACCGCCGCGTCGCGTGCGTCCTCAGCATTGGGACGGGCCAAGTGAAAGCCGCCGCCATTCCGACCCCGTCGCGGTTACAGCGCGCCCTTCCCCTCGACGTGATTCACGCGACGGTAGCCATCGCGACGGACTGTGAAACGACGAACCAGGATATGCTCAAACGCTTCGTGGGAGACCCTGGCGTGTATTTCCGGTTTAATGTGGAGCAAGGCATGCAGAATATCAAGCTCGGGCAGTGGGAGCGGCTGGGAGAAGTGTCGTCCCATACAGTACATGAACGAGCAGAGCGTGAGCGAGAAACTGGGTGAAGTGGTCAACATTTTGAAGGCTAGGATCGTAGTCATCCCCACTGCGAAACTGCCTACGCAGCCGTCCGATATACGCTAATGGTAGCATTAATCTCCCGAAAACGCCTCTGTGAACCTCACCGTCGCACTTCACTATGTTCTCTGATGTCTACAAACGTGGCCTCTGCATAAATTTAAACTGAGCCAGGACTCGAAAGAAATGCAACCATTCCTAAACCCAGGTCGTAATTGACGCGAGGAAGATTTTTTGTTTTTGGCTGAGGCCATCACGGTGATACGCCGAAGAGTTGATGGATGGATAACAGTGGAGCAAGAGTGGCGTCCCTTTCTGAGACGTTCCCGAGATTTTGTCTTGGAATATTTATCAAGTAGGACGTGCGAGTTGGTCCAGGAGACCATTTCGAGCTGCAGGATGTTGGCATTCGTAGACGCCGCCACTGTAACCAAACAACCAGTCTTCAAGCAGTCGTGGAGAACGACCGGGTCTTTAGTAACGAGGGATATTCGAGGATGAGGGATATTTCGTTGCCCTGAGCCCGCGAGATTAGAGAAGGAAAAAGCAGCCTCTAGACTTGCGCAAAATCGACATCGAGCGTGTCGTTCCACAAATAGCCTTGCTGCGGAAGCAGGTGACACCGCAGGCCAGAGTGGATAGCATATGACGCAGTCGGATTTTAGCAATGTGCCGGACAGACCGTCCCTCGAGCAAAACCGCAGTGATATTGTGTCCAGCGCGGAGGGTTGGGGAGAGTCGCAAGTAGCTCCAAAAGCTCCCAAAGAACCGTATTCATGTCGAAAGCGAACCGAATGGCGGAGGAAAGCGTAAGACAGCGGACGGATTGAAGGAGGTCTTTCGACCGACTGTAAACAGACTACGAAAAGGCTCGTCGTGGTTTGGAGGAGAAGTGTCACGGTGCAGTCACATATCACACTTCGGCAACGGCATTATGATCCGTTTGGCATCCTCTTCTCATCCAATGTCTCCCTCCCATTGTGTTCACTCTGACGGTCCGCCCGGCCAGGACGATGCACCTCCTGCTGCCCCTCCTCCTCGCCCTCACCTTCGCGCTCGGCGCCTGCGCCGCGTCCACGTCATCCTTGCGTCATCCACTTCCAGCTCGAGGCTCGAGTGCCAGTGCCACCGCGAGTAGTAGTGCCAGTGCAAGCGCGATTGGAACGTCTAACTCTGGCGGCGCTGCATTCGTTGAGCGGGGTCTCGTCGTGCGGTGCGTGCGCTGCGCCTTCTTTGTCGTGGCGAGACTAATATGTGTGAATTGGTGGAGAAAGATTACCAGGAATTGCCCCAGTACTACCTACGTATTCTGGGCCTGGAAGGAGCACATTCCGGGGTAATAGCTAATGAGATAGATCGCCGCTGCTGGGTGGGTGAAAATCCAGGAGCTTGGAAGGAAAATGATCGGGGAAATATTAGCGCTTATTTACGGGTGTTCCCGGAGATTCAAAGTTGATCTGCGAGCGCTTCCGAAAATCTGGAGCTGATGTGCCCAAAGCCGAGTTTAAATGCTTCAGACACAGCTGTAATTTTATAAAGAGGGAGATGTTGGAAGTCGCACTAACCATTTAACCACAGTGGTTAAATGGTTAGTGCGACTTCCAACAAAATGTCAACCCCGTGACGCCACGGAGTGCACCTGGGTTCGATCCCCGGGCCAGCGGACGAATTACGAATACAATTCGAATTCGACTCTCCCGCCGGTGACGGAACAGGCGCACACATTCCGGAATCCACTACCATACCACTTGGCCAGCGGGCTTCGCTAACAGTGGAGCAGCGCGAATGAAAACCCGGTGACCCGGGGTTGACATTTTGTTGGAAGTCGCACTAACCATTTAACCACAGTGGTTAAATGGTTAGTGCGACTTCCAACAAGAAGAAGACAAGTGATGCCCTGTCAGGTGGTGCCGTCAAGAAAGCCGATTGCTGCACGATGCGGACTCCTCCTTGCTGCCACATTTGCAAGAGTGCGCTGGGGTTCTTCGCGCCCCAGCACTTCGCTCGAACTCAGGGAGACATTTTTAGTTGAAGTTTTATTAAATACATTTCTGTAGTCCCATTAGCCCTGTGTTATGCAACCACTTTCAATGGATGCCAGGGTTTTAGTGTCCAAAAACTCGGACTAGACCTTTAGAGAGCGGTGTTTTCTCATGGCCAGCTGTATTCTGTGATGACGCGGGTTCCTGATGCAGACAGTGTCCTGATTCTTAAGTATGAAGATGATTTCTCAACCTCTACCTCTAACATATCTGGAAAGAGCTTCTGCTGTGAATGTACATATCCCCAGTGTACTTGATGAAATCTTTCATGTATCTTGGGTTTTAAATACAACATGTGCTCAGAGCTTCAGAAGTGAGAGCCGCGCCCCGAAGGGGGCCGGCGAGCGCTTGTATCTAATTCGATTTGTATCGTATCCACATTCATGCTGGTGAGTACAAATACGATACAAATATGAATATGATACGCCAAATTCATATTCATATCATATTTTGGCAAGCACACAAGCTGCTTGTGTGCCTAGTCACTAGCTCAGTTAATCCTACGAATGAGCTGACGTAGCGGAGCGACCGTGTGTCTTGTTTCTGATATTCAAACAGAACATGATATTGCATTCATTGCAACTATTTATAAGTTCTTGATAACACACATAGAGACAACATAAAGGCGAGAGATGAATCAGCACCCACTTCTCCATTGTTGCATTGTTAAGCTGCCAAAGATTTGGTTTTAGCAAGACTATTTCAACTGATCATAGAACTGACCAGTTGCGACAATAGTCCAGGTCTGCTCTGCTTGCAGGACAGAGGAAATACTGGCCAGAGTAACCTGCTCAGGGGTAAAATAAATTATGATATTAATGCTAATTTAGCTTGGGGAAATACGGGTACGAACAGGTGCAGCATTGACACCGGGAATTGAGGGCCAAGACGTCAGCGCCAGTTGGTGGGTGACTTCGACTATGCTAAATAAAGCAAAAATTGATTATCGGAGTACAATGCCTAGAAATTTCACCTACGAAACGGCGGAAGAAGGAGGAGCAACGACTTGAAGGGAAAACACAGCAGGGAATTCTGAAAATACGACGACGCCAGCTTGAGCGGGATTACCAGCGAACGGGGCAGCCGGATACGACAGGAACAAGGACGTGTTCAGGCCATTTGCAATGATGAAGTTGGATCCTTGGGGAATAAAGGTCCACTGCGATTCAATGTTAAGAACCCGATATTAAGATAGATCAAATGAGTTGTTTCCTGCTGATTGATCGAACTATCAAAGCCGCCGGGAAATCCGATCACTCCTGTACCCTCAGTCGGGTTGACGTTGCCGACAAGATTGAGACTGTTGCCCTGGAAGTCGTGGATGTTGGTCAAGCCGGCGGCAGCGACGGCGTCGGGGGTCAGGGCGACGGGTTTGGCCGGTGAAGCGCTGATGCTCATGACGAGAGCAAGTATAGAAATAGTGAGAGCGCAGGTGAGCTGCATGAGTGGAAAGGAGACAAGCCAAGCTGTTCTGGAACGGGAAAGTAGTACAGCTGAACTTATCTCAAAGAGCCATGTATTTATATAGTTTTTGGCTTCATCAAAATTTAAAATATGTTCTGTCCACCGTGTCCATGTTCGTACTTGCAGAACTCAGAAAAGAATCACCGGTAGCAGTAAAGGGACAGTGCACAAACAGTGCCAATCTTCCCGGATATATTTGAGATTCTCTGCCCGATTCATTGACATGTATTTACTCTTATCCCCTTGAAGACAACCCCATTATACTTACTCTGTTCTTTGCCTCGACGTTCTACAGCTTTTATTTGAGAGCTTTCCCATGCATTTCTAGTTTCGGACTAATTTCTGTATGCTTTTTCCATAGGTGCCCCTGAGACTGTTGTACATGTTTGAGCTGCCCCATCATCTTTGGGACAGTCGAGCGTCGAAGATATGTGGAAACGAGGGAACTCTCATAGCACTGATTGGGTGGCAGCAGGTAACCTGATCGGTTTGCCCAACCTCATCTCATTTATGAGTTACAGCTTAACTTATTTACTATCTACTGTATATAACACTCCACTAATCCATTGAAATCAATTCAGTATTCAGGAAGTGAATCGATGTCAACAGCCTCATATTGAAGCGTTATAGGGGGGAAATCGGTATCCGTGAAGAGCGATATAGCCCAAAGGGAGTAGTTCGAGCTTTAGATGGTGAATTTGATAACTGAATCTGCTCGCAAAGTGCTGCCGGGGACCCTAGTAACTTCATAAGATGTTGGATCTGGGAGATTCCGTTTTCCGGGCAAGATGGAAGAACGACAAGCACGGAAGCACCTAGGAACCAAGGTATGGCGTGCTTCGCTACCTCGGTTCAGGGGCGAACTATGTTTGGTGAACGAATGAGAAGCACGGAAGCACCTAAGAACCGAGGTACGGCGAGTATACGATACAAAAACTTTAGTTTTGAACACTATGTTGGACCAGGAAGCTGGCCACTTGAGCATTTATGTCCCAGCCTTAATCTTCTCCGGCGGCCGGCCAAACTAGGTCAGAATGAGTCCATACATCTTGCGAAGAGTTTGAGCAGACTTCTCCGATTGGCTTGGCTAAATGGCTTGCGCCGCTTAGCGGAGCTTGAATTTGGCTGGGCGGGCGGCGCGAGCGTGGCTTGTGGCTTGGCTTGACTTGTGCTCGCTTCAAGCGCGCTTACACTAAGCTTCTCCACTGTAAGTGAGCTGTTGATATCTGAGGCCCTAGGCCTCCCCCCTGGTTCCCACCGCCACGACCATCTCCGCATCGCCTCTCTCCACAGCATCGCCGACTTCGTGCACCCATAAAATACCGGTTTGCATTCAGTAAACTCCTTTGAGGACCTGTGCAAGATGTTACGGTAACGCATTGTCCTCTCCTATGACAGGTCACAATTGTCCCCGAGCTTCTATGTACATTGCTTGGCGCATCCATCGGTGTATCCTCGGTTTTATTTTCGGATGTCGCATGTCGGGGAAACCGGAAAGAGACAGGGATTTAAAAGAAATCCTGAAGATGATATGACCTCGCTTGCGCTACTGTTTTGATATCCTCTGTCATTGAACTGTGGGGGCGAGCATTGTCAAGAATTATTTCTAAACGAGATACAAATCTATGTCAATCGTTTATATTCAGAAATGACCAGCGTCCGTGAAGGGCCGGGAAAGGTCATCAGTTCTTGCTCACAGTGTACTGTGCCCGAACAACAAGTGCGGCTTCTGTAAGTACATGATTAGATTATATTCATCTACCATATCATGAAGCTAGCAGAAAAGGACGCACCACGTTGGCACATATAGAAGATGGAGTGGTGGCACAATGAACACCGTGCACAGAAGTGGGTTACTTACGGAGGGCACCCAGGCCCGGGCGGTTACCCCGGCGATGAAGACCGGTTCCGCACGAAAAACAGACTCGCGTTAGAGAAAAGACACGCAGCACAGCTACAAACCAGCTCACTTGAGTGGACAGTCTTCGATCTCATACTTGGCCGAGGTTGGCCGACCGGGTTGGTCGAGGGGCAGTTGGCCGAGGTCGGCCGAGGTTATCTCGGCCAGGTTGGGCGAGCCCCTCCCAGCGCCTCCGGCATCCCTGGCGCAGTGGAAGCCAAAGTAGTTTGCCGATGGGCTGTGTAACTGATGTCGCGTGGCATGGCCAAATCAGGCCATAAATCCGAGATGCCTCTGGTGGGGGGGAAAAAAGAGCTTGAGGGAATACCTAGAGTTGTGGGGTTTAAAATATGGGTAGATGAATATTAGTGGATGATACTCATGAACCCTTGCAGATGTGGATTGGATTATGCTATGTTACAAACAGTGGGAGTTTGGTGGGAGTCGCTTTCGGCGTTATGTCTCAATTTGGACGGCTCTTCACGTGTTGTGATCTATGTGCCGGATCAGTAGATCGCTCGTTACTACAGTAATAGTAACGGTTTAGTGAGGAGCGGCTTAAAATTGAGGTCGACCGAAGGTCGACCGAAGGTCACCCAACCCTAGACCAAACTCGACCGACTAGGCCGAGCCAAGGAGTTGGCCGAGGTTGGGCGAGGGTCTCGACCAAGGGGTTGGCCGAGGCAGCCCAAAAATGTAATGCTAAGGATGGTTCGATTGGGCTGAGGTGTGTCAGAAACATGCGAGAAGGGGTTGGAGACCGAGGCATTTGGAAAGGATTGAGCAGTGAACTTGATATTTCGTGCTTGTTTCCCTCGAAATGTCACAAGTATACCCATATAGACCAGTGAGGAGTGACAGGTCTAGTGTTGGCAAAGTCCGGTTTGGACAATCGGTTCGAACCTGAACTGGACCGAACTGAACGCGAGGTTCAAATTCACCTTCAGAAATCTCCAAACCTGAACCTGAAGTTCGGTTCGGTTCGGCGTTTAGACAAAAGAATTTTTTTCCGAACCCGCCTCGAACCCCAATGTCTCTTCTGAAGTGCTTTTTGGGGTTTGGACACTATTTGAAGTGTAAAGCTTCCTCTGGGTGCTTTCTGTATGTTTCTATGCTGGATCCAGCATGAATCCAAGCCGTATCGCACCTTATTCATTTCATATGCGGAATCCGCATCGGGCAAAGTCTCAGCCTCAACAATGTAAAGAAGATCAGAACATGGTGAGGCATGAATAAAGGGATACTTACCGACTTTGAAGTTTTTTCCTGCTCCTAGATTTCAGCAGTGGTGGAGAATCTTTGAAGCTTCGAATGTGTTCGAACTCGAGGTTCGGAAATTTTCTGAACCGAGCCTGAGTTCAGGTTTGGCGTTCGGAAAAGGAGACCCCGAACCTGAAGCGAACGGACCGTTGACAACACTAGGTCACAAGCCGTGTCCAACGCAGTGCTTGGCATCATTCATCCGGTTCCTTGATTGGTCCTGAGAATTCCCTGTAGACGAGTCCTGCTTCTCTGTGTGTCTGTGGTTACTGTAACATGGATGCGTGCTCGATGTCACGCGTCTGTGCAGCCAGAACCACGCCCAGAATACCCATATAGACCAGTGAGGAGTGACAAGCCGTGTTCAGCGCAGTGCTCATTTCATCTTCCACCTGGTTCTTTGTTCGGTCCTGAGGATTCCCTGTAGACAAGCCCTGCTTCCCTGTGTGCATGTGGTTGCCTTGTCATGAATGTCGTCTTAGCCGCCTGAATTCCGCAATGAAATGAGATTCCCTGTAGACGAGCTCTGCTTCCCTGTGTGCCTGTGGTTACTTTGTCATGAATGTCATCTCAGCCGCCTGAATTCCACCATGAAATGACATCAGGGAAATGATTTTGAGCTGGCACGTCTGGCGCCAGCCCTGCCAAGAGCGCCAGCACGCCAGATCGCTCCTGGCGACATAAAAAGATAGACGGCCCAGAATGTATATTTAGCACCAGCACAACACACCTTTTCTGTTCTTATATCGCGCTCACAAACCACAGGATGGGGGAGAAACAAATATATTCATGCAGGGCTACCAATACAGAGTACTGCGCTCCTACTCGCGTCCACGGCACATCTACTGTGCAGGACATGCGGTGAGCGCAAGGACTTCTCGCTAGGTGCTCGCTCGGCATGCGTAAGCACAACGTTCGAGGCTCCGAGCCCAACTGCTTGACCTTTCTTATGTAACTTGAGAGGGAAGTCAGCGATGTACATAGAATGCCCGGACTACATCTGACGTACCAAGCTCCTACCCCGCATTAAATAAAAGACCAGAGGGTCTAGCCGTAAACGGGATGACACTGCGCGAATCTTGAGCGGGATGGGTACAGATTTGGAGGGTGGGTTGGGGGAGTTGGCATGTACGTGCTTGCCTGAGATCGGGCCGGTGCGGGCAGTTAAGACAGCGTGGTATAGCGAGAATTCGGCCCAAGACGAGCGGTCAAAAGTGGCGACGCATTGAATTTATCTTGTGAGAGCAAAGGGCCTCGCATGCGGGAATGGTGCAACACATCAGTCAAGGCTGGGTAGGGCGGGCATCAGGATGAACCAGCGGTACAGCGGTACACAAAAGGATTATGCCCGGAGGATTAGGCTGCGGTCCCACCGAAATTCCTTGCAGGCGAAGAACGATAAATTACGAGGAAAACGCGAGACACCCCGTATTCGTTGCCACAGAAGATAATGAATTGCTCAGCGCAATAAAAGATCGTTCTTCAGACATCTGACACCCACGGAGAGACTAATCAGGGGTGCAGGTACCCGGAGGAGTTGGAATTGAGCGCATTTCGATGTCAGCCAACGACGTGGAAGCAGAACGAACGCGTACAGAAAAGCGAGTCAGCAAAAGGGAGTCAGAGAAGGGAAAGGGCAAGGAACATGAGGGAAAGGATGGGGGGGGAGGGCAAGGAGAGGACGTACATCGTCTCCACCAGCTTATCATTGAGCACAGCGTCTGCAGATAGCGTCACCACGTGCTGTACAGAACGAAGGAAAATTGGTACAAACGAAGCGCACCTTGAGTCCTAAAACACCTGACCGACTTTGCAGCAGGTTTGAGCGACGACAAGACAAAGAGGACCGTCTTCGGTGGGAAGCGGCAAATGGCAGCTTTCGGAGAAGGATGAACGTTGCAGCGGAATCAACTATAGCGCCGTGAACGGGAGAAGTAATCGTGAGATGAGATGTACCGGTGACAGCAACAGACCGCGCGCGGCCTCTTTGAGTACAATGTGTAGGGTGGAAGCGGGGAATGGCTTATGGAGCGCGCAGGTCTTCGTGGTATATGGCGCTCGCTCCCACCCAATACGAGAGCAACAAAAGTTTGCGGGAGAGCCGGTGGTTCGAATCCACCCGAAGACATTCCGACTCCTTGCTCTGCATTCCGCGATGAACTTTCCATTAATTTTTTGGTTCCACTAGAAGGCGGCCGTTATAATTATGAATACAACCAAAGTCTGCGAGCGCTTTTGTTTTATCCGGGCTAATCTAAGATCTCCAGAGCACGAAGGTCGATCCCGCCTGTTAGTACTCCGGCGAATAAGGGCGGCGGATCGACTCTATGAGCTCAGCTTGATCCAACTCGCGTGAATCGGCGCCAGCGTTAGTTTCACGGCGCACGGCGCATGGTGTGCAGGTAGTACAAGGAAGTATTCAAGCTGGTGGTCAGAGAAGATCGGAGATTTTGTGTGAGTCAGTTAGTCAGTCAATCATTTTCTCTCAGTCAACGTACAGAATTGACGCACATATCCACCTGCTTCAGTGTATCTGCACGCCTCCGTGGAGCATCGCAGCTCCCACCGAGTGGTCGGAATCCCCTGCGAATTCAAGGGAGAGCCGGCGGTTCGACCCCGCCCAGAGGCATCTTCGTCTTGGTATGCGTTTTTGGTGCAGCCGAATGCATGCCTCTTTATTCCGTAGCGACAGGGTGTATGCGTATGGCTGTAATACTGTAAAACGATCGGTTTGGTTGGCACCAATGCAGCGGACGAATCCAAAGTGGACTAAGTTGACGCAACCGGGACTGGGAACGTACTGAGTGCAATTTGGAGGGGTATGAATGTGCGCATCCGTATTCCATATTTCGTATGTAGCATTTGGTAGCGTCGAGGAGGCAAGGAGCCGCGACGACGTCGAGTTCGCGCTGCACTGAGCGGTAGACGCAGAGCCGAGACTTCCCAAGAGCGACTGCACAAGCGGAGGAGCGCGAACCGCGAGCAAGGCCCGGAAAGTTGAGTATAGATCCGTATGCGGCGCCATTCGGCGAAGACGTTGGATTACGCTTGTTGTTTTCGTGTACGAGACAGCATTTCGCGCGCAGAATTGACGCACCTGTCCACCCGCTTAGGTACACCTGCACGGGGGCGTGCAGGACAAAGCTCGCCCCCGCGGGTTGAAAGAGAAAAATATCAGGGAGAGACGGCCGCCCGGAGGCATTTGCCGGTCGTCTCAGCCTTTTTCTTCTTTCAAGGTGCATACGCGCAGAGCAGGCGGGAAAGAAAAAATTAGGGCGCGAGAGATGATGCGAGATCGCGCCACACGGGCCGAGGTGCATGCAGAGACTTCCTTTAGAGCGCGCAACGCAAGACACTGGTAGCGGCACCAGAGATGAGTCAGGCGGCGTGGGCCGAACGCGATCCAACGCACAGATCCACAGGCAGGTTTATATCGGGAGCGGAAGCGGGGGCGAGTGGAATTTGGAGTTCTGCGGTACGGGTCTTCGTATCGTATCCGTCACGGGGTAAGTTACTGATTCAATTTGAGTAGTCCGTGTCGTAGAGGAGAGACGGGTGCGCGACGACGGAGCGTTCGAGCTGCGCGCGCCATGCAAGGTACGCCCGGACACGGTGTAGATGGAACTTTGCTCTTCGAAAATTCGAGCGCAGATCCGAGATCTCCAGAACGACGCGAGCGGAGGTGTGCGAACCGCAAGTACGTGAGAGCGCCGGTCACATTGAATGGAACTTATCCCCGAATACGATCACGAGAGATTCGACACAAAGAAACCGAAGAGGGAGCAAGAGTCTTGCCAGAGTCCAAAATTCCGCCTCGAGTCGCCGCTCAGAAGGAAAGACGGGGAAATGCGGGCAGAAGTGGCCTCCGGGAACCACCGCAATCGCGGATGCTCAGTGTTCGTATCGTATCCGTAACGGATTGAGCATTCGGGATTGGAGAGGAGATAGCCATGACCAGAGATAGTTTGTGACAACTCCCGTGCGTGCGTAGGGCATGGCGAAACAGAGACGGAGACGGATCCGCAGATGCAGATCGGGAATACGAAATCCGAAAGGGAGTGGAGACGGCGGGGGCGTGCGTCGGACTGGGAATAGTCGTGTGCGGTGAGGAAGGTGACACAGCGCACGGGCGAGAGGCGCGACACGCGGCTTGAGC
Source organism: Mycena latifolia (assembly GCA_029289555.1). Lineage (NCBI taxonomy): Eukaryota > Fungi > Basidiomycota > Agaricomycetes > Agaricales > Mycenaceae > Mycena > Mycena latifolia. The sequence continues at coordinate 98,967 of JARJLE010000141.1, read as the reverse complement.
ATGTAGGCAATATTCGTGGTAAACGTGGATTCGCTGCGAACACCTGGACCGAGATTGCGAGCTTGTGCGCCGCAATGCTGATTGGCGCACGAGGAAGGACTAGGGCGTGGCGGAGACGGTCGAGCCGCGAGCCGCGCTCCGCGGCCGTAAGGTACGCACAGAGGGTTTTTCTCTTCTTCTCTTCGATGAGACTTCCGAGAAGTTGGAAAGAGGAACAGAGCGAGCGGAGGAGTGCGAACTGGAGGGGCGTGCGAAGGCCGGTAGGCATTGGTGGGGGATCACCCACTGTCACTCTCAGACTCGCCGGGTGGTGTGTAGTGAGTTGCGACACTGTGCCAAAAATCACCACAGTGTGCGCGGCAGAGGTGAGTTGCGACACTGTCGGCACTTGGTCGGCACGACAACAGTGTGCGCCTCGGCTACCTACGAGTCGCGACACTGTCGGCAACTACCAGCTCTCTCGTGATACTGACACTTCTTGACTTGGCGCGCACATTGATACATCTCGACGACGGTGAAGTCAAACATTCCTTTTGTAATAAACATATAGTAGCTACTATTCGAGGTTGTGAAGTACTGTACGCGGGTTTAGAACCTTTGCTTCCAATCGGATTTACTATGAAACACATTGAGACGTCGTAAGAAGGTGCAATGAGATTGACATACCCTCCTGCTTCTAGGCTTCTTTGCGCCAGAGGCTTCTTGGGTTTCTAGTACCCGTTTTGATGGAACGCGTGCCCGAGAGGCCTGCGAAGCTGGAAGGATGTTGGCCTCGTCCACCTCCGACCTGCGCGCGCGCTTGGACGCAGGCTTGGCGATGGGAGGGGGTGTAGGTGGCGGAAGGGACATTGGTGGAGGGGGGCGGAGAGTTGGAAGCTCGATTTCCGCGCCGTCAATCAGACCTGCGTCAGTTTGCGACGCAAAGTCAGAATTAAGAAATTGAGTTAGAAAATCCATTCCACCGGCGTCCCACTCGGACGGCGTAAGAGTGGATAATGAGGTTGTGGCGTGCGAGGACCCAAAAGCAATGTTTCCCCAGCCTTCATATTCGGAAGGCGCCCCGGACGAAAAAAAGCCGGCGGCGTCCCAAGAACCGGATTCCGTAGCATCCGTGGAGGGGGTCATGCCCACCAAGAAGTCAATGTCGGCGGCGGTGAAATCATACTCAGGGGTGGCAGAGGGTAGCGACAAAGAGGCGGTCGCAAAATCGAGCTCAGTCGAAACGGCGGAAGGAAGTGGCGCAGATACAGAGGCAGACTCGAACCACACCGAAGCGGCGGATGGTAGCGGGGTGCTGACGCTGCCAGAATCAGGCCACGTCGCCCCGTTAGCAGACAATGTGACATGTCCAATGGGGAGCAACGTCTCCGCCGAGTCGGGCAACGAAGCAAGTGTAGCGGAGATTGAGACGGGTGGGGAAGATGGTGGAAGTGACGTGAGAGTGAGAGGGGCGCGCCGAGGTGATATAACACGGCCAGAGGACGTGGCCTGGAGGAGCGGCTCCCCGGAAGCAGTGGCCACCGTGCGGGATTTGCGTTTCTTTGTGCCTTTCGACGCCGAAAGCTCAGCTCCCAGGTCTTTCACCTGCTTATCTAGCAGTTTCTTCGCCGCCTTCTTCGCATCGTACTCAACTTGTAGCTCCGTGATCTCGGCCTGCTCCTCGTTGGATGCCCGAGTCTTCTTAACGGCAGCGGCGCCGCGCTGCACCTTGCGGCCCATCCGATGGAGGAGGTTGTTGGACGGGTTATCGAGGAGTCCGGTGTCGAGACTATCTTGCACCTCGAGTGCCGTCTTGAAATCGACCTTACGCGCACTGCCAGGACGTCAAAACAAAGGAGAGGAGGATATCGCTGCAACGCACGTTTCAATCGCCTCTAGTATGGTTAATTTCGTACCGGTTTGCTGATTAGTCCAATGGTGTTGGCCTTCGTTAAGGTTGGTCGTCCCGTCAGTGATATCCCAATCGTCAGGATGGATACCTGAGCGAGTCTTGATCAACGACGAAGGAATCCAACGGTATTGTAGCTTGTGTTTCCACCAGTCTGCATACATACAAAGATATTAGCGGTAAATTGATGAACTGCGCCTCGACGCACCTTGGACTTTCTTGATGTTCAAACCTGAGACCCACGCCGTAAACCTGTTGAAGTCCTCCTCGGTTTTCAAGTACGGGAAGTCCATGAGACGTTTGAACTGTGCATCGTTGACATACGGCCTGAGTCCGTGAACACCGCTGTACCGGCCAAGGTTCAGATATTAGGATAGAAAGTTAGTAAAGGGATATTACGTACCGTTTCGCGTGAGAAGTGCAAGCGCGCACATATGTCTCCGCGAACTCATCAGGATCAGTGGTGTGGATACCACTGTACTCCGGGACATTAGTCGGTAAGAATGACTCGCTCGCTCCCTGTACTTGCGCCGCTTCCATGTCGACACCCAATGTAATAAGATTGCCGCCGGGCGTAAAGCGTTTGAACCGAAGGTGTTTGCCGGTGAGCTCAAAGATAACTTTCTGAAGCTCGTCAAAAAGAAATTTGTAGTGCGGTCGATCAGAACCGTCGGTGTAGAGACGTCCGATAGTCAGAACTAGCGCGAAGTGAAAGGACATGAGCAGATTTTCGATGCGTGAAGTTCTGCGACATACCTCGCTCCACACTACCGTACCATATAACGAACTCTCACTCATTCAAACTTCCCACCGTCCGACCAAACGTCGTATCCACCTGGATAGTGCGGGTGAAATGGACCAGATTTGCGAGTTTCGAGACCATGGTGATTATCAAAATGTGACTGTCGGGAGTGATGAGAACGCGGTGGATATACCGGTCCTCCTCCTCAAGTTTCATATCCGCAATGTGGCGGGCGATAACACCTACCCCGTCAGATATGTAAGGAGACATGGCTGAAATCTCACCTGCAAAACCAAGGCCGGCGGGTGATGCCAGGAGTTTCTCGTCCCGAACCACGGTCTGCTTGAACCGCTTGGAGTGTAGTGACGGGTGGAACATCGCGGGGGACTGGCCCTTCAGAAGGAGTAGAGTCGTGGGAGCTGAGCGCAAAGAGTACATGGTTCAGCATGATTTAAACGAAACCAGAAAGCGCTCACCATCGTCGACTTTTTGAACCGTGGTGCCCAGTGCACCCATGGCCTTAACGCAGCGACGATAGACCTTCTTGACATCCAACGAAGCCTTCTTCATCGGCGGCATGGGATGTGTATGCGGTTTCAGGTGGTCAAATAGGACACATGCCATTCGCAGGGAAGTATCGACGGGCACATAGATCGTCATGTACGCCTTACAGGCGTGATGGATCATGTTACCCCGTACGGACTTCCCCTGTCGCAGGTGGATGTGCGCTAAATCGAAACAAATTTGAGCCAATACGTCCAGAGCGAGTGACTGTAATTACATACCACAGAATTTCTGCCGTTCCCCAGTTCGTGGTGAAATTATGCGACTGCATGCGGCAGTCTCTGAACCCGAAGTAAACGCTCCTGCATCGGAGAAGAGTTGAGCAAGGAGGGTTTCGTCGACTTCATCACGAATATTAAAAGTATTGTGACCGCGCCAGACCGGCGTCCATTCGGTACATGCGATAAAGTAGTCCTTTCGCTGAGTTCCCTGTGCGTCTATGAGAAACCATCTGAATCGCAACGCGGGAACACTTACATCCGTTCGACGCTTCATCATGTAATCTCCCATGCACGGGGCGCCCATGCTGTCAATGGCTTTGCATTTCTTCTCCTTTGAGGTGATCGAGCGGTGAAACCTATGCGCGTCCGTAAATATTTGATGGAAACGAAACAATAGGCACTCACGCGGCGGCTAGTTTCTCCGGAGTATCACCCTCTTCCTGACGCGTCGCAATTTCGGCGTTGATGACCGCGGTGCGAGGCGCCGGATCGAGTTCGTACCGAGTAACATTGACGAGAGCTGGATCGAGCTCGCTGCAGCGAAGGCAGCCGTTGCATCTGTGGCGAGCGCGACGGCATTTAACCTTTTCACCCGTGAAAAGAAGACAGGTCGGATGTTGATCGCCGCCTCCGCCAGTTGTATCCACTTCAGGCCACCCCCCTGGCCCTGGCCTACCCATAGGGATAAATAGTTACTGAGAGTAAACTATCCCATGGGGTCTTTTTTCTGAGCCTATGTCCCATATGCGTGGGACGTCCCACGGTTTGGGCCAGGGATGTCCCGCCCGCCGCAGGCGCGTAAAAAATTGCCTATTTTGGCAAGAGTTGCTGGGATTGGGACATCCCATTCGGCCGCAGGCCGAACGGAAAAATTGCCTATTTTGGCTCCAAAAGTTGCCTGATACAGCCTCAGTGGGACATCCCACTGACACAAAAAAAAAATCCTCCTGCATGCCTGGGGCCCTGCGACATGTTCATGTATATATTGGCTGGTGCAGCTATGTCGCATGCCACGTATACTGCATGCAGGCCATGGTGGCTGTATGCCTGTATGCATCTCTGTCATCGAAAAGAAATGCTAGCCTGGGCGATTGCAGGCAGGGATTTCCTGGTGTGTGCGACCAGGTATCAATGATGCCTCCACTATGAAATAAAAAATGCTGACATGCATTCTCACCCACATCTCGAGTATGAAACATAGTGCCGAATGTGTGTTGCATGTCAATGTGTGTGGGGGTATACTTCAGTGATTCAAATGAAATATGCGTGACACACATAGCCCTGCCTACAGCTCACTCATTGTAGATGAAAAAAAAGAAAAAGCTGGCATTTGCAGCAAGCACAGCCAGATAACTATGGCTGTGCCTCCAAAATAAAATAAAAGTGCTGCCGCAGCAACCGCCAGTCTTGCGAAGGCAGTCACCTGGCAATGTAAACAAAGGGGACATCCCACATGCAGGGGATGTCCCACATTCTGTGCATGGGATGTCCCAGTCACCGTGGGGACTCCCACGGCCGGTGGGACATCCCATGCCTTTTCCCGTGGGACATCCCACATTCTTCATCACAACAGGGACATCCCACGGAAAGGCTGTGGGACATCCCAGTTGTTGCTCGTTGATGTGGGACCTCCCAGCCGATCCGCCATCACCCGTGGGATGTCCCACATCAGAGGATCAACCGTGGGATGTCCCCCCATCACATTTAACCAGCCGTGGGCCATCCCACTATTGATGTCGTGATGGCGGGGACATCCCAGGGCAGTTCCTCTCCGTGGGACTTCCCACTCATTTTTTTTTTGCTTGCATGGGATGTCCCATCTCAAGACTTCCTTATTTGGACAGCAGCGGTTGTTCATCCCATGCTCAAATGTATTGTACAAGTCCAAAATAAATAAACATTACTGTAGTTTTTAAGAATGAAATCATTGTGATTGCCTGGTTTACTTGATTGTTCCGTTGGCATTGATGAATTTTATTCAATTCCCGCTGGGACCATTCTCCATAGGCTCCAACGTCCTCGCACAAACTTACGCTGCCATAGAAGGAATTCAACACCCATCAATATTGATCGGACATCACGTGGCCATGTGTTAGAAGTTTCGTTGCATTCATTCTCAGTAGCTTCTGCATAATAGCGTGTAAATATTTTCTGTGACGTGTCAAATTGCTTTTTAAGTTGTTTTGTTTTTCTCCGAGCTAGAAGTCATTGTTCATCTAATTAACCTCCGCTGTAGCGACCTTGAACTCCGACGTGACGAGTCCAAGCAAATAACAACAAACAACCAATATCGGCTCAAAAAGGGAATTATCTCGCCAACAATACAAAAAAGATGTCTAAGCAGCCGCTGCCCAACTACACTACAAAAAGGAGCTGTTGTTAATCTATGTACAATTAAACTACCCGCTGTAGTGCATATACATTGAACTCAGCCCCAACCTTAGGAACGCCATGATGTTGATGGCCCATACAAATACCCACAAACAACCGATATCGGCTCAAAAAGGAAATTATATCAGCAAGGATACAAAAAAGGTGTCTAAGCAGCCGCTGCCCAATTACACTACAAAGACAGTCGGTAGGGAGCGTCATAGAACAGTTCCAACATCTGTAACGAACATCAACGTCGATCTCAAAATATATATGCAACATCACTAGTTGACGTACCTTCAATTGCATGACCCATGCTCTTTCAACGGCTTCTCCGTCAGAAAATCCAGAGACCTGGACACCCTACAACCGAACATTGTTAGTAGATCTCGAGTATAAAAGACAATATAAACATACCGGTAAGCAGACCCCTTGTGCAGCGCACGCCATCTCGACTTGGGGAGCGGGCATCGCTACTGTGCTTCGGCAAGACGGGCGGAGACGGTGTTTAATGATTTTTCGATCGAAGGGTGATGACGGCAGGAGCGGGAGGCATTTCAGCGACCGGCGGGCTTTGGATTGCATATTGTACTTGTGTTATGTGTGGTAGGTAGGTGAGTGAGAGATGGGAAACGACGCAAGGAACACTTGCCTTTATACCAATACCTCGAGCCCCAGCCACAATGGGTGGCCACGCATTACCCAAAACGGGAACAATGGCCTCGCTCGCTTTGACGGCGTAATGCTAAATCAGTAAAATGTACGTTCAATTACAGGGGAAAAGCAATAAAACTAATCGATGAACAAGCAAAAGTAATTGTGCCATAAAAGAAAGGAGGTACAAAATCGGGAAATAACTGTAATTATGGAACACGATAACTAAAGAGAAACTAAAAAAGGGCCCGAGAACCCCAGCCATAGAAGATGTCAGTCGGTACTGCGCGTGGAGGCGGCTTGGGTAGCGCCGCGTCTGCTTTGGCAGTGTTCATGAGGGTGTCGATGTCATCCTTCCAAATCCGACCTGACGAGGCACGTTAGAAACATAAGAAACAACAGAAAAGACGTACGGTGGCACCAGGACATCAGACGCCGCTCATCGAGCTCGCCATACGTATTGGGGAGGTCGAACACGAACTTGCGTTGCTCCAGCGTTGGGTGCCGTGGAGTTGCACCGTCGACGCGATAGAACGCGTACATGCGACGAACTAGGTGCAGCGGTCAGCCGAATGACAGGGGAAAAGTAAATTGGAACGCACGCTTCGCATTGAACTCGACTCGGCGCTCATCGTCGCCGCGATACGGATTGACCACCGAGTACGTGAAAGGCTCGCCTGCAACTTCGAAAGCCTCCCCAGGATCGCCGTGGGCGCGGTGCATGAGCTCGTTATGGTGATCAAGTAGGTGGTGTTTGAGAAGTAGGACAGGGCCCACGCCGTCGTTGACCTCGAAGGGAGTACCGAAGTCGCGCTCGAATGCGGCCTCTGTGGGGTGGTGTTAGTTGGGTAGCCCCGGACAGTTTGCAGCAGACGCACCGGCAGCAAAGTACGCCCGCAACTCGTCAGCGTGGTGGATATGTGACAAATGAACTACAGCCAGGGAATATTTTAGAACAGCGACGGGCAAAGAAAAGACGACAGAGTACGTACCAACGCTGCTCCGGTGCTCAACCAACGCGTCGTACGCCGCGCCTTTCTTAGCGAGCCACGCCGGAGTCGCATGCTCTGGTACAAACTTGCCATACAGATCTTGGTAATCCTCCTCTGAAGCGAAGCAAATATCTCAGTCGCCAGGATACCAAAGAAATAAATCAGACTCACCATCCCATCGAGTGACGTTTCGCTTCGCTTTGTTGTTAGGAGACGCTACTGAATGAGCTTTAGTAAAAACTTGGCAACAAGGATAGAAGAACCTACAGGCCGCCTCGAGAGAAGCGTACACTTTGTCATTCATCGCCAGGCGCTCGGCTTCTTCAGCGGCCAGGGACTCCTCGGCAGCCGCGCGAAGCTTGGCATTGGTGGTCCCTTGGCGCATCGAAATGGACGGAAGGAGGGCGTTTGGGAGTAGAGGCGAGGAGAGCCTGCGTATCGACCTCTTGTTATTTCGGGTGGGCGCCATTACCAACGAAGAGAAAGGATGCTTCCCTTCCAAAAAGCCCCCCTCCTTTTAAACCTGTTCAAAGCCACAGCGCGTACTATCGGTGGCACATTGTGTCTCGTTTTGGGAGCCTGTCGACTGTGGCCGGGATCAGTGTAGTTCGGCCATTGTTATTGATGTTCCTTACCATTCTTGTTCGCGTCGGTGCAGAGTTCGATCGTGCTCGGGATACGGGTGGCCTTGCGCGCCGGCACTTTGTTGCCCGGGTCAAATTCCCCGGCCATCTTCGTGCGCAACCATTACTTGCTTGAAGCGCTAACGGTTAATTGTTCAAGTGATTTATTTACTACAATAATGTACACTACATGAACGCAGGAAGCAAGAGGGAAATAAGCGCCGGTGACTGATGCAGCGCCACTTGATGTGACCAGCACCGGCAGAACCTCGGCATCCCACACGGGCACGTGCTCCCATCGCGTCGCGTCGCGCCAAGCCGTTCAAGCGGAATGTAAACACAGAATACAAAAAATAATGTAGGTACAGTTAATACATAAAAAGATTATCGTCCTGTGCGCTGCGATAAATGTCCGCCATCTCTACCGCATCCAGCGTCCCAAAATCTTCCTCCTCACGCCCACTGTCCTCCCCATCAGCCTCATCGTCCTCATCCGAGACGTAGTGCCTGTCCTCCCCTCGAGCGGCTACGTGGGTGTCAACAATACAGGTCGCCAGCTGTGCCGGTGACGGACCCCACGGGGGCAAACCCGCTTCCTCCACGCCGAGGTCTGGAAGGCTCTTCTGCCATGTCACACACAAGCGAACCAGATTATCGCGAAGTAACTGGAGTTGATATTTATCCTCCCCGAGCTCTGGAGGGAATTATCAGCTCGTTGTGTCATCTTCCTTTGAATGAAATAATAAAAACACGCACCCGCACGCTCCAGAGCCAGATTTACGATAGCCCATTCCTCCGCGAACCATTCCTGCAACACGCATCTCTCTTTCTTCAAGCGCGCATCCTCCTCACCGCATCGATCCAGCTCCAACATGGCCTTAATACCCGCCCGTACTTTCTCGTCAGCTAACCAAGGTGGTAGCGCTGCGCCATCGCCACCGGCATCGTCATCGTCTAGCCCTACATCCTGCCAGATTCCATCGTCGACATCCAGCTGCCATATACCTTTCGCAGGGATGGGCAACAGCGGGATGGCGCCTCGGGGTGCCTTGCCGTCCTTGACGAGCTTCGAAATTTGTGCACAAAGCTTATTGTAGTCGGTGTTCAGTTTGCTGATAGTCGGCTCGCGACGTTTAACGGCGGATTCGGTGTGAGAGTAGAGCTTTTGATCTACACAATGGTGAGTCTCTCGGTCGCTGGATTAACGATGCGTCCTTACCGTTGACCAGCTGTCGGAACGAACGTTTCACTTTGTCGAGCTCGAACTTTCTGGAGCGTAGGCAATCCCGTAGGTGGCGTTTCAGGGCGCGGGTGTTCATCCTGAGACGCATATAGTCGCTATTAACCAAACCCCTCAGCGCCTGGTGCTCACTGACTCCCAACGCCGCTTCTTTCTGGCGTAGTTTAGCTTCAGCCTTGGTGAAGGCTTCGTTCGCTGAGTCGAACGCAACTTCGTGAAGTGGTGCGCTAGGATCCTCTTCCATGACCGCGTCGAGGTATGACTGGCGTAGCTTTTCGAGCTGGGTCTCTCGAGCTTTCAGCGCCCCACGCATAAGTATGACGGCATTAACCGCCTGCTGACCCTTGTTTTTCGAACGCCCTACAATGCCATTAAGTCATATACATGCAGGGCAGTAGGATCGGCACGTACGCGGAAGTGGCTTTGTTTGCGTCTTAACCTGCAACGCCCACTGCGCGCGCAGCAGCGCAATGGGTTGCCCGCATTCCAACAGTACCCCCTGCGCTTCGCTTCGCTTCTTCGCGCTGTGGTAATGACGCCGCCAGATCCATTCGCCCAGTCGCGTGAGGCTGGCTTCATCCACGTGCTCGATTTGCATGTCGAGCGTATACAGTCTATTGTGGTACTAGACAGGGAAAGTATGTTAGACAGTGCGATTTGGAATTAAAACGGCGGAGGGCTTACGCCAGATATCCGCAAGTTGGTGATCAAATGGCTGATCGAGTGCCAGAAGCGCTTGCATCCCTCGCCGTCCGACAAGCCAAATCCTACGTGTTTGCGGGGATGGTACAGCAGCTGGCAAGGCCACTCATGCCCAAAAGCATGAAATACGGAGACCGCAAACACCAGGCGGTCCATGAAACACGACAAGAACCCCCATTTCCGACAGCTCCGTTCGAAAGAGCACGCCATGTCGTATAGAAGGCCGACTCTGATGTCTGGGGGGAGCTCTTGGAACAGCGTCTCCAGCAGCACGACGACATAGAACTGCTTCTCGCCCACGGAGTGCATGTTAACCAGCCAAAGCACTCAATCATGGCGACAGAGCAGTCCCATGATCGCGGTGTCCTCAAAGAACCGTGTGCTCGCCTTCTCACGTTTCTCGTCAGCGGCCTTGAACAATGCCTCGCATCCATCCATGACTGACCGCGGCAAACGCAACAGGGGATGGTCGTATCCATCTTCCTCCTCTTCATCCAGCGCATCCACCATAGCTTTCCGGCGCTTGCCCCGCTGGTCGTGTGTCTGCCTAATATCATCTACGTAGGACTCTGTTCAGGTGGCATCCTCTTCAGGAACGAAATGGGTGTTCGGATGACTCCGAGGAGGATCGCGCCCAGCTTTCGCATTTGCCCTCTTCTGCGTGAAGCAGGCGTCGATACACGGAATGAAATCCACGCTGGAACTCGGAGTTAGTCGAGGTGGCATACAGATACAGAAACGCGGTCACCTTAATGAATTGTCCCGCTTCAAGGCGCCGAAGCAGGCTGGGCATCGACGCCAGAGATACTCGCTCGGGCGTGTGCGCGGGGGCGGCTTGGGAAATGGAGGTGGCACATCTGGCGTCCTCTCCTGCCCACGCTTGCGCTGCTGGTGAACGGATGACGAGGAAGACGCCGATCGACCGCCGCGTCTGCGCTCGGCCGGCCGCCCGCGTGCTCCTGGGGTGGGTGAACTCGGGGGCGCGGGGGAGGCGCCGGGAGGTGATGTGTCCCGGTGAGCAGGGGAGGTCTCGGTCTCCCGTCGATTTGCCTCCGGCGGCGGGCCTTGTGTTTCGACAGCTGGAGCGCCTAAGTACCGCAGCCGCTCAGCTTCAAGCAAATTTCCATAGCGCTGCTTGGTTTCATTCCGCAGGTGGATGTACCACATCAGGCAGTTACCGAACCGCCGACGGAGAGAGTTCTGCTCAAATTGCTTAGATGAAACAGACAGTGTTCACGACATGGGACGCACCTGATGCTGCAGTTGGAAACCCATGCTACTGAGGCATCGCTCCAGTGTTGTTGCGAAGGCGGTGTTGTTGGGCGCGATTTGGAGGAATAGATTTTTGCAGAATTCCAAGATGCGCAGATCGACGGCCAGCGATGGTTGTATTGGCGCGCAGGGGAAGGCGCCGCATTTCATAAGCTGCACGGCGGCCGGGCGGCACGAACATATGCGAATTTTGGCGTCTTCCACAGCTGGGAGGCTCAGTAAGAGAAAACTACCTCTGAAGAAGAGAACATACAGGAGAAGCGGACGATAGCAATCTTGTGAACTTTGCCGCCGACGCAATCACACCCGCTGGAAGCTCCGGTCGGTAAAGGAAGTTCCTCGCAATATCGTAGGGATTTTGTTTTGTCCAAGATGCGCACGAAGTGAGGGATGAGATTCGGCAGGACTTCCTGCTGCCAGCAGCACCATTGAGCTGCCCGCTTACGTTGATGCTGGGTGGGATCGGGGGGTGGAGTCCGTTGTGGTGCCACCATGTCTCGGTCATCCTCCACATTTTGTCCGTCGTCCGCGGTGCTAGCGAACACAGGGTGCCGGAGGAGTGGTGGTAGGCGCGGCTGAACGAGCGTACGCCCGTTGGGTAGCAAGATATCGGGTCGGCTGCTGATGTGGGCTGGAATGTTCGCCCGCGGATGAGGGACGCGGGGACCTGGCAGGGCCCGGTAGTCGCGAGGCTGCTGCGCGGCCTGCTGTTCTTTCTTGCTGAGGCGGATACCGCCCACCATGGTGGGTGCTGTGTACGCGGGGTGAGTTTCGATCGTAAAGAGTGCGTTGCCACTCACAAGACTTTGTTTGTTCGCTCTACTCAAATTAACAGAAAATAGTATTGCCAGGGATCGTAAAATTTAGTACAGTACGCGTATAAAGGATAGTATAGTAAAAGGACAGTGTAGTACGCGTGTAAATGTAGTAAATAAAGTAATACGCGCAATTTTCAGCGTGCCACGCTCTTAGGACAGTTCGGATTCGTCTCCTCAAGCAGGCACGATACGTACGTGGTAGGTAGATTTCACTTTATTACAGGTTGTATTTGTACGGTGGGGATGTCTCTACTTTACAAACGGGACGCGTCTATGTACGTGTGGTGGTCAGGAGCAAGAGGGAAATAGGCGCCCGTGCCAAATACAGCCATTGATGAGGTGACCGCGGTCGGCAGAACCTCGGCATGTCGACACGGGCACGTGCCTGCGTCGCGACGCGCCTCAGACGCGTCTGTTCGTGCTGAGACGCGCATGGCGGTGCATTGGAGGCGCCCCTCGGCGTCGTTAAGTTATCTTATAGTCTTAATTACCATATTAAATTGATCTTATAAGTTTTCAGTAATCAAGAAATTATTTCCCGTCATTCGTGGTACAGTAATTACAGTGCTGCCCCCAAATGATATACAGATCGTAAAATTGGCAAGTAATAGTAGCGTATTAAAATACAGTAGGCGGATAATCGCCCGTGGCGCAGTACACCGTCTCGTTCAGCAAACGGCAAAGCCACAGGACGTGATAGACGCGAGTCCTGCTGTAGCCCACGACTTTGATGGCGACGAAATGTTCTCCGTGGTCCTGTGGGATTTCTGGGCGAGTCTGACCATACGACCCGACCGCACCCTCGGCGCCATCGACATCGGCACCGAGGATAACCACGCGTTGCTGGGTCGTGATGATAGAGGTGCCGTCCACATTGACCCAGAGTGGGCGAAGGCAGGTGGCAGGAACAGGCTCCCTCTTGTTTTGCGGGCCAGCGGGCGGGCCAATGCGATAAACGTCGACTTTGTGCTCCGTGATGGATTTCGCCGTGATGGGGGCATCGAGCATGAGCACCCCGATGTGGCCTTCCATACGTTCCAGGGCCGCAGTGGACTTCATCTTTTTCGTCCTAACGAAGCCTTTGACACCCTTAAGGAGAACGTCAACGTGTTTCTTCGCGACCGCCGAGCAACACAACCACTCTCCCGTAGTTTCCCCCGGAAGGCGGAAACTTTCAAATCGGTCTCTTTCTAGAAAAGAAATGCCATGAGATTTGTCCTGGTCGTACTTAACTACAGACTTACCGTCGATCACCCATGCAGGATCTTCAAGTGGTTGCTCATGTGGGGGCGTGGGAGCACGCGGAGGCGGGGCCGGCGCAACAACTTGTCTGGCGCCGAAGAGAATTGAGTTTGGCAAATACTTGGCTTGCGCCAAGGGCAAACCGGTCCTGTGGAGAAGTTCAGCATGTGATATAAGTATGCAACTTAAAATTGCGAACGCGTCGTGCACGAGCTGGTCGATGGGGACCGTAAACTTGGCATTAGTGATTTCCTCGTTCACGGTCACTTGAATGCCGTCGGTGTCCCCTCGGATGTGCTTCCGCTGGTCCAATTTTTGCGCCTGAAGACGATGCGCGCGCTCTGGGCTGTCGAAATCTCCAAGGACCATGCCAACTTTACCTTTGAAGTGGCTCCTGCCCGTGGTCCCCACCACCCTCACACAAATCCCCTCGAACCTCTTGCCCACATGCTCCAGCGACTCCTCTCTTGCATCCAGCCATTCCAGAGCCGCCCTAAGCGCACCCAGGCTGGCTGGATTGACAACTTCCATCGCGGCCATCCGCCCCTCTCGCTCAGCCCGCCGCGTGGCCTCATCTTCGGCGAGAGTCAGTTGAATAGACTCTTTAGCCGGAAGGGTGGCAGCACGCTCGATGGGCACGTGTGGGTGCCGACTGACGATGCGTCTGCTGTAGTCGCCAGCCTCGGGTGCGCGTTCAACGGCGAAGTTGACATGTGCTACGCGAGCTCGGAACTTGCAGAACAGCGTTAGTGAACTAAGGAAAATGTAATCGGATACGCACCGTTTCAGAGGAGGGCATTTGAGGAGGAACTTCGCTGATTGAAGCAGCCTTGGTCTAGCAAGCGTCACTGGTCATTCAGCGATTTCAGAAGAATTACATACCTCCCAAATTTCGCAAATTCCGCCCCAGTACGTGCCAACGATGATACCTTGGCGACCCTTGTACTCGCCAGCCACAACGACAACCGAATCCCCGCAGCGCAAGTCTCGCCGCACCTGCCAGAGCTCAGCCTGAAACGTCGTCGAGCCGTCGACAGGCTCGACGAAGATCAAGTTCCCTTCAATCCCCTTCACCCAGCCGACCTGGTGGGGAGGGCTGGGGAACGGGATGAGCGCCTCGTTTCCGCGGACCTGAACACGGTCGAGGAGGCAGAGCGCAGGCGAGGGGCTCATGGCGTGCCGCCTTACGCAGGGTGGGTCGAGCCAGTGACCCGGCGGGCGTTTGCCGAGGGACATGGGGACGCGGGCGGGGTCTTGGGTGGAGACCCAAATTGCTGCTGACATGCCGATTATCTTGTCCTCTTCGCCTTGGTTCATGGCTGCGAGATTGTCGAGCCAGTCGAGAACCCAACAATTAGTTCCTGCGGTTATTTGTGGATCGTCGGAAGAACCGTCGGCGATTATATCCCCAGCACCAACGTTGACGACTATAACACGATTGCCAGGGACTGGTGCAGTGCTGGATTCACGAAAAAAAAGCCCCGGAGTCTGACCGAAATTGGATCCCTCGAAAGGCAAGAGTTCGTCGGCGGATGGAATGATGGGGGAGTAATTCTTCTTGAGGAGGAAGGGTCTGACGTTGGCGATGATCTTGCAGGGGTCGATGCGCTCCCCCGGTGTCGTCGTGTTCTTCTTCCGCCGCCGTTTCTTGGCCTGCTGCTGCTGCTTCTGTTCCTCCTCCTCCAGCACGAACGGTGCGTTGGGGTCTCTGGGCTTGACTGGCGGCGGCTTCTCGCGCTCTACAAGACAAGCGTTCCGTGATAGCACCAACGCCGGGCGCCCTCTGTTTCTCCCTTTGAGGCGAATCCAAGTCCCAACGGTAAGAGGAAAGTCGATGAGACCCCGCAGCTGCTTGACCTTGCTCAACTGGAATGGCAGGAGCGCATTGAGGGCGGGCTTGACAAGGGACTGGGCGTACTTGCGCCTCCACAGAGGTGGCGTGAAGTCTGTGATGACCTTGCAGGGGTCCATCAACTGCTGGCAGGGCTGGCGTTCCACAACGCACTCGGTCATGGAAACTACCAACGCCAAGCGCCCTTTGTGCTTGTCTTGGAGCAGGATCCATGTGCCAACAGGCAGAAAGATCCGGGGCAGGGGGCGTGGGCGGGGCATCACCTTGTGCAACGCTGACTGGACAGCGGTGACCAGGCTGGGATCGGGCTCATCGTCGTAAAAGTCGTCGCCCGCTTGGTACAATTCGTGGGCGTCGTAGCCCCCAGCAGCGGCGCGGCGCTCGTAATCGTGCGCGAGCTGGCGCAGATCATCTGGGTGGTCCGCATCTAGCCACATGGCTGGACGCACATCGTCGTCGGCAAGCGGCGCGTTGTCGAGAAAAGCTGATAAAATTAATATACGCTGGCACATGAAGTGTAGGCGTACTCACCGAGATCAGCGTCATCCAACTCCATTGCATCGTCCTGGTCATCCTCTGCGCCATCCTCAGAATCCGACGCGGCGAGGTCCAAGAACTGCGTGATGGCGTGTGCGCTAGCTTTGCCCTTTTCTTCGAGGCGCGGGCGCTTAGCGCTGGGCGAGGAATCAGGGGAAGATCCCCGGGAGCGCGACTGCTGTATAAAATAAAGGACGTTAAAAACAAAGTATATATAAATGCGCAATCGACGTACCTGCGCAGATGCTGCGCTGGGCATCGATGGGGTGGGGTCACGGGAGAATGGCGCCGTGGACATTGAGGTAAGATGTCCGGGGTATGTGTACAGCGTAGCATCGCGGGATCCTGGAATAAAGAGAGGCGGGTTGCGCTGCAAAGCTGTTAGGTGATTTAATATATGATATGCACGCGCAAGTGAAAACTTACGCTGGAGGATGCTTGGGGCGCGCTGGGCCTCAATGGGGAGAAGGGTGCCGGGGACATTGGGGTGAGATGTCCGGGATACGAGTACGGCGTAACGTCGCGGGAATCTGGAATAAAGAGAGGCGGTTTGCGCTGCAGAAGATCTTAGTTGATAAGCTGGGAATGAAGGTAAATACGCACGCTAGAGGATGCTTGGGGAGCGCTGAAAACGGAGGAAGTCTGGCCGCACGAGAACGGGGGCGGATCGTGCGTAGTGGGTGCGCCCAAACAGCGGGGTTCGGGTGCCCGACGCTGATGCTTGAGCAGGGCGTGCTGTCGCTGCGCCCGAGGCCAGAAGATCCGGCAGGATGCGATACGGCGCGTTGGCAACCAAACGCGACTGGTGCCCGCAGCGGATGTCCGACATTTGAAAGTCGCGCTCGTCTTGTTGGCGGATCTGCGCTTCGGTAGCGTCGGGGTCGTCGTCGCCGCTGTCGCTGGCTTCGTCCTCCGCGGTGTGGTCTACGGCGGCGCGGTCGTCGATGTACGGGTTACGGGATCTACGAGACGGTGCATCAGCGCATCATCCATTATTTTTCGTGCTTTTTTTTTTCACGCGTGGGGCTCAAAAAACGGCACCAAAAGAGTGCGCATAGGCGCACAGCACATTTGTTATTCATTTCTAACTATCTACTAGCTACGATGGAGGACACCGCGTGCCAGATGTGCCGCCATGTTTGTGGTGACTCAGCCCGGAACCCGGGACGAGTCCCCGGTTTGGTCACCCCAAACATGGCGGCATGGGTGCACAGCCACCGTCCGCCTCTTGATCCTGACCACCATGTCGCGATCATGCAGTGCGGGCGGGCGAGGGATGAGACGAGGGCGGCGGGGTGAAATAAAATATAAAGTATGGATGCAATGCGTGATAAAAATGGAGGAATTCGTGAGAAATGGGGACAGAAGAGAGCTGCAGAACGCAAAAGGACAAAGAGGCGGTGTATTCTAAAAAATCGAAGTAAGTAATGACAGAACACCGTACGATTGGAACGCAAGCTCACCACACATCAGGGCTCACACTGGACGTGTCGTATGAGCCAAGTCAGCGAGGAAATCTATGATAAAGGCGGCAGAAAAATTGAGTAAGTGCGGCGCTTGATACCAAGATATACAGGGGACTCACGGCGGACTCAGGACGCAACGAACACAAGGGGAGGCGGACGGTCAGGCCTGAGGAGACAATCAGACAGGAAAAGACGAAGAGGGGATAGCTGCTCACCGCGCCAAAAACACTGCGAGAAATCTATGATCAGTGCATGGTAAGTAAACGGCGACGCGACAGATTAATGGTGTTCAACTGACCAATGACCAGAAGGAATGACGCCAGCGCACACTGTGCGTGTCGTATGAATGTAGTCGGCGAGGAAATCTATGGAAAAGATGACAGGAAAATTGAGTACGTGCGGGGCTTTATATCGAGATATAACTGGAACTCACGGCAGGCTCAGGGCACGTCAAACGCAAGGGGAGGCGGACGGTCAGGCCTGAGGCGACGATCAGAGAGGAAAAGAAGAGGGGGTGGCTGCTCACCGCGCAAAAAAAAAAAACACTGCGAGAAATCTATGATAAGTGCATGGTAAGTAAACGGCGACGCAACGGATTAATGGCGTTCGACTGACCAATGACCAGGAAGGATGACGCCAGCGCGGAGAAGAAACGTTGAAGGGGGCATGGTGACTAGGGCTGGACGGTAAGCAGCGCACTCATACTTATAACAGCGTGGCACTCAAATTGTCCCAGCCCACTTGAGCAGAACGGTGAAGGGGCCGCCGAGAGTAAGGGACGGGAGAAAGGTGTTGCCTGGAAGGTAAGCCGCACAGCCATACTTATAGTTGGGCGGCACTCACATTGTCCCAGCCCGTATTGCCCGATTGAGCAACCAAAGTGATCGCGCAAGCATTGCGCTTCCCCGATTGAGACGCCGGTGGCCATGGGCATTGCGACGCTCGTGCTCAATCATGCCACCCAGGAACAATGGTGCGGCTTTCGCACCCTCCTGGCCTAGCATTGGACTTAACGCTTCAGGACTGCAGTTTTCCACCTTTCCGCCATCTTTCTTTCGGTCGAGCCAGCAGCTCCCAAACTTACCCAGCTCACGCATCCAACCCCCCACACTCTCACGTCGACTAAATGGCAACCCGCACGACGAGGTCCAACAAAAACGCCATCCTCGAGGGCGAATTGCAGCCAACCAAGGCGAAACCCTGACCGAAAACGAAGGCTCCAGCGCGCCGGGTACGTCTGCAGTTGCCCAGGCTTGTGCCCAACTGATTCTCCCTAGGATCCCGCCGCTCAGTCTCCTGCTGCCGAAGCAGCCCACGCTGGTGCCAGCAAACGGACCAGAAGCAAGGTGAAACCAAGCCAAAACCAGCCGACACAGAGCCCAAAGGTAAGGATCACTGGCGTTGATGACGCTTGGAGGCTAAACTCATGCCACAGCAGCACGATGCGTCGCCGCGCGCCTCAGTACCGCCCCCAGCATCCCCCCCTCGTCCCCGCCCTTGCCCTGTCCACAAGACACGCAGGACCGGCACCGGCGGACTTCCGGACGACGATCTAGCGACTGATCCCTTCAATCTGGGGTCTCGTTTCCACAATCGTCGGCGGGCAGAAGAAGAGGACCTCGCTGAGTTTCAGGACGTCGAAACCAGGGCATATATTGAGATCGACGACAATCAAGACTACGACTTTCCTCCCCCGGAGAAGGAGGAGGAACCAGACATCGAGCTGGACATATTTGACGACTTCGCGTACCACGCCTCGTCGCCGCCACCGCGCCGGCATTCTACGGACGCCAGGTCGCGAACAGATTCCCCTCCCCGCCATACTCCTGATTTCCACAGCCGCCCCCACTCTGCCGATGCCCGTTCGGATGCTGCCCGTGCACATTCACGTCCTCGCGGGCGCAGCCCCACCCCTCGTCAATCCCCGCCGCGGACGCTGTCCCGCGGTCGTAGCCGTACCATCCGCTCACCTTCAGATGTCCATCCTTCTGGCAGCGCGGCGAGGCCCTTCCGCGCCACTCCTCCATCTCGTACAGAGTCTGAGGCCCGTCTCCTTCAAACTCCTCGCCTCCCTCCCCGTCGCGGCAGCATGTCTTTGCCACCGTCCTCCCCGCCGGCGCCACAAGAGGAGTCCCCGGACTCCACGAGCGAGGATGATTACGCCAAGCAGTGGGCTGAAAAGCAGCGGACCTTAGCCAAGCGTGCTGAGCTTGGCTACCGTGACCCTCCGGGCTCAGAGGAGGAAGACGAAGCCGATCTGATCGACTTCGAGGAAGACGTCGAGGCGAATGGATTGGAGGAGGAGGAGCCAGCCAAACGGAAGCCCAAGCCCAAGGGTAGCACGCGTCCTAGGCAGGGGACGACGAAGAAGACCCAACCCAATGCGAAGGGGCGGGCGCAGGAAAAGCAGACGAAGGAGAAGGGCAAGGGAAGGGGAAGGGGAAGGAAAAGGCACGCGAGCGGGAGGAAGGAGCGGTAGAAGGCAGCGGGGGCGAGCCTGGTCCTAATGAGGACAGCGACAGCGACAGCGACAGCAGCGATAACAACAGCGACAACAACAGCGACACCCGACACAAGTCGGGCCCCGTCCCCACTGCGATTCAAGAGCGTCTCACCTCCGCCTATGATACATTTCTGGCGGAGGTGGACGCGCTCGCGCGCGAATGCGGCAAGACCCCAAACACCTTACACCAGATTGTCGGCAGCAAGGTGAAGGGGGTGCGAAAGTCGAGCACCTGGAACATCTGGCAGTCATATCATGCAGAAAAGCATCCCAAACCCAGCGATAGTAAGTACCTCTGCGATATCGCCCGATTGGGTTTGCTGACAAATCATTTTTCAGTGGAGATGCCAGAGTACAATCGACTCGCTCACCAGAGGTTCAAAGAGGCGACCGGCCTCACCGGCCACGATTTGAACGACCTCGACGCCATTTATCAGGCTTTCCCCGAGCTACAGACGTGGCACGACAACTTGATGGCCAATGCGACCGCCCACTGGCGCGACAAGGGTAAATTCAAATACAAAGTCACGAAAGCCATGGAGCCCATCGTGCGGCAGGTGCGTAGCCACTGTTTTTTCTTTTCGCTGGCGTACGACTGACTGCTGCTCCGTACGTTTCAGGCGCGCCTCGTGTCTCAAACCATGGGTGTCCACGTCTGGGGATACGTGATCGACGTTCAGGGACAGGCGAGTACCATGTGGGGATCGACAGGGGACTTCAAAACGATGCATACTCAGTACGAGTCGTCGTTGTGTGAGGGGATGAAGGAGTACGAGCATGTATTGGGGTACGTCAGGAACCAGAATGGGGGGTGGTCAAAACTGACGAGCGACCTTTTAAGTACCATCGCAATGCAGAGATGGGCTGCCGACGCTGGCCAGCCCCTGGTGGGCTTGCTTCTACCGCAGGCCTTGGCGGCGAAAGATGGCGAGGGTGCGCGCGACTCGAGACGGCGCGTCTTTGCGAAAATTATGTCGACGCAGCTGGGTAGGTCGAGTTAACTGCTTTTATGGCACAACTAACACAATTTTCAGTGGCGGCGCTCACTGCCGCTGGCAACCCGCCGACAGATCCAGCGAAAACCAAGATGGTGTGGGGACCGAAGTTCTTGGACTTGGCGTTCACCAACCAGTTCAAAATCATCAATTACCCCACCGTCCTGGAAGGCTGCGGTTGGATCACCGGGGGTCCTTCGAACTCAAGAAGATCGGGCTCGCCCAGTACAAGGAGTTCATGCCGGCGCTGGAGAAAATGAGCCAGTCGAGGGACGACGACGCGACGAGGGCATGCAGATTGTGCCTTGGGACGACGGTACGTATTCAGTGGCTAATTCCCGCCCCCGCTGCATGAACTCACCTATTTAAACAGAAGAAAAGGATCTCTCGGACGACGCCCAGCGCGAGATCGCGCTCGTTTCCACCGCCGACAGCAAGACGCTGCAGGCGGTGAGGGACAGCGCAGCATACAACGCTTCTATAGCCAAGGCCCGTCTGCCGAAGGCCACAAAGTCCAAGGGGCACGGGTCC
The DNA here is from genome assembly GCA_029289555.1 of Mycena latifolia. NCBI lineage: Eukaryota > Fungi > Basidiomycota > Agaricomycetes > Agaricales > Mycenaceae > Mycena > Mycena latifolia. Next base: position 77,755 of record JARJLE010000141.1, on the reverse strand, counting down.
CGCTCCTGCCGCTCTCCTTCCCACGTGCGCTCTCCTTCCCGCGCGCGGTCTCCCCCTCCAGTTCCTGCGCAAAGCCGGCGGCAGCGGCTGTCGCGTTCTCCGTCACGCCACGCCGACTCCTCGCATCATCAGCCGGACTACCAGTCTTTGCGCCACGCCCGTGAAGACGACCACATGCCACCGCCACCTAGGGGATACATGCCACCGCCCTTGGAATATATCCACTACAAAACCCGTGAAGCGTCGCCCCCACCTCGCGCCTGGGAGAACGACTACCCCCGGTGGCCGGTGGCTGCATTGCCTCGCCCTTGCGCCCCTTCGTCTCGACACGCCTACGACCAGCACCCGCCTTCTCCTCCACCCCCCACCTACCTGCAACGTCCACCGTCTCCGCCCCGTGCCCGTTCTTCGCGGCACGGCTACCCACAGCGCCCGCTGTCTCCTCCGCCCCGTGCTGGTTCTTCACGGGATGGCTACCTCCAGCGACCGCCGTCTCCTTCGTGTTCGCAAAGAGAATACTACCAGCCCCCGGCGTCTCCTCCCCGCTATGCCGGGTCTTCGCGTGCAGTGTCGGGGACTTCTGAGCGAGAACACCAGGGGCACGCGGCCCGTCCTCGTCAAGTCCCGCGCTCGCAGGCCGAGCTGCAGCTTGAGGAGCGTCCACCGAAGAGACAGAGGACTCAGGAGCCCTGATCACGCGTCGCGTCGCAATCGGATGCTCTGGAGGCTCAGGGAGGACCGGAGCATCCCGCCAAACGCAAACGAGTATCAGAGTCCGTGGCACCAAAGAAGGCCCTATACAAGTGCCACTTTAACGTCCCAAACACGATCACCAAGGTTTTCTATGCCATGGACTTCACCCCTGTGGCTGTTCCTACACGAGCAGATCACTACACGCTAGTCGCGCAGACGGAAAACGGGTATAGGGTTCTGGAGAAGGGATACACGCCAGTGTTGGCCTCGGAGGAAGATCGTGGGCGTTATCAGTCTGAGGTTCAGCTGCACAGACTTTTTGGTGTATAGATTACGTGTGGCTGGAGACGATAGTTCGTACTTATACATCGCGGACCCGTATGTTTTATGGTACTTATGTTTTATGACACTTTATGCGACTTTATGCGACTTGTGTGCTTTTTGGTCAATGAAATTGCCTTTTTGGGCTCATAGCGGTTGTTGTGTCTTATTTGTATGTCGCGGCATTTCGGCATTCCGCTACTTAACTCTTGGAGGTTTGGCCGTGAACATAGATATATATTTGATTTGTGGTGGTTCAAGTGCGACCGGACGCCTGATAGAATACATAACTGAATAAAATAAAAGTCGAACCTGCCGGCGTCCATAAATAAATCTTGCGATCAACATTGATATTTGTCACAAATATTCAAGATATTGTAGGTGTTTTGGTGAGGCAGCGGCTGTTTAGACGCCTTTTTTGTATCGTTAACGCGATAATTTCCTTTTTGAGCCGATATTGGTTGTTTGTTGTTATTTGTTTGGACCGTCACCTAAAGGTTGGATCGAAGTTCAATATATATGCATGACAGTGGGTAGGTTCATTGTACATAAATGAACAACAGCCTCTAGCTAGGAGAAAAACAAAACAACTTGGAGAATGGTCCCAGCGGGAATTGAATAAAATTCATCAATCTCATTCTTAAAAGCTACATAAATGTCTATTTATTTTGGACTTGCGCAATATGTTTGAGTATGGGACGAACAACGACTGCTATCCAAATACGGAAGTCATGAGATGGGACATCCCATGCAAGCAAAAAAAAATGAGTGGGAAGTCCCATGGAGAGGAACTGCCGTGGGATGTCCCTGCCATCAGGATGTCAGCATACATCTGATGGCGGGACATCCCACAGTTGATCCTCTGATGTGGGACATCCCACAGGTGATGGCGGATGGAGTGGGAGGTCCCACATCAACGAGCAACAAGTGGGACGTCCCACAGCATTTCTGTGGGATGTCCCTGTTGTGACGAATGATGTGGGACATCCCACAGGGAAAGGCATGGGATGTCCCACCAACCGTGGGAGTCCCCACGGCGACTGGGACATCCCACGCATAGAATGTGGGACATCCCCCACAAGTGGGATGTCCCCCTTGTTTACATCACCTTAAAGACTGCCTGTGCAAGGCTGGCAGTAGGCATTTTTGTTGTTATTTGTAGTGGTGCAGCCATAGTTAGTTATCTGCCTGTGCTTGCTGCAAAGGGCAGTTTTTTTTTCCCGGTCTACATTGAGTGAGCTGTAGGCAGCGCCATGTGCACCATGCATATTTCATACTCGAGATGTCGGTGAAAATGCATGCAAGCATTTTTGTTTCATTCTTGTCTACAAAGAGACAAGCTTATTCAACGATGCAGAGATACCCACCAACTTTTTGGTTTTATTTTATTTTATTTTTGTGGCTGGGGGGTGGTTCGAAATAAAATCACCTAGGCCACCATTTACTTTTTCATTTCGTTTTATTTGATTTTGATACCTGGCTGGGGGTGGTTGCACACCAGGAAATAAAATTGCCCAGGCATGCATTTCTTTTCGATGGCCAGAGAGGCATACAGCCACCATAGCCCGCACACCGTCAATGTGGAACATTGCTCGATCAACTGACACATACATACGTGTACGTAGAAGTGCCCCAGGCATGCAGAAACATTTTTTTTTTGTGCGGGTGGGACGTCCCATGAAGGCTGTATCAGGCAACTTTTGGGGCCAAAATAGGCAAATTTTCCGTTCGGCCTGCGGCCAAATGGGACATCCCAACCCCAGCAACTCCTGCCAAAACAGGCAATTTTTGCGCGCCTGCGGCGCGCGGGACATCCCTGGCCCAGGCAGTGGGACATCCCACACAAATGGGACATAGGCTCAGAAAAAAGACCCCATGGGATAGTTTACTCTCAGTAACTATTTATCCCTATGGGTAGGCCAGGGGGGTGGCCTGAAGTGTTGTATCCCACGAATCTTGGTCCTGGGACGGCTCAATCAATATACCCCGCAGATGAACAAATCTGTCAACATACCTTGTCGAGGATGAGCGCGTCTGCACGGAGAAGCTCACCGTCGCTGTCCAGGAAATCGAATTTCGGGTCCCGCAGATCAACTACGTATGCAGTTGGGACGCGCGGTACCGGCCAATACGACGGCAGATCGTTCAAATACTCCACGCGCTCGACCTTCGTCTGTCGATTGATGTGCGCAAGGCCGTCAATGGCCCGCGAAATGATGTTGGTGTCGTACCAGACCATGTCTGATAGGCCCGCGACACCTAGATCCGGAGAAGCATCATCAGAATCAGACACCTCGGGCATCTGGGAGGGTTCGGGGGGATCGGGAGACGTGCCAGAAGGTCTTAGAGACACCTCAACCTCCATTTCGTCCTCCGAAGATAGAATTTCGATAATTTCGATGTCGTGCTCCACCAACGTGACCGTTTTAACAGGCGCTGAGACCGGGGATGCAGGGAGTGAGGACAGATCGACAATTTCGGATTTGACGTGTGTCAGCGATGACAACTCGGAAGACTCGGTTTTGACGAAGACATGGGTCGACGGCATCGAGTTGCCGGGATTGCGAGCGCGAAGGAAAGCTCGGAGCGCGTCCTTATGAACCCAGTCAAGATTCACAAAACCTCCGGGATTGGCAGTGATGAACGCGGGGGGTATCGTCTGATATGACGCGTCAGTACGCGTCGGGCTAGGCAATACAGTCACGTACCTCGGCGCGGAACTCAAACAGTGTGCCGACCGCGATCATGCTGATATCGCCTTCAGAATCTGCGTGAGAACGCGTCGAGGATGCCGGGCGGTCCTTCAGCCAGGCACGGAGCTGCCTCGGAAGGACCCAATCGAGGCCAACAAAGAGCGCGGGGTTCGCTGCGACATACGTGGGAGGGAAGTGCTAATGACAGCATCATTACACGCCAAGAAGCATCAGAGATAGAAGCATTACTCACCGCAGACCGATACTCGAGCAACGCGCTGACCGCAATGCTAGCAACGAGCTGGGCATCGTCCATGGGCGGGGAGCGAGATGTGATGGAGGGAAGAAAGGAGGGGTGAAAAGATGGGACCAAATCCGGCATCCAGATGATTCCCGTAATTTTCACGTTTCCCTCAGTTTTTCCCCTAGAATAGTAGATTGGTGTAAATCCGACGCGTTGTTTGCGTGCTGTTGGTTCCCCACGTGTCATTTTCACGTCAGTCAGCGACAGTGTCGCAACTCGTACCCGCCGCGCACACTGCAGCAATTTTCGCCACAGTGTCGCAACTCGGCAGCCTCACCCGGCGAGTCTGAGAGTGACGGTGTCGCTCTTGACACTGTAAGACTCAAACCGGGTTCTTTTGCCCCGGTTTTTAACCCAGAGAACAAGTTTATTTAGCTTGAATTGTCGATGAATGTAACCCGTATGCAAATCCGTTAACCCGCTAAATGGGTCAAAATTCCGGATTACAACTGGGTTGCTACCGGGTGACTTTGACTATTTTTCTTTTGCTTTTCCCCCGGTCCTTGAAGCGTTTTCGGTATGGTTACTGTAACCCGTGTGCCGGGTGCTTTTGAGAACCCGATACCTGGGTTAAACTCGGGTTGATATCATCAAACTTGCTGGTCATTTTCACTCTAGTACGTGCCTGCAGTATCATCCAATAAATGGGTGTATAAATGGGTGTATCTACTACATGCATATCTATGTAGTGGAGGAGCAAAGGAATAGGCAGTTATCTGTAACACAAGGATCTCCAGAGGCAATGCAGTCAAAAGTAAAGGACACACACCCGAATCCAAAAGATAGACATCAATATCGGCGTGCCATCGTTAAGCATTGACCTGGTGAGTTTGAGTATAGGTAAGCTCGCATATACAGAGATCCACGGCCAGGTAACGTTACCCGAAGTCCTCAAGAGCGCTCGAGAGCAGAGCCAAGCAAGAGCCACCCGCCAGCTGCAGACTAGACAGACAAGATTCGAGACAGCAGGACCCCAGAGCAGAGCAGAGACCTAGAACAACCAAAGAGCAGTCAGAGAGCAGGAACTCAGAGTATAGGCCCAAGGATGAGGACGCCAGCAGGGGGGGATGGTGGTAGGAAAGAGAGAGACGTTGACGACGAACATCCATCAGCATCAATCGCCACTCATTGGCCCATCAACCAACCCACGTGCATCGGAGTTTGAACTGACTTAAAGCGTTCCGATGACCTGAACGTCCAAAAAACCTGCCGCTTTTGCTCCATTCCCCCCAAAACCTTCTTTCAGAGGCCAAACTATGGCCGTTGAGATGCAGGACACATTTGTGCTTTTTCTAGTATTTTTCCATTCATGCAGGAGGTAACCCAGATACCGTGCTCTTTTCACCTGTTTCTGCCAGTTAAAATAACCCACACGACGGGTTGTGAATTCGGGTGATGAACAACTAGGTGAAAAGCATAACTTCGTCGGGTTACCGCGAATCACCCGGTGAAAGCAGGGGATTGTAACCAGATGTTGATTCACCATGTCTTCACCCGTTAAGCGGGTGAATGGGGAATATGACCCGGTAAACGGGCAACAAAAACCCGGTCCGAGTCTTACAGTGTGACACATCCCCGCATTGGTGGGAATTTGGCCCGAGTAGATGACGAGAGAATCGAGATTCGAGCCCAGACTTGAATTCCCCGTGGAAGACACCGCTCAGAGAGAAGGAAGAACGTGGGTGAGCCGAGCAGCAAATCGTGGCAGTTCCCGTGCGATGTTTCGTCCCCGACGCACACCCAAGAGGCGGGTGGACATGGCCGTCGTTAGCAAGCGCCCATCTGCGCGTGTTAGGCTGCGCCCTCCGGGTCCGCGTGTCGTGACGTGTTTGCCATCACCAAAAGCGGAAGAACCTTCCAAGGGCCTCTCAACCCCCTGCCAATGGTCCCAAGCCCACTCAAGGCTATCCAAGGACGCATTCCCAGGGGTTCTCATGGCACTCTCGAAATTCCCGAGGCCATTCCAGGGCGTCCCAGGCTGGAGTGCCATTGGGAGGCCTTGGGTCTCCTTGCGAGGTAAGGCTCCAACCATTTCCGTTTGTAAACTGTTTTAAACGGTTTCAACCGTTTTTATTTTCATTTTGTTTGATGAGCGGCCCAAACGGTAAACAAACGGTTTTTAAACGGTTTAAATGGTTCTCCTAGAGCATCTCAGCCGTCCGGTACCGGCTTGTTATGGTAGTCAACCAACCTCCGGCATTCAAATATAATGCAGCCGTTCGGATCCACCATGCTCTATTTTTGATAAACACCAACTCTCACGTTCGAGCTTACCGGACGCCAGATTTTTACCAAAGTGACACTCCAGATGTCGCGCTCCAGCACACCGACCCTCCCGTGGGTTCTTCCGATGTACGAGATGATGCTGAAACACCTACGCAAATCCGAGGCCGACACCAAATTATCTGGATCTCTTCGCCAGGCGGCGACAGCCGGACTAGAGAAACTCGAAACTTACTATGCTAAAGCCCGCGGCTGCCAGTTCAATGTTATTGCTACGTGTACGTCGTTTTATTTACCACCATGCTCACTTGAGTTGACACATCACTAGTGCTTCACCCGTCGCTCGGCATGACATGGTTCCGCCGGCTCGATGCCCATGCTCCCACTTCGGAACGCGCAGCTCATGCCAAAGTATTGTTTGAGCATGATTATCAGTCGTACAAGGAGAAAGATGATGCCGAAAACCTGAGTAGACCCCAAGTGCATGCTCCGGCACAACGGTCTCGTCCCGGCTCGTTCTATTCTTTCCTCGATGATGTCTGTATGGTCGATGTCCAGGACACACCTTTTGTCATTGAACCCGAGCGAGGAGAGCTCGAGCGCTTTTGGGACGCATTCAGGACGTGGTGCGGTGACCCAAATGCCCCGTTGATGTGGTGGAAGGTGAGTAAATATTTATTTCCTGTGGCCGTTCAATTGCTGAACACTATTTCCCAGGAACATGAACATGAGTTCCCGATTGTTTCGAAGATGGCCCGCGACTTCCTCGCCATTCCTGGAACCAGCGTGTCTGTCGAACACCTCTTCTCGAAATCTTGCCATCTTTGCCACGAGGCCCGCGGATCATTGAAGGCGCAGACAATAATGGAGGCGATGCTCACTAAAATGTGGATCAAGGCGGGGTTTCTCAAGCGTGCGTCGTTGGACTGCGGGAGAGGTTAGTATATAAGTAGGCTACTCCGGGTTTCTACCCCTAAAAAATACCATTTTAAACGGTTTTAAACCGTTTTTAAACTGTTTAAATACCGTTTCCGTTTGATTTGCCCGGCTCATCAAACGAAAACTAAATGGTTGGAGCCTTATTGCGAGGCCTCGGGGGGCTTCCATGGCTATTCCAGGGCTCGGATCCCCTTGAATATTTCTCGGTATTTACAAATAATTATGAAGAAAGAGAAAAAAATATTGGCGAGTAGCAGAAGTACAAGAATGACGAAAAAGACATGCGATGGAACTAGAAGGAACGTTGTAGTCAGCCCTATGACGCATATACAGGTGTGGGGACGTACAGAGAGCGATGTGTGATAGGGAACATCAAGTCTTAAGTTTAAATGAGCAACGGGGAGTGTATGGAGCAGACTTGCCTCATTGACGCTGAGCGCGCCGGCCGAAAAGTTCAGAAAAGTATCTGCACGCAGATGAACAAGTAGAAAGAAAAAGAAAAGCAAATGCACCTACACTTGAAAGCAACGACAATTAACGGAATCTGCCTGGGAATGCGGTCAGTAACGCCTCGAGAAAGGAAGGGATAGTGCACCACCGTAGATTGGAGTGGAAGCCCTCTGGGTACAGGGCAATAAATCAGACGAGCATCAGAACTAAAAAAACGATCATACCAATGGGAGCGAGCGTCGACGGAATAATGGTAGATGTTCTAGAAATAAAGAAGTCCAGCCAACGCTTTCAGCGCGTGACTTACCAACAACGAATTGGGAAGGCGAGGGCTTGTCGAGGACGCGGTCGGCAGCGGTCTCAGCATTGAGCGAAGTCGATACTGAGAAGGAGTGTCAGCGAGATGGATCATAACGACAAAGTATTACCTTAACTAGGCACAAAAGACCCAGCCTACCGAGCCGAGAGTAAGTTGACATTAGATGGATATATGGGCGTCAGATGGCACGCACCTCACTGCGTCGCCTTGTTAGCACACCGGCGTAGACGCGGAAACATCAGCGTTCGGCGAGCTTCAGCGCCTTTGGGAACGAGTCGACGCGTTGGGCTGGGCGACTTTGGCAGCGCTTTCTGTGCCACTACCGTCGCGGATGCGGGTCCGAAGCTTGGGGAAGGACAAGACAGCTTGACGACGGTTCCGAGAAGGGGAATAGCGATGGGGTTGAGTAAGGCGTGCAACGGTGAGGGACAAGGGAGGATATAGAAGATGACCACGTACTACTATGTTCGTCCACCCAATGGCTCCCGACGAAGACAGGATGGCTTGTGTGAGGTGGGTCTGGGAATCAGAAGTAAGTGACACGAATGGAGAGGGCTGCGGAGAGACAAACAGTAGATATTGAGGTCGCAGTAACCCTATTAGCTTTGCTTAAACAATGAGCGTCTCAATGGACAACAGTGTTCAAATACTGCTCGGATTGAACAGAGGAGTGAACAAGTGTGTTCATGGAGACAAAAAGTGCACGTAGAGGGAATCGAACCCATGATCTTCAAAGTGCAGAGAAATTAAGAGGAGAGGCAATATAACCGGTAGACTAAATTAGGAGTGTTTGCCAAGCCTGTGTATCGGTCCCTGATCAGGTAAAATCATTGCAGAAGATCGAACCCGCTGGGATCAGTTTCTCCCAAAGAATTGATCTCGGCTAGTGTCTCTCGGTAGAACCCGTGTTCGGATGACCCCGGTCATAGCACCGCCCACGGCTGCCGGGCTGCGTCACCGGTTCACGCCAGCTCAGCTCGACTACGAACTACTCCAGACTACTCCAGGAACTGCTCCCAGGATCTGCCTTATTTGGACATTCACCGCCTGTCTGCTCCCGGCACCGCGTCATATTTTGACTGCCGACTCTTGGTGTGGCGCTATCAGCATGGTCGGGCTCCGCCCGCCCCAATGGCGGGCGCATTACTGTTCTCTTGCCGTCGATGAAGCTGGTTGTCCAGTGGTGGTTTCTGAATACTCTGGCTGTGTCTCTCTATAACTGGAATGCATGCATCGAATTTTTGAGGCCGTACAAAAGTATAATCTGGATTATTTTCTGCCATCTTACCTTGAGTCGGACCTGATGACGATAAAAACATTTGAAAAAATGCCCGAACTGCATGGGCACCATACAATTTCATTTCTCTTCCCCGAAAATGACCTTGACCTCCACGGGCGTCATATCTGTGTTCCTGAAAAATCAGTATAAAATCAAACCTGCTTTCTTACCGAATTATCATCACATTTCTCCCGCTCTCTCTCTCAGCTTATTATCCTCTCCATCGCACGGTTCCTCTCTGCCAGAGCGGGTTGTAGGCGATCACTCTGACTAGTCTCATCGTGAGGAAGTACTAGGATACCCTGTTGCTCCGCCTTGTCAAGCAAAAGCGAATAGAGGAAAAACCCGTTCATAGTGTCCTCCTTGCGGATTGATCTATTGAAGTTCCAGTCGTCAGGCGTGTGGTGTTTGGTTTCATGATATATGGCCGTAAAGGCGAGTTTGTTGTTGCGAATGTGCTGCCGGGGAGTAGACAGTGCTTCGTTGTAGATACGAGCGCAGTTGGTAGCCGACAGCCTGAACTCAGGTGAGTAATAAAGTCAATGGATATATAAGAAAATTTACCACCCAAACACCATGTTATTTGCAAAGAGCTCGAGCAACGCACTTTCAATGAAAAAGTGCTGAGCCACTTGAACGACATCGGGGACACCGCCATAGTATGTCCGCAATGAAGTCTGCTTGTGGACATGATAGTTATGGTAGTACCGATGATTGCAAGCTGTTGAGACATTAGAATTGGCGTAAGTGGCTGGGGAAGACTTACAACGACAATACAGTGATGTAGTATATACCGGGAGCGCGCCAAATTTCAGCGTGAACAATGTAGCGCTGTATGTGAGCGGCTCCGTGAGGGTCAACATATTCTCGTCCGTCCTGTGATTGGAGCAGTCGGAGCTCTGGCACGACCGTACTGGAGGGTACAGATGCCGAAACGCTGAATTCAAATATAAGTTAATGCAAGACATATCCAAAATTAAAATTTACATGTCTGGTGATGCAGGGCGGCATCGTTGTACGCCAGGATCTCTTCATCTGTCGGTGACACAAGGGGCTGGCTCCATACAAGTTCCCTGAAAGCCGACCAGCAAGTTTCTACCAGATGTGTATCCTTTTCTCCAAGAGCTGTTGCTAAAACACGAAGGATATGTAGCGGGAGAACTTCTGGGCATTGAAGTTTGTCCGATTGAGACAGCTCGATGCTCTCTCTGGCTAGCGACGCGTAGCGTATGAAAAGAGTTAGGCCGTGGAAGTCAATCAAGGCAAGCTCCGGGTGATTTTGAAGCGCCGCGGCGATCTGCTGGAGACTCATAGATACCAAGTTGTAGCTGGAGACACGTCTCAAGAGGGCGGGGGGCGGGAATGACGCGAAGACGCGTCGAAATGAGCCAGCTCGGATCAATGTGTGTCTCTATTTGTGCGAGCTCCACATCAATTCTACGCGCCCGTCCATCAATTATTCTACGCGCCCGTCCGGCGTTGTCCGCGCTCATCACTCTCTGATTGACGTCTCTGGAGAGTGTCTCTAGAGAATTGATCCCAGCGGGTCCGACGCTCTCAATCATTGTGTCAGGATTCACTTGCAAAGTCTGGCTAAGTCCACTCCGTGTTGAGGCATAATACTTTAAGGACTTAAAATCCTTGTTCACTTGGGCCATTGATGAAGAGGAGACTAAGAGATGATTATTTAAAGCTCAACAAGTTCATGTAAACAGTGCACCGACATTATACTGGCCTTGTCTTTGCTTGTCTCACAAGTGTACTGACCTTGTCTAAACTCCTACTAGTGGATATGGTTAGAAATCGTGGATCACAGTGACATAGGTGTGTGCACCTGATACCCAAAGGCACTATACATGGATAGGTAAGGCTCCTAGTGCCTAAAACAAGTGTGCGAGGGAGGTCCTTTCATACTGAATGTTGAAATGTCGAGTTGAAGGTGCAGTTAAGATGGGAGCTCTCCACAGGTTTTTCATGGGTCCTGTGGTCTAATGGTATACGGTGCTTCTTCCTCGCTTGTATTATTTCCGGATTCGTTAGAGGTCTGGTGTTCGAATCTCCCTCGAGGAGCTTTTATTTTAGAGAATTTGTTGAACGCATCTGAACACTGTTAGAACACTGTTTAACTCTCTGTTTAATCCATGCTAAAACATCCCCATCAACTTCTGGTTAAACAGACAGACATCCACCAAGCCAGCTGGCGACGCCCACATCCTGTTTAAACAGAACAATATTTGAACAGTGATTTCCATTGGGACGCTCATTGTTTAATCAAAGCTAATATAGATTTATGAGGTCGACTGCAAGGCGCGGAAGGTATCCTTCGACGAATGGGAGCTGGAATTGGCGCGCAAGATCTGGGCTTTGTGCGCTTCTTTGCCAGCGCCGTAACCCAGCAGCAGTGGGCCGATACTCGCGATAGAACGACGCTTGGCGGGGGGGGGGGTGCTCGTTAAGAGCGCTGCGGCTTCGAGGGGGGATTGAAACTGCCCGCATCGACTCGGACTCCAAGTGCCGTACGCCACACGATTGGAGTACGATTGGCCTTCATGAAACGTCAAGGCATGGTAAAGGAGGGGAGGGGGAAATGTCACATCGAGGGAGAACAAGTGGGACACACCAGTAGCGCTCTGTTTATCCTGAAGCTACCCATGGCGCTCCCGGCATTTCGCTCGTAGAATGGCAGCTTTCGCCGACCAACGGGGTAGGAATGAGAATGGGGAAGGGTCCTGGAATGACGTCGGAGTGTAAGAGGAGAAGGTGCTGGAGTCCATGTGGTGGTCGGAGTGAAGCTGTGACTGAGGAGGACTCGGGCGCGCTCGACTTTTGAAGGCCGCGCGGCCGACCTTGAATGGGAAGGGCGAGGCTGGGGTTACGAGTCCTAAAATGAATATTTTAGACTCGTCTTTACTCTCCATTCTCCGCATACCGAGAAGTTTTTTGACCGATGACGTATGTGATTCGTGAGTGCGCCAGTTCCTTATAAGGGAATTATCGTGGGATTTTCTGCCTTTTTATAGGCCTGGGCGTCAGCAGTATTGACAATTGTGTCATTTCTCTTTACGTTTCCAGTGTGACATTGGAAGTTGTATGTCGATTTATTTGACTGTGGTTACCTTGCCATACCTCAGGTTTTTCTCAAAGGTCGGTGCACCTTTCGTTCATTAGTGTGAATATTTTCAAGAATTTTGGGACATTGTGCGGTGACTTCTGAGCTCAGCGCACCTTTGTTTGTCTGTTGTTTACGAGCCGTGTCACAGGTGACTGATCATAAGTATGTCGGGCGCTGCCGCTTAACTCTGATTTCTTACAGTCTTTTTGCTCTACAGCTGCCTTTATTCGTAAATTTGTTTCTCTACAATCCGGATGTGCTCCAATTCCCTCCTTCGTACCCAGCGCAGTCTAATTTACCTGTGATGCTAGTTTAGTTTCCACTGAGGCATCACAACCAAGTTGCAACAGCTTCCCGTCCTCCTGTTAAAACGGCACAACACACCTGGGATGAGCTACTCTTGGGCCTTGCTTGCCTGAGTTAAAAGCTCCTTTGAGCTTCACATCATCTTTCTTTACAGATTCAGTGTTGAAGCTCAACTGCCTCCAGTATCTGCTGTCCTGGGCTGGACTAGGAGGCACAGTTCGGAGGCTCTCAATCTGATGGCATGTCACGCAGCTGCAATTGATGGACTTGAAATTATTGCAGTGAGTCCGTTTGACTTGGGATCGGGTCATTGATTCCGCGGGCATACGGTAATCATCTTTCTTTTCTCATCAGATATAGACCGGACGCAGCTGCTATTGAACTTTGTATGTGTCCCATTTATTCTCAAGACATGAACTGATGTTGTGCCTGAGCATGCGAACCATGACACTAAGATATACCCCTGTATAATTAAGCAAACTGATCCATCAACCCTCAAACTCGGGTAGAGCACAGACCGATGGCTTGGAGACGCACCTACCATCAATTACACCGGTTGAAGTGATTTAACAGTGACCCCATCCGACTCAGAATTGATATCGGGGCCATTCTCCATGTCAAGGGGTGTGTTTTTGCCTCACCCCACAGGGCTGATTTCCAGCCTCCATTCTGTCCTGTATTTATACACCTCCGGCGCGAACAGATATTGCCTGAAGGCAATTTCAGTTCAGGGTCCGATGACATATCGACGCCGCTGCTTCAATGCATGATCCGCAGATGACTTATGGCGGTGAGCCCATTTAACTAGTTTCCCAAAGTCAGACGCCGACAAGGATGAACAACTTTCGTACCTCAAGTATCCCGTCTGACGTCTGATTTCTGATCCACCCCCCTTAAACGATAGGTCCTTTCCGAACATCACGTGAGGTTGATCAACCGCGCTTTTCAAGGCGTCGACGACGCGTTTTTTGCGCGTTCAAGGTGCTCAATGTCAGAGGGAGTCGATAAATGTATTATAGTAGGACCACTCATGGTCCTGACAAATTTTCAACGGAAATGACCCGACACTAACTGAGACCAATGAACATACACTTTCTACCACAAAATCGGAAAGATAAGCACTTTCGTAGAGCGTACGGGGGGGAAAAGGCAATATGAGTGTTGGGATAGCTATAGGTGATGCCCGAGAGTATTTTGGACCGCAAATACCTCTGTGTTATGCCGGGACGGCCAGGATTTTGGCGGGATACAGTGATTTCCCCCTTATCGCAAGTTCAAACTCTGGCGCGCAGACACATCAGGGCGGAGTTTGAAAAGACCTGTCGTTAAGGCCCCCGCGTCAGAAAGTAGACTACATTTAACTCGAGGTGGGGTCGTTTGATACTCGTGTGTACTTATGGAGTTTCTGCAGGCTGTCTGTTGTCAAACCTTGCACGCACCGGAATACACGCACACCTGATATTTAAATATTGATCCTCCCTCGTGCGTGCATTCTGCGTGGTTGAATTAATTTCATTGATTTAATGACCTGTTCCGTGTAGCTTGGAATCAGTGGTGACACAACATGCACCTGTTTGTATGTGCTGTGAGTAATAATTCCCTCTGATGTTGAAGCGAAATATTAAGTACCATCTGTCGGGGGAAAGTTCTGCTGAGTACATTGGTACACAAGGCCTTGACCTGGAATACAATGTTTGAAGCTTCCATGTAAGTCTTGTGTTGTATCACCCTCCCAGATAGACTCTTCACCAGTCTGCCCACATGAATGGCAAAAAAAAGATTCCTCTACTAATTCGACTTGCAGCGTAGATGTTTGTAAAATGAACCGCCCCACGGGTTTCTCGGGCAATGCAGAAGGGTTTCTTCGGTAAGCAAGTAAGCTGCTTTCTGGCATCGTTTCCGTGCCAGTGGTAAGATTTAGATCCAGCCCTTGCACGAGTACTGAATTGGGTCCTCCTCCAGGCAACTTGCCCGGGGCCCCAACTATTTCACACAGTCATATTCCTCTTGAGGCATGGGGTTGCAGTCGAATTCCCGGTGGGAATGTCGGAAGCACAAAAGGTTGAACTGAAAAAGAGAAAGACAGATAATCAGGAGTAATGAAACTGGAGACAATTGCCGGGCCTGCAACCTGCGATAAATCACGGATAGAATGTCGACCTTTGAAAGATACTGAATAGCGCTAGAAAATATCAGCATGATTGAGAGAGGTCTCGATGGACCGTGTATTAACATGCAGCATACTTGAAAGCCTCTTAAACTTGAATTGGTGATCTTAGAGCTCTGGATTCGCATAGGTTACTGTGGCAGCGAGCCGCAGACATAGGGCCTGAAATTCACCCAGGTGCTTGCTCCAGGAGGCGTGTATTCTCATGAAGCCTTAATTGTCACCTAATTCAACTTAAACTTGTATTTTGAAATAAAAACCTCCCTGGACTCGTTCCGCCATGCGCATGCAATGGCCCCTAAAGCACAAGTAGGACTTGAGAGGCCCTTGTGAGAGAGAGCAAGGGCTTGGCTACCCTGGAAAGCGAATCCGAGGCTGGAAGGCCACTTGCAACGGCGTGGCGAGATGCGTCCAAGGCTGGAACGCGGTTGACTGGCCTTGGCAAAGTCACGAGGCCTTTCTAGTTTCGGACACTTTTGGTGATGCCGCCTGCTTCCTTGTGACTCCGCACTCCGCCACCAATCCGCTCTCCTCTCCGCACGCCAGCCGGTACAGACGATGCTCCCTCCCGCGCTCCTCCTTTTCCTCGCCTTCGCGCTCGGCGTCTGCGCCACTTCTCACTCAAGCCCCGCCAGCGCAAGTGCCAGTGCCGTGCGAGTAGGGTTGCAATCGGCACGCCGACGAACTGGGTGGCGCTGCCCTCCCTAAACGGCGTCTCGTCGTGCGGGGCGTTATCCGCCTCCTAGTTACTAAGGCGCTGCGTCCAAGTCATCCACTCACAGCGCCGCGGCGAGAAGCACCAGCAGCGTAATCGGTCCGCCGACTGATTCGGCCGCGCTGCCGTCGTTGAGCGAGACTTCGTCGTGCGGTGCGTGCTGCGTCTCCTGGTGTATATACGCAAGCTGATGTGCGCAGTGGGGGATCGCCTTGGGCTCGCGGCCGCGGCCGCAAACTGTTCGTCCGAGGTCGCCGTGAACAGCTTCTGTGGTGCACCACTGTGCATGCCCTCACTTCTCCCTTCATTCTCTCCATTCCCTTCCCCTTCCTTTCCCACCTTCTCCCCCTTCCTTACCGCCACTCGACTCCCACTCCTCGGCGACCACAGTCTGGGGGAGTGATATATCATCACTCGACAAGCCCCCAAAATCCATGATATATCCGGGCCCACAGTTGCCCACCCGCGAGGATATATCACCCATAGACTTGCAGGCAACTCAGTTGCATGCAGAAGACAGCCATCAGATCACTGTATCCAGGGGCCGGCGTCGTGATGCACGATGAGCTCGCCTATCCACATTTGGAACACAGCGATCAAATGCTTTGGGCGTCGCTGGCAACGACGTCCACAAAACGGGCCTCAAAAATCGCGAAAAAATTAGGAAGTGTGGGGGCGATGGATAAAATGAATTGAGCAAAATATCTATTCTACAACTAGTTCTAACAATGCAGAAACACGATTTTCATTTGGATACGCTCCACAGGCTGCCACTGGCAGCGCTAGCGTTCGCGCGCCTGGCTTGAATGCACCGCGGCCGAGCGGCGAGTAAAGTCTGCCAGATGTGGCGCCGTCCTGCCTGTTCGCCGATCAACCATGCGCATGAGGCCCTTGCGCTTTAGCGCCCCATTGCTCGAACGCACGCCCAGGCCCAGCGACTCGGAGGCTACAGAGCTGGAGGTCACTGCGTCTATATGACGCTCTTTGAGCGGAACATGCCTTCTGCGCGTACGCAGCACCCAGCGCCCGCATCTTGGCACGCGAGGCGGCCTCCTATGCCGCGGCTCCTCGCGTCCCTCGACGGGTGTGCAGTTGCCCTGTGCGTGATGCGCACAATCCCCGACGAGGGCGGCGCAGGGACAGCCAGGACGCCAAGAGCGGCAGGACGGCGAGGCGCACATGCGTTGCGCCATGCGTGCCAGTGCGTTACCGCCGCACGCACGTACACGATACCAACACCCGCCGCACGAAGCGGGCCCGATCCTGCTGCTACGCATATCGCTCCACCCCCTGGAGCTGTCCAAGCCTCATGCGCAAGATTCTCAGCTCCGAGACGACGAGAGTGCCGCCCGAGCGCTCCGTCGGGGATGGGCGATGGCCTGGCGGGGGAAGAGAGGGTGATACGGTAGGCCCTTTATACATTGCTCGCGCAGCCGGGTACGTTCGCAATCGACTCTCGATTGGCGCTCGACGTGGACGGGAGCAGGGGCCACGGGCGGCAGAGAGTACGGAGGATGTAGGACAGTCAGGAACAAGGCTCCCTGGCGCTAGCTGAGCGAGGGCCGTAGCGCTCAGGTGGAATGCGTATCCTGGCGAAAAAAAGGTGCCTCGGGGGCTGGAAAAGATCTGTGGACGTTCAGAACGTCACAGAGGTACTAGTGCACAACGTACGTACCGAAAAACACTGAAAGTAGCCCCCCACCGGGCCATCCCTCGTCTCCGCTTTTTGCTCTACATTTGGTCCACTATTCCCGCGCGCAGACGCATGTAGAGCTTGCCAGGGTGCGAAAAGACATGAAAAACAGGGCCTGCTATGTCGTCGCAGAGTTCATGAGGCTGCGTAAGGATGGGAAGCGGCTGGCTGGGCCTTCCTAGAGCCAGAAGAGTGCGGGGTGAAAATGAGTTGCAGCGCAAGATCGACCCGAGGAAAACAGAACAGGATCGAAGAGCGGTCGTGAGGTTAGGTGTTGTTAATGCTCCTAGAGCTGAATTGCGCCCCGCGAATGCGCAGGACACTTTTTCGAGTCCAATCGCGGTGGGTGGGAGGAGAGAGGGTCACGGTGTGACACTGTCACAAATGCTCATTTCGCGAGTTCCAAACATCAAGTTCATCCTCGTTCTACGCCGTGTGACATTTAAAACGCATTCTGAACAGGCAGAGTCTCTTAGATTTTGGTTCCGAATCCATTTCCAACAAAAAGAAATCGTGGAACCCCATAGATGAGACTACTGTGATTGCGATAAACAACATGTTCGCCGTCGTTAGACTTCCTGGGACAAGTTAAACACATTCTGAACCGGCAAAACATCTTTAATTTACCCTCCGAATAGATTGGGCGCCACAGTCTTGCCAAAAATTCAGTACTCAAAATCACCAGCACAGAAAGCGGGCTCGACGGGACCTTAAAATCCTTCGTATCATTGTTCTAGCTTCATAGAAAGTCTGAGGGAGCTTATCTGAATCCAAAAATATACAATGTCCCATGAGAACAGGTGGTGGATGAAATTTAGCAAATGAGGTACTGGTGCACCTAGTATGGCAATGGACTTATGTTGGACTCAACGCTTCGGCCAACATGTTCAATTCAAAATTTGTCCGAGCGACCCAAAATTGGAGAGTAGATCATAGCAACATGCTTTATGGTGTTTAGAAATCATCGGGGCGCGCTAGGCCGTTTCAAAGAGGAGGATTGGCGCAAAACATCAAAACTCCATCATCGGCCATTTAGCGGATTCGGTTAAATCCAGCGGATCGGGGGCCTGAAAACAGACATATTACAGTTGTTATGATTCTACTGTGCCTGATAAAATTATGTGCTTGCTATCTAGCACAAAAGGGTCAGAGTATATGTGAATGAAGCGCCAGTAGGGAACCGGAATGGAGGCAGCGATGGGCAATAACGGGCCGGGAGCTGGGAGTGGTATAATGTAGAAACAGGTGTCCTGCCCGCAATCGGCTGCCCGAGGGTAAGAATACTAATGGGGTCTAACCATAAGCTGACATGGTCCAAGGGTGTGCAAAGACAGTCCAAGCATGGCGAGTGGGCGGCAGGAAGGTGGGGCTGGGGGAAAGCGGAAGGAAAACACACTGCAGAATCGGTGCCGCATGGCGGGGTGAGGGGCGAGAGTGGTGGATGCGGTACCAAATACCCTAGCGTGCTTACGCGGTTGCGAGGTGGTGTAGGAACGACGAGAAGCAGGACTGCCGTATGGATGGATGCAGAATTCTTGCGCTTCAGAGACCCCATCAGGAAAAGCCTCCCCAGATAATTTGGCATAATTTGGCGAGAAGTTCGTCAAATTATCTCAAATTATCTCGATTATCTCGAGTTCGTCAAATTTCACGGAATAATCTTACCCCGCCGAAAACGGAGCCAAATCTTACGAACTTTCCGCGAACTTTCCGCAACTTTTTCGGACCATCCTAGCACATTATTCACCAATTCCATGCAAAAGATTGTCAAAAGTTGGTATTATTATCAAGGTAACGAATACAACAGGATCTACGACTACCACCCCAGCGTGTACCATCTTCAAGGCTTGATATGGATAGGCTTGAAGACGTAGCGTCAGGTCTTGGGACGCATATGACTTGAATGAAATCCCAAGCACCTAGAGATGCGCGACGACGAGACTAAAATTTGTACTTGATGACGACGCAAGGACTTGACGACCAGATAAGATTGGATGCAAGCTTCAGGCTGCCGTCTTAGAGACAAAACAAAGACACTTGAAGCAAAGAACAAGTGTACGCATGGGTTAGAGCGCGTGAGAAGCTTGCAGCAGGGCAGGAGTTGATGGGGAAGTGCTTGAAGCAACGAGAAGCTTGACAACGGCAATATTTGAAGTTGAGGGGGGAGCACAGGTGACCAGCTAGCATCGCACCGAGACGGGCCTCTAAGTTTGCTTGATGGAAAGGCGGGCAGGTACATAGCGACATCGGGAGTCGGAGACGAGATGCCCGCACCTGGAGCCCGCAGTGCTCAGGTAAAGGTTTGAGTGGAGCTTGCCTCAAAAGAACAACACGGTGGGGCCTCCAGATGCTCCAAGCCATTATCCTCTAAGACGACACATCCATTCATTGTCGCAATGACGTGGCAGCAATCGGGGTCGAGGTGGCCATGGATGGGGCATAAGTGCAGGAGGGCCAAGTTGGAGGGTGAAAAGGAAGACTTGACGAAGCGGACAGCTGGAGTGCCGCACATAGAGAGCAGAGGGCGGTCGGAGGGAGAAAAGGAAGAATGGTACGACTTTTTCATTGGGGGTTGTTTGGCATCAGCGGAGCTTGAATGACTTGGCAACTCAACAATCATTCGGGCGTTACATCCGACAACTCCAGGATGTCCGAAAGTGAGCTTCGGTCATTGGCGACTGCATTTCACTCATTCAGAACATGCAATGAAGGTAATAAGGGCCATCTGGATAGTCCTGAATAGTCTGTTTGACCTTCCTCAAAAATGTTTTTAAAGTTTCGTGTAAGTTGCTCAAATTCTCGTGAAAGTTACTGAAATTATCGCATATGTTGCAAGATTATTTCGGAGCAAGATAATTCCAGCAAAATGTTGCCAAATTATCTCGGGAGATTTTTCCTGATGCCTGGGGGAGATATATATTGGAGATAGATGCACGACTGAATGCTTAACGTGCTATGAACCAGAAATAGCGGCCGAGCTAAGAGGCAAAGGGGCAGGTAAGGTTGCCCTGAGAGCAGCAGAGGCATTCCAGCGGGGGCACGTAGGCGGGGAGAGAGGAGGTGCAGCAAGGAACCCACTACAGACGGGCGTCGAAATCACGGAGAGTACCGCGTCCGAAAGGCCGCAGGGATGCGGGCCAACAGGCAATGCCCCGAGCTGAGCGGGACGGTAGGCGGTGTGAGCAGTACAGGAAGCTGATGACTGTGGGGTCTAGAGCACCAGATTACCAGCCCAGGAGTAGCAGCAAGAATGGTGGAAGCCGAGGGAGGAAGCAGGAGGCGGCGGCAGGCGCAATTGATCGTGATTCGCTGCCTGGTAGGCCATGATCGGGGGGCCGCAGTGAGGGCGGAGCAATGCAGCACAAATGGCAGATGATGCGTAGGATGGCATTCCGGTGTAGCGGCCAGGGGAGGAAGCAGGGCAAGCGGAATCGTGGTGGACGGAAGAAACGACATGAGGATATAACAAGTGTAAACATCACCTCTTTTTGGATCGAATGTAGACTCGTCACCAGTCTGCTACGAAGGGCAAAAATGTGGCAAGCACTTTGCCGTAGGCAGACTGGTACAACTCGGAACAAACAATTGACGCGCGCGAGGAGTTTGAAATTTTGAGTGGTGCCGATCACGGCCGATCACTGGATCACCGAGTCCCCATCATTTCTCATGTAATTTCGAGCATTCATACCACTCATTTCAGGTCGTTTGAAAATAACCTGAGGAGACAGAACTCAAGCAATAAGCACTCAGAACAATTACTCTGTTGTAGATTTTACTATCCAACCTCATTTGAGGCAAGAGCAGGGGCCATCAGAAAATTCAAACTCCTCGCGCGCCTCGTTTGTTTGGCCCGAGTTGTACCAGTCTGCCTACGGCAACGTGCTCGCCACAATTGTTGCCAATCGTAGGCAGACTGGTTACAAGTCTAGATCGAATGATGCGTTGTTGATGCGGCATCAAAATGGCGCATGCGACGCCGCCGGGCGGCCGCCCCAACGAGCGCGGCGACACGCGGGTGGGGTAACCGAAATAGGTAAGTCTACAGGTGATATATCATTGCACGTCTACAACTGTAGGCCTTGATATATCACGGATATTGGGGCCCTGCCCAACAAATGATATATCAAAACCCCACATACGCCTGCCTCGGCTCCCGCCAGGCGGCATGGCCAACGCCCCCACAGTGCAAAACCTACGCCGCCACCCTCGTCTCCTGCCTCCCCGCGTGCCCGGATGAGGCGCACTCCACCGAGGCGCTCGTCGAGCAGTTCTGAAAACCGACGAGCGTCTCCTTCCCGTCCGTCGAGCTCCGCGTCTGCGTACTCCGTGCGCAGGTCACCATCAAGCACCCCGGCGATGGCTCTCGCGATCTCTTCCGCACCGCCATCGACGCCACGCGCGCACACACCGCGCACCCGTTCGGCAGTGTCGCACCACCCGTGGCAGTCGTCCGATGCCTACCCGGCGCAACTTATGCTACTAGTGGCGCCGCCCTCTTCTGGGACTCCAGCTTGGTGCCTTCCTTTGAATCCCGCCCTGCTCACTGCGTCCCAAATGTCTCTCTCGTCCTCGGCCTCTGTCTCAAGCTCGCATCCGCGCTGGCTGTGCCCGGTCCCTCGGCTTTCGTCGACTGCTCTGTCCGATTCCTGGTCTGCCCTCCTGCGCCCCGTGCGCTGATTCGTCTCTCTCATTTGTGCGCTACCGCTCCTGCTACTTACGTTCGGTCGTTCGTCCATGTGCATCTCGCCGTTGCGATTCCTCACACGCGATGCCTCGCGCCCACTTCGTCTGTCCGCCGCGGCCCCTTGGCGCGCGAGCCTCATCCTCACGACATCTTCGCCAGTGCGCCCGCCCTGTATTATTGATATCTTCGTTACTGCACCGCGGGTGCCTCTGTATTTTACGCATTCTTTCAGAATCTTCGTTGTCGTCTTCGCCCCTGCGCCTGATCTCGTGTTGGAATATGAGTCAGGTGCAAACTCCGAGTCAGTTCCTTGACTCAGGTTGACTCTAACTTGACTCACTTATGAGTGCACGGACCACCTGTAATAAGTATATAAGTAGCGTACATGTTCGTAGGTACTCTGTCAGGATTGCAGCAGAGCAAGCCCTTGTAAATGAACATTATTTAAACCCATCACGTGCTTGTCCGAATCTCACAGCTCGGTGTCTCGAGTTTGTATCTGGTGCCGCGGGCAGCTGAGATCGGGCTCAATATATCCTCGTGGCACCTTTGTAATACACAGGTCCTACCTGCAATCTATTTTCAATCAGAATTTCCGATGAGTGCCCGCGTGGGCGGCGTCGCAGCTCCGCAGTTGAGTGATTGGCTCCGCAGGTCTTCACGGAGCACGGTGGCTCGATTTGTGCACTGAGGACAATCCATGTTACATACTCGGAGAGGCAGTGAGTCGACTACACCCGCAGCCGGGCGTGCGCTCGTTATCCGCTTGTTTTTTGCGGCGAGATGGGTTGATTAGCTTGAGGTGATACACTTGGCTCTCACTGATGCGGAGCGCGAGGGACGAGGCATTCGGAAGAGCACGGAGAGAGATGAGTCTCATTTATCCAGCGCGGGAAGGTGAAGCAATTCTCCAGGGTACCAGCTTTCCGCAGAGTGTTCGGGGGCGGATGGTACGCGCGCCGATTCATTCCCTTTGGGTGCAAAGCTGTGTTTCGAATCCACGTAAGGAGATACAATCTTTGCGTCGTTTTTTCCTAGCTCGTCGAGATGAGGGAGCTGGTCCGAGGGGATATTCCGGATTCTTAAGATCCGATTTGTGATAACTTCGAGCAGCGAGTCTGAGAGGGCGAGGGGGACGAATAAGCGAGATTCACGGGGAACCAGCGTCACGCACAGGTCCTGGTGGAGTGAGGGAGCTTGTACCAACCCATATAGCCATAACGAATGTATGAGAGAGAGATGGCGGTTTGAATCGACCCGGAGACGTTGAGTATTAGGATCGGTTTTTCGCAATAAACGCGTAGCTGAGGCCAATGTAATATTCCCACCTATTCGGCCTCGTCGATGGTGGAATAATTCTTCGTGGAGCAAGGAAGGCCGCTCCAGCTCGGTGGTGCTTGCATGAACAAACGTAAAGAGAGAGTTGATGGTTCGACTCCACCCAGAGAGATTGGATTTGCTCATTATTTTGTGTGTTAGTCCGCAATTACAATTCACTTCATTTAGCGCAGGGAGGCGAAGTATCTAGCCTCCTGTACATGTACCCAAAACGCCTTCGTGGAGCAAGGCAACTAGCTCTTGCCCCTTGATCCAGTCCTCGATACAGGTAAAGGCAGAGCCAGTGGCTCGAATCCGTCCGGAGGGTCATCTGCACCTTTCTGTTTTTATTCGAGTTTGGTGAGAGCAGAGCAAGGGGTTCCCATACAGAGAATTCAGCGCATTAGTTCAAGTGTTCATATGCACAGCGGGCAGCGGGATCAGGAGACTGTCTTACGCGCCAGCCAATCAGTCAGCGATACATTTATTTCCGTCCAACACACGGGATTACCGCACCTAGCTCGCATCGGACACTGACGCAGCTCGCTCCCGTCCATTGTTGCCAAGACTTCGAGATGATGGGATAGCTGGCGGTTCGACCCCGCCCGGAGGCATTGCCGGTCAAGACTCTTCTTTTGTTCGATGTTTGATCTTTAATTTGTAGCTTGCGCAGCACGCCCACGCGATCCAGTACTCACTGACACGCCGATGATCCACCAGAGCAGGCTCAGCAATTGACTCAAAATTTGGTGTGCCGGCCAGCCTGTCAGCAATGAATCCAACCCAGTCAAAACACACGGAATTAGCGCATCTATCGGTCGTCGTAGAACAAGTTCGTTCCCGCCCCATGGTAGTGTTGGCATGAACAGGAGGGGACAGTTGGCGGTTCGACTCCGCCTGAAGAGGTGTTTTGGATTCTAGTGCAAGCTGGTTGGAGCCGAGGGAGTTTTTTGTTGGAGCTACACACACAGTTTCTCACTTAATAGGGGCCATGCAAGTTGAATAAGTCTTTGAGGAGCAAGTTAGCTCACCCCTGCCCCTTTATTGTGCTACTTCTAGGCTAAGGGACAGCCGGTGGTTTGCCTCCACCCGAAGACGTAGGAGTTGTCGAACTTTTTTTTTGGTGTCAGTATTAGTAACGGTGCGGGCTCGAAATCCCCGTGGAGCAATGGAGTGCGCTCCGACGACACCTTCCATTGGAAACGACACAACCTGTGCACAGTATCATTTTGTCCAGTCTGAGGCAACACCAAGTGTCAATGGGGCTAGCGATGAGGGCGATGAGGGTGAGGGCACAAGCACATGTCTGCCGCCTGGCAAGTTATTGTCCTTCAGCTTGACGTCAACCTCCGCGTAACCGGGCGGCATGTCATTGGCATGGACCTGGTGGATGGGAATGCAGTCCAAAGTGAGCTGGAGAACTCCGCCGCTGCATCGGGGCTCATCAAGGTCCGTGGCATGTATTCCCCGGTAGGAATGTTTCCGGGGCTTCCGGGCGTTCAAAATCCTTGGCGCCTGTTGAGATTGATTATCAGAGTGCATTTACCATGCGGCCGTTACCTGGATGGTAGATGCCAGATGCATGTCAAGAAATAGTTTGGCGGCCTTCGACTACGACAGTATCCTTGCTTATATCCTTGATTACTCGGATTCTCGTGCTGTATTGTGAACAGATTTGTATGTGGAATGTCTTGTGCGGGAGTGCTCTCTGGACCTAGCTTGAGGTTTTTCACTCTCGGGTCCTCCCGGGTCCATCGGAATCGGATCCGTGGCGGAAATAGAAGTGGTGCAAATTTAGGCCATGGGAAGTGATAACAATCAGCACCGCCCTCTCACACACGTTCCCCCCACGTTCCTTCCTCTTCCCCTTCATCTCCTCTCCCCTCCACCACCGGTTTCCCTTCAGGGCAGCAAATACTCAGTCCACAGTGATGTCAAACACAGGTGCCCCTCATAAAGGGGTGAGGGTCTTGTCCCTGGGTAATGCCCTCATTCCTCTGTGCTTTAAGTTGTATTGACCCAAGTGGTCAGATGGCGGTGGAGCAGGAGCACTGTCTGAATTACTCATACTTGAGCAAATCATGTATCAAATACAGGCTACCCTTGGCTCCGACACAACTCCTGCTCCATGTGACTATTTCGAGGTTATTGGAGGTAGCGGCACAGGAGGGTGAGTGTTATTTCCTGGAAAATGCTGTAAACCAATGCAACTTACAGGATCATTGCATTGATGCTCGGGCGCTTCCGCATGTCGATCTCTGCTGCCATTTTGGCCTATGAGAAGCTAGAACCTAAGTCCAAAAGTGGATCCACTGAGCAGTTCAAAGCCAGCCAGCTGGAAGGGGCACTAAGGCAGATATTTCAAGAAGAAAAGATGAGAGATGTCAGCCCACATGCCTGCAAGACGTGAGTGTAATTATCTGTCATCAAAAGAAACTATGCTTATCTGGATGCACCCCCCAGCTTTGTGTGTGCCATGCATGAGAGCAACCTGAATGCCGGTATCCCTGAACTTTTTCGCTCATACGACACCCCAGAGGAGCCGGCCCTTGATTGCAGAATATGGGAGGCAGCCCGGGCCACCTCTGCTGTACCCGGGCTCTTCAAACCAATGAAAATTGGCCGCGGAGGGGTGAGGCCAAAGTACATTGGCGGAGGTGTTTGGAACAACAACCCAACCTCCCTGGTTGTGGCAGAAGCCCAGAAAATGTACCCCTCACAGCCTGTTGTCCTTGTGGTCAGTGTTGGCAGTGGCCATCCTGACACCATCCAGATTCCAAGATCCCCAAGTTTGACTGCCTTTGCCAAGACCTTGAAAAGCATTGCAACTGACTGCGAAAGAATACATGAGGACAATGCACGCAGATTTCGCAGCAGTCCCAATACCTATTTTCGCCTCAATGTCCTGCAGGGTCTCCAGGGCTTTGAGCAACAGCACTGGGGAAGATCTGGTGAAGTTTCTGCCCATACTCGTGTTTATCTGGGTACAGAAGATGCAAAATCTAAGCTCACAAGTGCTGTGAATGTCATCCTCAGTGAGTGCCTCCAGGCTTATTGCATGACTTCCTTGCAGGCTGATATTGTTAGTAGATCCTGTAGTTCCAATGTCTGAATCCCCTGCCTATCTGAAAGTCTGTCCACCCCCGAGTGTCCGTTTCACTGGAAGAGAGGATATTCTCCAACAAATGACAGAATATTTTAACACAAGCATTGGTCAACAGCATATTTTCCTGCTACATGGGCTTGGAGGCTCTGGAAAAAGCCAAGTTGCCTTCAAATTTGTTGAGCAGTCTAGCAGGATGTCGGAATCACGGTGCGCTTGCTGTATTGAATGTCCAATCTGATTCAATCTAATGAACCAACCCAGGTTTCCAGATGTTTATTTTGTTGATAGCAGCTCTCAACAAACACTCGAGAATGATCTCGTGACACTTGCCCTCACAAAGAAAGTTGGGAAAACTTTCCAAGATAGTTTGCTTTGGCTGTCAAACCAGCACACAGAATGGCTGATTGTATTCAACAATGCGGATGATGTAAACCTCAACCTCGGGCAGTATTTTCCCTCTGGCTCCCACGGAAACATCCTTGTCACTTCCCGGAATTCCGACCTCAGGCAGCTTGCACAGGCCACACGCAAAGTTGAGCAGATGCCACTAGAGGAAGCAACCGATCTTCTCTTATCTGCTGCTCAATATGATATGATGGAGGTGGCAAATAGAGATGTCGGAAAGCGGATTGTCCAGGTATGTTGTGGCTCCACAATCTTAGACATCGGTTAAATGATTCCAAAGGAACTCCATTGCTTGCCCTTGGCTGTGGCACAGGCTGGGGCATATATCTCTTCATCCCATGCCCTTCAAACATATCTGGACTTGTATGAACAGACAGCCAGCCGAATGCAGTTACTGCATCAAAAGCCCCCACAATCTGACTATGGGTGGTCAGTTTATGCCACATGGCAGCTCAGTTTCGAGAACCTTTCCAGCCAGGCAAAGGAGCTGCTTAAACTTTGCTCCTTCATCCACCATGATGGAATAACAGAGGTGATATTTAAACAAGCTACATTGTACCAGGTTACTCCATATGGGCCAACTGAGCTGGACCTCCGGGAGCCATTGGGATTTTTGGCCAAATTCATCGACAGCACAGGTTCCAAGTGGGATTCACTGAAGTTTATAGCACTGACCGACGAGCTTGGACGGTTCTCATTGATCGACTTTCAGGCTGCCGCGGGAGCGATTACCTTCTCAATCCATCCATTGGTGCATGAATGGTGCAGGGCCATAGTCAAAGTGGATGCTTCCACTGAACTGTGCATGCACAAACTGATAGGGATGTCATTGTCCTCAAGGCATGATAATTTTCAATTCTCACACCAAATGTTTTCCCATCTTGATGCACTTTTGTTCAAGATAGGCCTGGATTCAAGCCGCCAGCCCAACATCCTTGATGACTCATTTGCACCAGAGTGCCTGTGGGTATATCACAAAGAAGGCAGGTGGAGTGATGGGGTGCGCTTGGGGGAGTCCATGCTGCATACACTAGTGTTGCAGCTAGATGAACAGCAAACTCTCAACATTCAATGGTTGCTAGCCATCATGTATGCCAACAGTGGGGCGATTCATAAAGGGGGGGCACTTGCAGAATTGGTCTTGAACAAGAAAACAGAACTCCTTGGTGAGGACCATCCAGATACTCTGAGGGCCATGGGAGACCTGGCAGCCAGCTACTCAAAGATGGGACAGGCTCACAAGGCTGCAGAACTGGCAAAAGTGGCCTTGAGCAAGTGGAGGAAACTTTTTGGCGAGGATCACCCAGATACTCTGACAGCTATGGGAAATGTGGCAATCAGCTACGCTAAGATGGGACAGTTTCACCAGGCTGCAGAATTGGAGAAAGTGGTCTTGGGCAAGCGCAGGGAACTCCTTGGCGAGGATCATCCAGATACTCTGGGTGCCATGGGCAACCTGGCAATGAGGTACTCAGACATGGGACAGTTTCACCAGGCTGCAGAACTGGAGAAAGTGGTCTTGAGCAAGCGCCAGGAACTCCTCGGCAAAGATCATCCAGATACTCTCCAAACCATGGGCAACCTGGCAATGAGGTACTCGCAGATGGGACAGTTTCACCAGGCTGCAGAACTGGAGAAAGTGGTCTTGAGCAAGCGCAGGGAACTCCTTGGTGAGGATCATCCAGATACTCTGATGGCCATAGGAAACCTGGCAATCAGGGACTCAGACATGGGACAGTTTCACCAGGCTGCAGAACTGGAGAAAGTGGTCTTGAGCAAGCGCCAGGAACTCCTCGGCAAAGATCATCCAGATACTCTCCAAACCATGGGCAACCTGGCAATGAGGTACTCGCAGATGGGACAGTTTCACCAGGCTGCAGAACTGGAGAAAGTGGTCTTGAGCAAGCGCAGGGAACTCCTTGGCGAGGATCATCCAGAAACTCTCAGGGCCATGGGAAACCTGGCAGTCACCTACTCAGACATGGGACAGTTTAACGAGGCAGCAGAACTGCAGAAAATGGTTGTGGACAAGCGCAAGAATATTTTGGGTAATAGCCATCCAGCTACCTTGAGGACCATGGGTAGGCTAGCCGACACCTACTTGGACATGGGACAGTTTCAGCAGGCAGTAGAACTAGAGACAGTGGTCTTGAACAAGCAGAGGGAATTCCTCGGCGAGGATCATCCAGACACTCTGTGGAGTCTGGCAAATTTGGGGCTCACATATTTCAAAATGGGTCGCCTCACAGAGGCGCGCAAGCTTCAGGAGCGGGCCTTGAATGCGCGCAGGCGGGTCCTAGGGGAGGGTCATCCGGATAATATCCGCACCGCACATCAACTGGCTGCGACGATTGAACAATTGGAAGGTGCAGGGCGTCAGTGACAGAACCAATAACTGTTTTCAGTAAGTTGAGTCTTCCCATTGAATCAATTCCATCAGGTCTTTGACTTCCCGATGGACAGCGAAATTTAATTGGGAGTTGAGAAATTTTGTTGGTTTTGTCATGATGGTCCATTTCGGTCCTTACTTGTCTCCGTTTGCGTACTTCTGCTAGTAGGGATCCTTTTTTCAATACCAAATACAACCTGTTTTTTACTTGTCTTACTTTGCACAGTTCCATCTGTAAGCAGTAGTAGTAATTCTTCATTCAATACCAGAGGATACACAGCTGGTGGCGTGGTTCTACTTGGTGATTATGTATTTCTTTTCTGTCGCCGCCGTCGGACGCTGTGAGTCATCCCACGGACGCCGTTCAATTCACTATTGTCGCGAGATTTGGACTGGAGCAGGATTAAAGGCAAAGAAGGGTTGAAGATCACCTAGGTGGTACGGACACTGACATTCCGCGATTTTAGTGCATCAGCCCGCAAAATTTACTTCATATGGCGCCCGGAAGTATCACACCTAGGGTGCATCCCAGGGAGATCGGGAAGAATTCGTAGAGCAAGGTATTGTAGCTGACTTACCCCCATTTGACATGGTGGTCCCGTTCGCCGGGGGAGCCGGTCCACTCGCAGACGTGCATTGGATTCTGACGCAAACCTTTTGGAGCCGGGTGTCTTTCGTTCTACTCACACGAAGAATAACTCACCTAGCTGGCATCCCAGGTACTAAGACAAGCTTACGTGGAGCAAAGTAGCGCGCTCCCGCCCCTTGTGCGTGCACAGTAGAAGTGAAGGGAGAGCCAGCGGTTCGCCTCCACCCGGAGGCATCCACAATCAAGCCAACTCTTTTTCTCCGGTATAAGTTGGCAGTGCGGCGCGCAGAAATCCCGAGTTCAGCAGATGTACCGCGCAGCGCTCAGCAGATATCGACAGGCCAGATGCGATAAAACCAGTCAGCCTTTCCAGCACGATGCAGAGGAGAGTGTCAATCGGTCAGTCGGTAGCTTAGTTGTTTTAACGCGTGAAATAAACGTACCTCACGAGCCTTCCCCAAGATAGGTCTTCGTGGTGCAACGCAGCTCGCTCCAGCCCGTTCTAACGTGAAAGAGGACTAAAGGGAGAGGTGGCGGTTGGAGTCCACCCGAAGATATGCTCATCAAAAAGGGAAACCGCTGCAGCCTGAAGCACTTGACCCGGGCCAAGCAACAAGGTACCCACGTACCTAGCAGCGCAATCCGCAAGGTAAATCAGTCTCCGTGGAGTAAGTAAAGTAGCGTGCTCCCCTCCTGTAACAAAAGGACCACTGTAATAAAGGGCCACCCGCGGCGCGAAGACGAGTTCAGTTTTTTCTCCGCTGATACAAGTCTCCTATGCGCACCGATCCAGCCCCCGCGAGTTCGTTCAGAGGTTTTCTCGAAGGGTCGCTCAGAGTATTTCCGAGGGTTCATTGCTGGATAACGGCGCACCTGTACACCTATTTAGAGACCTATAGAACTTTTTAGACACACCTGCGAGCCTCCGAAGGGCAAGGTAGCTTGCCCGCTTCAAAGGAATGAATGGGAGAAGGAGACGGCGGGTCGACCCCGCCCGGAGGCATACCGTAGCAATGTAAGTAGCGCTCCCGTTTATCCACGCACGGTGCGTATCGTATGCGCAGAGCGGGCGATGCAGGAAGTCAGCGCTCAGCTGATGTGCCGGGATGGGGTGAGCTGGAGCTGGAGAACGGGATGCAGAGAACCCAGTCGTGCTGGGACCGACACGATCCACAGCAGGACACGCGACGCAGAGAAGACTCGGCGCGCCGGGAGCCAGAGAAGACTCAGCCTACCCCGATCCAGACGCAGAACCTCACACGGGCAGAATCCAAAGACATCGCGTTCAGACGAGCTAGGGACGGGGCAGGGCAGATTACAAGCGGTGGCTCTAGAGTAGGAGTATGCGTATGCGTATCAGCGACAAGAGGAGTATCCGAGGTACGACAAGCGAGGTATCCGAGATACGACAGGAGGAGGATCCGAGATACATATCGTCGACAGTAGGTAGTAGTGGGAAGTATCTGCGACAACGTAAGAGAGGGTGAGAGGGGACGAGGGGCAGGTCCGTGCGTGCGTAGGAGGTATCGTGAGAGGGATGAAGATGGCGTAGCGGGCGGGGATCTGAAGTCGAGGCGGTGTGCGGCATGGGGGGCGGCGTGGAGTGGAGACAGCGTGCATACGAGGTGTCCGTGCGTGCGAGCGCGATGGCCGGCTGGCGTGCAGCACGAAGGCACAGTGTTATCGCAGCAGCGCCGCGCCGAGCAGCACGCCCGCCACACTCGCTGCTACACCGCCCAGTGCAGTCCGAGGGGCGGGCTTTGTGCGCAGCGGCGGCGTTACTCGGCGCCGACGAGGAGCTCGCGGGCACCGTCGGCGTGCTTGACCCCAATCCGCTGCTCCCCGACGCGGAGGATGCAGAGGAGGCGGACGTGGAGGTCGACGACGGGACGAACGACGGGAAGGAGAGGGGGTGGGTCTCGTCGCGGCGGCACAGAATTGCTAGATGAGCGCCTCCGTGGATATCTCGTCTGGGCACGCGGTGAAGCACGGGACGAGGGCGGCGGCTTAGGTTTTGCGCTGCGGGCGGAGGGTTAAAAGAATAGAGGGGAGGGGATGAAACGCACAGCGGAGCAAGGCAGAGGCCATTCACCGCACCCTCGGAGGAGCAGTTCGCCGCCGCGGTGGCGAGCCCGAGCAGTTCGCCACTACACCAATGTACCCATCTTAGTACGTGAAACGGAGGGAGGACTCAGCGCACGCACCGCACGACGAGACGCCACTCAGGGAGGGCAGCACCGCCGAGCTGGGCCTCCCAATCACACTTGCGCTGGCACTAGTAGTAGTACTCGCGGCGGCACTGGTGCTCGAGCCTCGAGCTTGAAGTGGATGACATGGATGCGGCGCAGACGCCGAGCACGAAGGTGAGGGCGACGAGGAGCGTGGGTGGGAGGTGCATCGTCCTGGCCGGGCGGACAGTCAGAGAAGGATGAGAGCGGAGCACAACGGGTGAGAAGAGGCACAGCGGGAGATGCCGAACGGATCATGATGCCCATTGCCGAAGTGTGATCTGAGACCGCGCCGTGACTCTCTCTCTTCCAAACCATGGCGAGCGTTTCAGCCATCCGACGAAAGGCCTGCTTCATTCCCGTAAATCGCTGTCTTACGCTCCGCCATTCAGCTTGCTTCCGACATGAATACGGGTCTTTGTCAATGCGAGCTAATTGTGGCATTCCCCCAAGCTCTCTCGCGAGTCTCCGTTCCTGCGGTTGTGCTCGAGGCGGTCTGTCTAGACACTGCTAAAATCTGACTGCTTCACATGCTATCCCATCTCTAATGCAGTGTCACCTTGTTCTGCCACAAGACCATCTGCGCACTGGCAACGACACGCTCGATTTTGCGCAAGTGTAGACACTGCTTTTTGCCTCTGTAATCCCGCTTGTCGTGTTCTGAAGGCACCCGAGCTCAGTATTACAGGGTACCGGAATCGCCCTCATCCTCAAGTGTCCCGCGCTCCAGACACGGTCGTTTTCCGCAACTGTTTCAGAATTAGTTGTTTCGGCTGCAGAGGCGGCTTCTACGAATGTCCCCCAGCTTAAAAACTCTCCTGGAGCAACTGACATGTATTACTCGACAAATATTCGTAAGATGAAATCTCGTGAACGTCTCAGAAAGGGACGCCACTCCTGCTCCACTGTTATCCATCCGATGATTCTTCGGCGTATCACCGTGATGGCCTCAGCCAACATAAATACTCCTTCCCGTCAATTGGGACCTGGGGTACGAAATTCCTGCATCTGTGTCGAGTCCCTGCTCAGTTTATGCTAGGTCGCGCATAATGACACATTCAGACTAACGCGGTGAACTTTCCGAGTGACGTGTTTCTTGTAGACATCATCTCAATCAAGTTATGATACTACTCCAGAGTCCAGATGATCTATCCTATCCAAAAGGTTCGTCGCGCATGCGAACTCCCACCCAATCAGCGCTGTATACGCCGCGTGCGTCATCTCAATCTCCACATCCTCGTAGAAAAAACTGTTAAGTGCGACCGTGAGGTTCAGAGGCGTCCCGACTGGATACAAGTCAGCTACGCCCAAGGGATGTGAGCCGAGAACTGACATTGGACGATAATCGTATCCCCCGCAGCGCGAGTCACCGCCAGGTGAGCGAGCGACAGCAGCGTACAAGTCGGCCTCCGAGATGGGGGTCAGACGAGACGGTGGGGTCGAGCAGTGTCGCTGTAAGGCGGCGCAGACGGTCAGTACGAGGATGGAAGGGAGGAAATCAAGGATGCAGACCTTGTCCAAGTTGAGTCGCGGGGAGGATGAGTGAAGGGGCGGCTGTAACTGCGAACGCTAGGAAAGATGAAGGGGAAAAGGCTTTCATTGTGTTGCGATGCTGGGTGGTTAGTCCTGCCCAGCAGTTGCGCTTGTATGTCAAGGCCAATTGCGGCGCCCCATGCGGAGAAGTTGTAGTTCTGCCCATCGGCACCGAGCACCGCAAGTCGATTCGATCCAGTACGTCAAAGGCTCGGACAGGGACTCTCCTCCTCCACTGTTATCTATCCTATAATTTTTCCGCATATCACTGCGATGGCTTCAGGCAAATTGCTCCCTCGCGTGAATTGGGAACTGGGGTGAGGAACCCCCGCATTTCTTTTCGCGTCCTCGCCCAGTTTATGCACAGGTCACGCATGCAGGCTAGCGAGGTGAATTT
This sequence comes from Mycena latifolia, assembly GCA_029289555.1. Taxonomy (NCBI): domain Eukaryota; kingdom Fungi; phylum Basidiomycota; class Agaricomycetes; order Agaricales; family Mycenaceae; genus Mycena; species Mycena latifolia. Next base: position 43,893 of record JARJLE010000141.1, on the reverse strand, counting down.
CCGAGTGACGTCTTTCTTTTAGAAATCATCTCAATCGAGTACTACTTCAGATTCCAGACGGTCTATCCTATCAACAAGTTTCGTCGCTCATGCGAACTCCCACATCACTGTAAGAGGCTCCAGCGGCGCCATTAATGCTGTATACGCCGCCTGCGTCATCTCAATGTCCACCCAAGCCCCGCAGGAAAAACATTGAAGCGCAACGGTGAGATTGACAGAGGCGTCTTCGACTGGATAGAAGTCAGCCAAGGCTCCCGAACACATGCAAGCCGGGAGCCTACATTGGACGATGATTGTGTCCCCGCAGCGCGAGTCGCCCCCAGGTGGCACAGCGACAGCGGCATACAAGTCAGCCTCCGAGACAGGGATACCGCATGTGTCGGACGAGACGGTGGGGTCGAGCAGTGTCGCTGACGAACGGCGCGGTCGGTCAGTATGAGGATTGACGGGAACGAAACTCCACAACGCCAACCTTCTCCAACTTGAGCCACGGCTGTCGCGGGGAGGATAATTGAAGCGGCAGCTGCAACCGCGAGCACCACGACAGATTGGGAGGGAAAAGCCTTCATTGTGTTGCGATGGTGGGTGGGTAGTCCTGCCCAGCAGTCCGGTTTTATGCCAAGGTTCCTCAATTACGGCGCCCCATCCGGAGAAGTTCTAGTTCTACCGATCAACACCGAACACCGCAAGTCAATGCAATCAAGTATCCCCGGGCTTTCCTATTCATTGACGCGATATCCTCGACCCTGCGGGATCGACATTTCTCCGATTCTAGCCCCTTTGGCGCCGTCCGCCTAGACCTCGAACTGTAGTGAAAAAATTGGCATACCTCGGAGCGGCATAGGGAGCCGCCCGGGCGCGGAAATTGCGGTGTCGTCTGAGCCTCCAATACCAGACCTCAACATCATCTGCTGGGCCTGAAGCGAAGCGGAAAGGTCTGCTCACTCTGTTGGGCTGCCTTAGATACTGACCCCCCGCACCTTCTTCCCGATCGCCGTTTGCACCCCGTGCCAAATGTACTTTGGCTAATTAAACATGGACTGCAGAAATATATTGACTCTTGCGCCTCAATCCTATATGTAAGCACTAACTAAACTGGGAAATTCACCCGCCGGGATGAAGCAGATTGCGGGCACCGGGACTTGAAGATTAGGAGCATGGTTGACGTGTGGGCAGCAGAGAAGGCTGTGGATTATTGCTCCTGCAATTCAGTTGTGCGTGACGTTTGAAGGACGGGCTAAATGCGTATGAGATTGGTTATAACGATAGGCTAGGTATCCATCCTCTGTGCCGGGAGCCATTTGCGCGGCCCCGTTGACGGGTACCAACAGCAGCGATCACGGACAGAGGAAATTTATTGATTAGACACATTCTATTTTTCACAGGAAATGTAAATTCTCAATGCCCCGGTGGCGAAGCCGGAGACTCTGGAAATTAAATCACATCCTCCATCGAGTGGAGATTCCGAAGGGTAACATGTGCTTACCTCCATCGGTTAGGCATCGAAGGTAGTCCGAAAGACGCGAGCAAGTTGGCAAATTTGGCGGTACATCTACAAGGGGAACCACGTTTAGATGGAGGTCTTCGTGGAACATGGCACTCACTCTCACCCAGTGCCGAATACGAGAATTCTTTGGGGAGAGATGGTGCGAATCCACCCGAAGACATTCGGACTCCTTGCTCTGCATTTCACGGCGGCCGTTATGAATACTATTTGGGACCCCTTACCTGGCCACTTGGGAGCTAGGAGGCCAGGGATTAATAATTTTGACTGGGCATGATGTACCAAATTCCAGCCAAAAGTGATCGTTTGAGATCCACATGTACGGCACACTGGGGCTGTTCCTAGGTCTTCGTGGAGTATGGAACTCGTTCCCACCCAATTGTGTTGCATATTGAAAATTAGTGGGGGAGACGGTGGCTCGATCCCACCCGAAGACGTGTAACATTGCCGACGCTGCGTTTTTGTTTTACTCGGTCTCGGGCTAATCTAAGATCCAGAGAACATAAAGGTCAATCCCCCCTGTTAGTATTCCGACAAATAAGGGCGGCGGATCGACTCTGTGAACTCAGCTTTGATCCAACTTGCATGAATCGGCGCCAGCGTTAGTTTCACGGTGCACGGCGCATGGTGTGCGGAGGGAAGTATTCAAGCTGGCGGATACAGACATGGATTCAGAGAAGATCGGAGATTTTGTGTGAGTCAGTCAGTCAGCCATTTCTCTCAGTCCACGTACAGAATTGACGCACATATCCACCTGCTTAGATGCTTCGGTGTATCTGCACGCCTCCGTGAAGCATCGCAGCTCCCACCGAGTGGTCGGACTCCCCTGCGAATTCAAGGCACAGCCGGCGCGACCCCCGCCAGGAGGCATTTCCGTCTTGGATTTTTGCAGCCGAATGTGTTCCTTTTGATTCCGTAGCCACGGGGTGTATGCGCGGAGCAAGCGAGCGCGGAAATGGCGCGCGACAGATGCGCAGCACGGGCACGGATGCAGAGCCTTAGGGCGTGGTGGCGTGAAAGATCCAGCCGAATGCGAAGCGGAGAGATTCAGCCGAAAGCGAAGCAGAGAGTTTCAGCCGAACGCGACCCAAAGCCAGCGGGATCCATGACGCAGGCTCCAGGTCGGACTCGGTCGGTTTGGTTGGCGCGATGCAGAGGCTAAGGGCATGGTGGAGCCTGAAAAGATCCAGCCGAATGCGAAGCAGAGAGATTCAGTCGAGAGCGAAGCAGAGAGTTTCAGCCGAACACGACCCAAAGCCAGCGGGATCCATGGCGCAGGCTCCAGGTCGGACTCGGTCGGTTTGGTTGGTACCAACGGGGCGGACGAATCCAAGGATGACTAAAGTGAAAGGACGGGGCGTGTGAGTACAATTTGAGGCTCTAGGGTACGAGTATCCCATCCGTATTCCATATTTCATACGTCGTATTCAATATCGTGCAAGAGGGAAAGATCCGCGACGACGCAAAGTTCGCTCCGCGGCCGCGAGGTAGATGGAAGCCCGGCGGCGGCGCAGATTTCGAGCGCAGAGCTGACACTTGCCAAGGGCGAGGCGACAAAGCAAGCGGATGAATGCGAGCCGGGACCGCGAGGGCGGGGGCATAGACGGAGAAGACCGGGAAAGCTGAGTCTAAACCAGGATTCGCCGAAGACATCACTTGTTTTTGTGTATCGATATCAGGCAGCATTTAACGCACGGAGGCTGCGCTGCGTACCTAGTGAACTTGGAATAGACGTCTACAAGGCTTCGTGGAACAAGGAAGATCACTCCCGCCTGTTGTTAGTTCGAATAAGGGGGGTGGGGGAGACCCGGCGGTTTGACCCCGCCCGGAGGGAGTGCGAGCTGACCAGTGTTCGCCCGAAGGGCTAAGCCTTAAAAGTTGCAGCCCTTAATTAAGGCCTTAAATAAGGCCTTAAGGATTTTTGGCCAAGTTTTAAGGCCTTGGTAAGGCCTTAAGCACTATATTATGTAATTTTCCCTCTGCCATCTGCGCGTCGTTTGACATGTCTCTGAAGGATTATTATTTCTGGCGTGAGGAGCTGCAAAACTCGACCGTGTATCACACCTACTGCTAATATTGCGTGTCCCACCAGCTGGACAGCATTGGAGCGACCACGACCGACGTCGTGGAAGGCTCTCAGGGCACTGGTGGAGGCTGTGGAGGACGATGGCACCATCGAGGTTGACTCTGACGAGGAGTTTTGGCCGTAGTTTACTGGGATTTCGGTGGTGCCTAGGGGCATGGGAAAATATATATTTAAGGCCTTAAACGACCCTTATATTTAAGGCCTTACCCTTATTAAGGCCTTAAGGATTCTCAAACCTTGATTTAAGGCCTTATGGGCGGACACTGGAGCTGACCACATTCGGCGGAATGCTTTTGTTTTCTGCAGGCGAAGTGCGTGCCTCGTTTTCAGACGAGGGCGTGTGCGCCTCATGCAAAGATTCAGCGGGCCAGATGCCAGGCCAGTAACAACTAACGAGGGACTGATGTCAACGCGATTTAGACGCAGAGAGCTCGGCCTCCCACGCAGGAATGGGTGACACGAGGGGCAGGACAATTTGAGTTCAAGAGAGATAGTATCCAAATACGGGAGACAAAGTCCGCGTCTGCCTGCATATGAGATGCAGTATCGTAACGGAAACGGAGATGCAGATGAGGTGGCGCGCGAGGACTAGACGTGGAGTCGAGTGGAGACGGCTTGCGGCGGAAGGAGAATGGCCGCGTGCAGAGTGGAGATGACAGTGTCCATGCGAGATGTGCGACACCGACACGCGGCTTGACGGAAAACACACAATGCTCGTGGTGAACGCGGGGGACGAGCTCGAAATGGGCTTGCTCCCCGCACTGCAGAGGAGCGCAGGATGAGGTACACGGGACGTTCGAGCTGCACTCCGGGCAGTAAGCTACAGTAGAGGTGCGCCCGGCCGCGATGTAGACGGAGCTGTTTTTTTCTTTGCATGACACTTCCCAGGGAGCGACAGCGCGAGCGGCGTAGCCCGACACGTGAGGATGAGAGACCCGGTACCGGGTACGCACTGGGGGAAACCTAGCCCCGAGTATGATCATGAGAGATTCGACACCCACATGCTGGCAGAAAGAGAGCCAAGACAGTCCGAGTCAGAACTACAAATTCCGGGTCGAGTGGCCTCCCAGACAAATGGATCGAAACGCGGGAGGACAGAGTCGTACGGCAGACGCCGCAACTACGTCCCGTGTGGTGTGGAACCGCCGAAGCACACCCAAGCCGCGGGTCGACATGGGCGTCTGCGGCAAGCGCCGATTTGCGCATGTGTGGCAGCACCCTCCGCGTGTCATCGTGTGTTTACCGCCCTCCTCTCTCACCACCAACCCTCTCTCCTCTCCGCACGCGGTTCATGTTCCGATCAGCTGGGTTGTTATCGACCAGTGGCTGTGCTGTTATCGACCACCTCCACAACAATTCTACGACCTGAAATCTTTTGAGGCCTCCTTAAATTGCACAAAAAATATGAAGTGAATGGTGAGAGAATTAGAAAAGATCCATCGACTTGGAATCTCGAAATATATCCAGAGTTCCCTTAGCTATGCCAATGGTTGATAACATGGTCGCTAACATGTGATGTGACATCACACGGGTTATCGACCATCCACTCCATCTTGCCCGCACTTTGACTGGATTCTTCACCAGCCCTCTTCAAATCGCTCACGGGCTATGCGCTAGCTTTTATACACTTGCTGGGACGGAAAAACCGGGCTCAATCCTCGGCACAATTAGGCCAACACAACAACTACGAGACCTAGTACTACCACGCTAGGACTCGATAGAATTAGCATCGCCGTCGACATCGCTCGAGCTCTGTACGGCGTGCTCAAGCGTGCTCGCAGCTCCGTCATGCTGCTATTGGCTATCGCCTCCGCCCGCTACGTCATCGTTTGAAACACCCGCACGCCTCACATACCGCAACTCGTCCACGCCAACTCTGCGCCCAAGACCCCGCCCGCCCTCGCGTGGCTACCTGTACACCCACGAGCTGCCCCGCGCCGACGCCTGCGCCGTGGCTGTAGTACGGTAATTCAGTGCGTGGTCGGTGTACTATCGTGTTCGCTCTCATGCAATTTAATCTCCATCCTCAGGAATAATGAAGTGCGCGTTGATGCTCGCGGTTAAAATGATTTCTCCGTCGCGCTGGAAAATGAGTTTGTTGGCGTGAATAGTGACAATAAATTGTTTTTGGTGTGTAAGATAGAGGACAGCAAGGAGGTTACTCCGCAGTGCCGGAACATGCAAAACCCTCTCGAGCTCCACCAGCCGACCCGGCTTCCCATCGGTTTCGGCATGGAACATACTGCCGACGCCTGCTGAATAAATGATTTTGTGGTCGGCAAGACGGATCGGTACGCGGTGAGGTTTGTACGTGGAAAACCAGTGTCGGTGTGGTGTCATATGCGAAGTGGCGCCTGTATCTGTACTCCAGTCAGCACCAGCTTCGGCGAGAAGGGGTGATGAGGGAGCGGTGGAACTCGCATTTCCGGCAAACTCCGTGACAGCGGCCGCTGACTCTTCTTCTGCTTGTGCGCTCTTTGCCTGGTTCCCTTTTCCTGCTTGACGCTGATCAGCCTCGCTAGCACCTAAGCACCGATGGAGCTACAAAGTCGGAGTCACGTGAATGTTCAAGTTAGCGCGAGTCAAGTTCAACTCACGACGAGTCAGGTCTCACTAAGCAGCTCAGTAAGCAACAAGTCATATTCAAGTCAGTGCTCAGTAAGCAATGGAGTCAGGGTGTATTCTAGTAACTCATTAGGAGTCACCGCACTTCATAGGTAGTCAATTTCCTTTCTCAAATTATTTAAAATTAGCCCTGTAAAGTACTATAAATTAGGCCCATGTCCTACACTAATGAACAAGTTCCTTCCCTCGCATTTGAGCGCACATTAGCGCTGGTGTGACTAAGCCGACTTCCAAGTCAAGTTTCCTTTTGCCTTGCTAAAGTATTCGCAGCCTTCGTCGTTGCTGCTGAAGAGTCTTCGTCATCGTCCCAGCCAGTTGCTGGTGAAGTAGTCCATCGCGTCAAGAGCCTTAGTAAAGTATTCGCAGCCTTCGTCGTTGCTGCTGAAGTAGTCCATCGCGTCGTCCCAAGTCAAGTAGTCCACAGTTGTCACAGCCTTTGTCCCCGCCATCGCTTTAGTTGTAGTTGTCTCCGCAGTCGCCGCCAGTTCCAGTCGTATTCCACTTGCCCCGGTACCATAGCTCTTGCGACACACACATCCTTGGGTGCAGGAACGTAGATTGAACCAACTCGCATTCTACACCAGCTCTTCGGTCTTACCACCAACTGAGAGGTCTTACTGTATATCATAGTTGTTGAGATCTTCCCCCACTTCGACCTCCTACACTCTCAGAAGCACCGTCGGCGTATCAACGCTTATCGGATTGATCGTTACGGCTCCTCGCCATGCTACGGCAGTCTTTGGTCGAGTGAGTGTTGCGTATGCACCAGTCGCAGAACAGCTCGTCTGGCGTGACAGTGGTATCAGCAGCGAGCGCGGCGGCTGCCTTGAGCGCCACAGCGAGCTCCGCATCTTTGCGCGCCTGCTCCATGCGGTCTGATTCCTCGAGGATGAACGCCTCAGTGACGGTCGCTTTGTTGAGTTGGGGCAGGAGGAAGAGGGATGACCAAAGACTTGAACCAAGGGGTACCCGCCGGAGAATGCCGAGACATTAGGTAAGAGGGGAGGGGGGGGGGGGATCCGAGGTCCTTATTTCACTCTTTGGAAAAAGTTGCAGGACACCTGAAAAACGCGTTTTTTTAAAAAACTTTTTGAGCACTCGGGGATTATCCCGATTCGGCTAGCTGTGATGCCAGATCCCCCATTGATATCAATGCCGACGGGGCTGTCTCAGATACCAAGGCCCTTATGGCAGGATAATAAAGCATGCCAGGCATGCTGTTGTCTCATCAGACAAAGGCAAAGGCCACGGTTGTGATCCACATTGCAAGAAGAAACTTGTGACATAGAAATGGTTGAATTGGCTGGCCCGGCTTGTAGCTCCAAGGTTAATATTTTAATCTTAGACCCACCACACACAGCTTACTAGGCATTTGTTTCATTTGTGTTGTGTGGGCTTGAAAACTACTCCTTCCGAGTAGTACTGTAATGACACAGAAGGGCCCGCAAAAAGCATTGCTCTCATCGCTTTGGGTATTAGGGCGGAGATACGGGACACTTCTAGGTGCCTGAACTTTTTATTTCACTGCGACGAGTAATTACTGCAATGCTGAAATTGAACTTATTACCGCTTTGGAAGGCACGTGTGCTTATGTAATGCTTATGTAAAGGGGGGAGGGGGGGCGAGGAGCTTAAGTCAGTTTTTATACCTAGTGTGCCAAATTTCTGAGGTGGGTACCTCTTGACTTGAACTCTTCGGGAAGGGCTCGGATCATCGCCATGGATGCTAACTCTCCATCCAAGTCATCCAATGTGTGCCCCGAAGGTCGGAGATCCTTTATGAGGCTCACGGCGTCGTCAACCCGTCCGATGAGCTGGGTAAGTGTCTCTTCCGGCAGCTTCTGGATGGCGAATAGATGATTGTACGCAGCGAACCTCGCTCCGGGCTTCTTCTGGCGGTGGACCTTCTCCAAAGCATTCCACATCGCTACCGGATTTTCCTCCATGCCCGTGACGTGCACTTTCTGCGACGGCTCGAGGGATGCATAGATGGACCCGGCAGCCTTTCCCGAGTCGACAAGCACTGCGTTCAGCGGGTTGATAGCCGAAGGTTCGGCGAGCTGTTGAACGCCGTGGCTATATATAGTCTAGCTGTGGCTAGTCACCTAGCCAGGGTCACATAGCCACGCCTTGGTTAGCTGTTGCGAGCTCATGACCAGCTCACATAGCTGCACTGTGGGTAGTCCTGCAGCCCAACCTCGCCAGCCCCCCAGCGTCCCGCTCCCCTAGCATACCCCTGGCTAGCTTGGCGCTGGTTCAAGTGCGTGAGCGCGGCCGGGTAAAGGCTGATTCGTGCAACTTTAATATCACCGCTTTGTCGCCCGTCTTCTATCACAGTTAAGCTTTCTGCCCATCCTTCCTTGGAGCACAAAAGCTGCATGCATTTTGTCCTTTCCGCCTTTCTTGTCGTGCCACTTTCAAGAATCAAGATGACCCTCAGCTTTGCCTTGACGACCATCTATCTCAGCGCCCACCGGACCGCCGGCTCAACCATCGATATCCCGAGAGGTATGCGCATAGAATCTAATGAATAATAAGCGAGAGGTGTGGGTAGGTTTGTGTAGCTGTGGCTAGCTAGGGCTAGCTGCGAGCGGCCGGCTAGCCAAACCTGGCCAAACCTAGCCACACATGGTTCGGCCGGCTAGCCACATGACCTCGGCTACCTAAGGCGAGCCGGTGCTGCGGCTATCCGTGCTCTGAACGCAGTGAAGCCATTTGCGTAGTTCCTCGGAGTCGGTGGATACGGGTGCAACGATGGTCCCTTTTACAATGAGCCAGACTCCAAGTCGCTGAAGCTCCGCACGCTCGTCCCCGGTCCAGGTGCCATAGTTCTTCTCGTTGAGACGAGGGAAGGTGAGTCGGTGCATTGGCTCGGACATGCTGGGTGTGTATGGCGAATGCGCGCTGACGAATGAATTTAGGTGAAAAGAATTTTCCTCTGGGCAACGTCTAGTAGTATTCAAGGCCCATAACCTGTGAGACACAGAATTTGATCTGCGGTCGAGCGTAATTCGATAAGACTTCCACATTCGACAACCGGGATTGTATAGTACCGCGATCACGTGTATTTCTCCAGAGTTAATCCAGTTATGAACATTCATCACAAACCTGTGGTTGGTTTCTCGTGTCCAATTTCCAGATTTCATCCGAAAGTCACAATGAACAGAAAAAGATGTTTCTTAGTGAATTAATCATGTGCCTTCCTCAAAGCTCGTAGTTATGGGGTTAAAAATGTCTAGAAGTCATAGTTAAACATGAGGATGTCAAGTCTGACTCAAGGCCCCGGAGGATTCCAGGAAGTTGTTGTATGTCTGCATTCTTTGCTTGTTGAAGGCCGATGAAGATGTCGAAGAAATATCATATTTCGATGTGAGATAAAGACAGGATGGAAGGATGACGGAATGCGACGACGGCAGTCACTGGTTGAACATTTCAAGTTTTTCAGTCAAAAAAATGGTGAAAAACATTTTGAATTTTACAGAAGTTTTTCACCAAAAATGTAGGTGAAAAACTCAAAAGTTGTTCAGCAGTTTTCCCTTTTATTTTGAAATTTTCACCTCAAATTCAAAAACTTGTGAAAATGACTCAAGTTTTTCACCTAAATTTTTGGTGAAAAACTTCTGTAAAATTCAAAACATTTTTCACCAATTTATTCACTGAAAAACTTGAAATGTTCAACCAGTGAGTTGAGAAGATGTTGTCTGATGTATGTTTGTCCCATGTTTGTCTCAGCATCTGGCGAGGAGATCAAACCGTCAGAGACTGTCAAGTGGGTGGGTGTTCTGATTGACTCCAAGCTGTCGGGCGAAATGCACATCAAGTCTCGTTCGGCATCGGCAGCAAGGGCTCTCAATGCTTCGCTGGCGCTGACTCACGCAGTCTGGGGACTGAAGCCACTCATGGTACGGGACTTGGCTCGGGCTACTGTGCTACCACGGGCAGACTACGGAGTTAGTTCATTCTTCCCTCTCCCCCCATCGGCCTTGAAACCCCTCGAGCGGATTAACAAGTCTGTGGCTCGGTGTATCACCGGTGGGTATCGAATAGCCTCCCTCGCAGCCCTCGAGAAGGAAGCCGCTTTACTCCCGGCACCTCTGCGCCTTGAATCTGCGCTGCTCCATCGTTTGGCTCGCTACCTTACCCTCCCGCCGTCTCATGGTATCTCCCCGCTGCTCCGTGAGGCTATCTCTTCCGCGCCGAAGTACGCCCATCGGGCGTCTGCGTTGCACTATGTTGAGCGCCTTCCCTCAGTTCGCTGGCCATCTGAAATTCCGCCCCAAGGTACACGGATCCGCGGTCGTAAGACTCCGTTTACTGCACCGCTCCCATCGCTCTCAGCTATTCCTCTTGGGGTTGATCTTACACTGGGCATGGAACCTACTCTCCCTGTTTACGCGCCACCGTGGGTCGAACCTCTTGTGGTTACAACCATTATTCCGCTGAAGGAAGACGCGGTTGCGGTCCTGAAGCAATTCCTAGCGGATGCTGACTTTACCGAATCGACCTGGTTCACAGACGGCTCCCTACTCAAAGGCTCAGCTGGTGGTGCTGCAGTGCGTGTCGAAGCAGGTACTGAGCGCGAGCGGATTGAAATTCCTCTTGGAGATGGCCAGGTCACGGAGGGTGAAGTAGAGGGCGTGTTACGGGCCACGGAGCGTGCGCTGGTCAGAGACCCATCTCACGTACTCATGGTCTCAGATTCGCAAGCGGGCTTGAACGGCATCGGATCTACAGCACCACGCTCCGGTCAATTTCGAGCGATCGAGTACAACGTGCTTGCTCGTGAGGCGATGTCGAGGTTGCCCGGGCTACAAATCATCAATTTATGGACCCCAGCGCACATCGGGACCGTCGGGAACGAGCTTGCTGATGAAGCTGCAAAAGCCGCCACTCTCCTCCCCCCACTGTTAACCATCCCGGTCTCTCTCACGACCTGCAAGCGGCGAATCAACCTCTACATTCTCGGGCGATGGAAGGCGCTGTGGAAGGTAGCCACGACAGGCCGAGGGCTCTGTGCAATTGACAACTCCCCACCCTCACTTATCCTACGCTCCCTGTACATCTCATCTGCCTCTCGGGCCGATATCTCCATCCTCGCGCAGCTCCGCACGGACTTCTCCTGCCTCAATTCCCACCGATTCCGCTGCAGGCTTGCCCCATCCCCGGCTTGCGATGTCTGTGGCGCACCTAACGAAACCCGCGCTCACTACCTTCTCCACTGCCCCGCTTGGGATCACCTCCGCCCGCCTTTACAGCTTGCCTCGTACAACGCCGGTATCCTCGGTTCCGTTGATGTTCGCTCCCTCCTCTCACACCCCAAACTCCTGAAAGCTACTCTCCAGTTCGTTGCCTCAACTCGACGCTTTGCTTAACTCGGTCTTGTCCCTCTTTTCTTTTCTTTCTTATTTACTTTACATATCATATAATACTCAAAATCCCTCTCCGAACCAGAAACAACCCGCAACCGCCAAAATCTCATCGTTTACCTCTCGCTCATAAATTCCACGCACTCTCACACCTCAAAATTTCCCCATCGTCCTCACCTTTTATTTCTTACTTTGCTTACATACATAAAATTCACCCTCCAACTCCCCAATATGTTACCCATCCTTACCTTATCCCTAGCTTAGCTAGAGTACTACTGCGTAGCCATTATGGCCAGGTACGGCTTAGTATAGAAATTCAGTTCAGTTCAGTTCAGTTCATCTGTCTTGTAGACAAAGATCACATGATTTACTTTCTTTTGTATAGTAGATGAATGAAAAATTGAATTTTCATGTGTGGTTGAGTACACACCCTATCATCAGATCTAAGGCATTCTACACCTCATGAGACGCAAAATGAACCCGGCTAGAATCCCTCATCCCTGCTTGAACATTATCTACCGTGGCCATATTGGCATCCAATCACAAAACTGGGACTTTCCCCGTGGCATGCTTCTTAAGCGAGGAAATCTCGGCTTGAGTTCCCAGAATGTACGGCTAATTCTGAGTTGATATTCATGTGGAAATCTGGGTTGTAGACGTGGTAAAATAGTCTGACATTCATCGAACTCTGTACGTCCGATTTTATTTCAAAATATTTGAGCAGAATTGAATAAATTCCAGTATTGATATTCAGTCTCGCTCCGGCTTAAACCCCAACATGGATAAATGGAACCCATTGTGAAAATGGTTTCGTCCCCTCTGACTCCTCACGAAGCTTCCTAACGGCGTGATGCAACGCCTCGGCTGCCCGACTTGAATCCGGCGGTGAGGTCTGGAACAGATGTTCGTACACGTCGCTGGCAACTTGAGGTGCGTCACTATCCATAATCGTCCACATCGTTGCAATAACGCCTCGGTATCCCGCCGATAACATTCCGCCTGCAAGATGGACTGCTTCATCTTGAAGTACTTCGTTCCCGGTGGCGGTCTGACAGGCGGAGAGGAATGCGAAGTCAGCCTCGGGGAGGGACAATTTGATTATACTCGAGACCGCGAGTCTAGAGTTCCCAGCGAGGAGGAGCGCACTCTCCGTCGGATCTGAGGCACTCTGCACCCCATGGCACGCAAAATGAACCCAGCTAGAATCCCTCATCCCTGCTTGAACATTATCTACCGTGGCCATATTGGCATCCAATCGCAAAACTGGGACTTTTCCAGTGGCATGCTTCTGCATCGAGGTAATTTCCGCTTGAGTTCCTGGAATGTACGTCTGCCCCTGTGCGGATGGCTGCGCAACTGCGAGGACCTGAGATGGCTTCTTTGACTGTGATCGTGGACGAAACCCTTGAATCAAGGCCGCCAACGAAGGTGTGTAGGAGGAAATCACGAAGTCCGAGAGCTTTGAACCAAATGCTTCGTTTGCACCATAGATGCCGGCTGCATGGATTGGGAGAAAAGTGAGAGCTCCTGTCGGACACCACCAGATGCGTTGTAAATTATGGGTGGAAGGTGTCTGACCAGTTATTAACAATTAGACTCTTGCATGTCAATCATCGCTCACCTTAATGTTCAGTGCATTTAAAACAGGTTTGACCAGTCTGGTCCATAGCTCAGAAAGAATGTATGCAAACACATCCCCGGGGTTCGAATTCCCTTCCCGTTGTCCCAATAATCGCACATTCCGACCACAATGATGGACGAGCCCATACAGTGATTGTGAGAGGTTTTCGGCGAGCTCCGGTGTAAATTCTGCAAGGAAGATGTGGACGACATCTAGCGCGCCAGGCAGAAGAACCAGAGCATCACACCGATCATCACTGAGGTTGAAAACCACGACGGGTCCGCCTAGAGTAGCTACTGAGAGTTCGGAAATTGTTTTTGGTAGCAAAAACCTGTCGAAGCCTTCCAGCCGTCGAATTTCTTTCAATAAGGTGTTACGCTCCAGCGCTAGATCGTGGGATGGTTGCGCGTTCAACGGCTGGGTTGAGGAATGTGTGGTCCCTTTCTCACTGTTTCTGGTCCCTGTTCCCTCCAGTTGTACAGAAAGGGAAATGAGCTGGTTTGCCAACATTGGATGCGCCTGCCTGAGATCATCTACCGGTGTACGCAGGTTCAGCAATTGTCCCCAGATAATCGACCGACCCTGTTCAAGCCATTCGACAGCCTTCCCAAGTGAACCAGCCACTATGGCCGCGGTGGCCGCATTTCTGGCCACTTTGCCAGCTCTTCCAATGTGGTAGTGGCGATCTTTTATCGATAGACCGAGCCAGGCAAGCTCGGGGAGAAGATCAAGGGCTAGGCGGTATGCACCTAACACAGTTCTCTGGTCTTCGATCTGTGCTAATCGGGCCCACCATGAAGCAGCGTAAAACCGGAAGTTAGGAGGGCCAGTCGTAGAATGTGCGGCGGCGCTCAGCAGATCAATCGATTTCTGAGGGTCCCCCGAATATTCCTTTTGTAGATGTTGAAGGGAAATGCAGTTATTGATCAAAAATGCTGGCCTGTCAGGGTGAGCATTCGGACTTTGCTGCACCGCATCCTCTCCTAACAGGAAAGATCTTTGAAGATCCTCAAGATCACCAAGTTCCTCAAAACGACGCGAAAGGTATATCCCCAGATTATTCAACCGTACTTGTCTCTCGGGATGACTCTCAGGAGTTAGACTGAGAGACTCTTCTTCAATAGAAATACATTTGTTGAGATCTTCAATGCTACCTAGGCGGTGAAATCGACGGAACAGGGCACCGGATAAGCTACTGAGTACAGAGGGCTTCTCAATGTGTTCATTAGAAACCAGCTGGACTATATCTTCTGCTATCTGCACAAACTTGTTGAGGTCATCCAGGTCGCCGACGCGGTCAAGGCGGGCACCGAGGGCAAGTGCAAGATTGTGCGACCATGTCCGTTTGTTAATATCGGTATCTGGGGTCAGCCGGACCGCAATCTCATGCACTGCAACTGTGCCGTTGAGGTCGTCTAGATCACCCAGTTGTTCGAATCGCTGCCTCAGGGCACCTCCGAGACTGTTCAAGTAGGACGCCTTGTCGCCATGGTCATCAGGAGTGAGATCAACAGAATTGCGATTTTGAACAACAGCCATGTTGAGATCACTAAGATCTCCATAATGTTCAAATCTCCGCAGCAATGCATGCCCAAGATCTCTGTACCTGCTTGGTTTTGCAGAATGATCATCAGGAGTGAGTTCCAGAGCACTTTCTGCTAGCATGATACAATGGTTGATGTCACCGAGATCGCCGAGACGCTCAAAACGAAGGCAAACGGAATGATACAGCGCTCTCAATCTTTCTGGCCTTTCCGTGTGCTTTTCAGGAGTAAGCCGAATGGAATCCTGCTGAACTATCACCGATCGCTGAAGGTCAGCAATGTCCCCGAGCCGTTCAAACCGTAGGCAGAGAGAATGCCCGAGATTTTGTAATCTCCCTGGCCTGTCTGGATGATCATCCGCGGTCAGACGGACAGCATTTTCACGTATCGAGATCGAGTGGTCCAGATCCTCAAGCTGACCAAGTCTTTCGAAGCGCTTAGAGAGAACATTCGCAAAATTGTGCAATGCACTTTGCCTGTTTGGATGATCATCTGGCATCTGATAGGCAGCGGTTTCGCCCATGGAGATTGAGCGGTCTAAATCGTTCTGATGCCCAAGCCGTTGAAATCGAGCAAGAAGAGAGAGTCCGAGATTCATGAAAGCTGATGGCCGGTGGGTATCGCCGTCTGGGATAATGTGAATACCCTCATTTCCAAGCAAAATAGATCTGTTCACGTCGGCAAGATCCCCAAGGTAATCAAAGCGAGCGCGCAATGCATGAGCCAGATATACTAGCCTCGATGCTCGGTTGAGGTGACTATGTGGGGTAAGGTGGAGTGCTTCCTCTAGCATTGATATAGATCGGTTGAGACTATCCAGATCACCGAGGCGCTCGAAGTGTGAGAGAAGAGAAGTACCAAGGTCTGTTAGGCGATGTGCATTGTTCGGATGGTCATACGGAGTGTGGGAAAGGGCATCTTCCGTTGCCGATATGGACTTTTCGAGATCCTCAAGGTCCCCAAGCCTCTTGAACCTGCTCATGAGAGCCATTCCCAGTCCAGCCAATATTTCTGGCTTGTCAGGATGGGCAGCTGGAGTCAGATTGTCAGCATCTGTCAATATCAAGAGTGAACGAATGAGGTCATTGAGGTCGCCTAGTCGGTTGAAGCGACATAGAAGGGAGGTCCCAAAGCAGTTCAAAACAAATGGCCTGAGAGGGTCATTATCCAGAGTGTAGGTGGCACTATTATGCAGGGCCGAGACAGAGTCATTGATGTCACCGACATTGCCGAGTCGCAGGAAACGATCGCAGAGTGTAATCCCCAGACCGATCCAAGTCACACCATATTGAGGATCATCTCGCACTGCATCCCCATATACATTGATGGCCTGATTCAGATCTTCTATCAGCTGGTGAGACCCCCATTGCTTGAAAGAGATTTCGCCCAGCATGTCCAGCAGCATTTTCCGGTTTTTGTTCCTGGGGGATAGCAATAGAATCCTCTCATGCATCATCCGGGTTTCCAGGAGACTGAGTTGCCTTGGCCAGGTTGCGCTTGATCGGATTGCGCTGGACGTACATCGAGGCACCCACATGCGCATGATGTGGCGCAACATCGTCTGATAGTCAATACAGGTAACTGCGGCAGCCTTAGTTGGGCGGAGGGGTAGTTTGAGATAATCATATTTTACCTCGATCCTCAGGGAGATTAATCCCATCAACCTTGCATTTTTCGGAAGTTGAAGTGTGGACCAGAGAGAACACTGCCTTGATTTGAAGAGAAGGGCCGTCAAGGTTGATCTTGATCAGCTTCAGACACAAAGCTGGATGGCACTGATGAATAGAAGCTAGCCACGTATATATATCAATTGAACGCACGAGAATTTGGTCTCCCTGAAATCAGAACGTTGTCTTTCCGAATTTGTACCCAGCCGATGAGCCGGAAGTCTTGGAGTCGCCCATACCGTATAACTAGACATTCAAAGAACGGACGATGCGGGCTGGTGACAAAAGAAATTATGAAAGCTATCACCCGTAACATTGAAAGAGCGGATAGCTACAGTTTGCAGTCAACCCTCACTTTCCAGCAATTCGCTGATGTTTCCGTTTCCACCGGCATCGTTTGAAGGAAAATGTATCCATCGATGACAATCTGGACTGAGATTTTCGTGTCGAGCGGCAGATCGTCGTGTGGATTGGACAATGAACTTATGCTAAGATCTGTTCCGGAGCTACTGCTTCAATAACTTCTCCCTCGATGACCGGACTCTTACCGTGCAGGTGAATACTCGATACGGAAGACTTGAGTATGGGATCCTGGCATGAACTACATAGACGCACCTTGTACGCATCCTGAATCTTTACCGGTGCAGAGGATGAGGACCGTTGAGGAGCAGTGGGTAATCAGGGAGCATTGTGGGCTTCTCATGCACTTCTTATACTCAGCTGTAGGATTCCATCAGCTTCGAGATCGTTATCGCACCAATCGGAAGTCCCAAGATTGCCGACTCGGACTGCGAGCGCCGTTGGCGCTAGAAGCTGTTAGTAGAGGCCCCCGGTCACTCACCCCTAACTACTTAATCAACGGCCCAAAATTGGTGTTTTTAGCTCCGCCTCATAAACCCCTCGAGCCTCGAGATAGCTCCGCGATAAGGTAAATCGCAGCCCGAGAATTTTTTTTGAAGGAGGGCCTCGGCCCCGCACCGGTTTTGCAGCTGGTTTCGCATTAATCTTGTGTTGTCGCCTGGTGAAGTTAATCAGTTTTATTATTTTAACAACGGCACACATAGTTGTCGCCTTGAGCAAAGCACGCCACAACATCAGCACCGCTTTCTGCAAATTTTCACCCACGTCGAAGCTTCACTCCTCTGCCATGATGCCGCCGATTGGCAAGTACATACTGTGAACAGCAATTTAGCATGTCCTACCCTATTTGAAACCTGCACTGAGGCCGTCGGCTTCGAGTCTAACTGGATACCCTGGGCATTTCTGAATATAGTACTCTTCCTGCTGCCTTCCCTCATTGGCACCATAACAGTCTCTCTCTGGGGTTCTCACCTGGATGTCTATGATAACCAATCTCCTCTGGCCTTGGCTTATGTTCTCGGGTACTCCGCATTTTCTTCAGGCTCAGCTTTGGTCTTCATTGGTAAGCATACTTTTTTGTCATTATATTTTATTCATGCCCATTCCGCAGCTTCTATGCTGTTCCAACGAAAATTTCGGTACCATCTCACCATTCCTCGAATTGTGGGCCGGTGCCGCCATCGTTCCCATGTCTCCTTCATGTCCCAATGTTGGTTTCGTGCTGAACTCCGTGGTAAACCCACAGAGGAGTTCTCATTCACCATTTTTATCCGGGGGCTGGTTCAAGGCTCACTGCCTGTTTGTACTTCTAATACAGTTTGGACGTGGCTTAGAACTAATTTCCTGCCAGCGGTCACGGAAAACACCACGATACAGGAAATTTTCCATGGGTCGATCTCGCCCGGAGGCATAGAATGCACAGTATGCATGCTGTTTTGATTCATGTCAGTTGCGCATGAGCCTCGCAGAGAAACGGAGCAAGTGGGCTTAGCCTCAGAGATATCAGATCCGTTGCAAAGCGGTGAGTTATTATAGTCCCTCAGTCGAGGATCAGAACTTACACACCGGGCCAGGAGCATCACTCTTGCCACTTTATCACTCTACTCAGCGCTAGGTGAAAGGACAGCCGGTGGTTCGACCCCACTCGGAAGCATTCACGAAGTAGGCGAACTTTTTATTTGAGGTCGGTGGGAGCGCCGCGGCGGCCCGCGCAGAAATTACGCGTTCAGCAGATGTACACGGGCAAGGCGGATACAGACAGTCCCGATGCGGAGAAGACTGAGCGTCAATCAGTCAGTCGTAACATATTTCGATTACTCACGTGCGGAATAAACGTGCCTAACGAGGATGAAATGCCCGACTTGCGAGATAAGTCTTCGGGGAGCATGGCGCTCGGTCCCGCGCTTTTTATAGTCATCTATTGAATTGAGCGGAAAGATGGTAGTTCGACTCCAGTGGAGGGCATTCAGAGCTGAAAGTTCACCTTTTTCGCAACCAATACAGCCCTTAAGGTATTGATAAGACGCGCACCTAATCCGCCTCGTACCTCGTCAAACATGTCTTCGCAGAGCAAGAAATCTCGCTGCAACATCTTAGTGTGAAAAATATTGAAGATCCATGCGAGAGCCGGCGGTTTGACCCTAGAAGACGTGTCTTCGCAAACTTCAGCCTTTTCCCCGCACCTAATTCTGTGCACACAAGAAGTTACTCACCTAGCAGGGTGCGAAGCTGGCCGAGGAAGTCTTCGCGGAGGACAGAGGCTCGCTCTCGTCCATTGCTCCGGTGCGGAAAAGGGTAATGGGAGCGCCGGCGCCCCGCCCCCGCCGGAGGCATTCAGCGTACTGGTGTGCCTCTTTTTTCATTCACGTGCTTACTGTATGTGCGCCACGGAAGAAGCTGCATAGGTGCGGCGCGAGGCGGAGACTGTGGGTGCTTGCTGACCAGCACGGGGAAGCACACGCGGGCGGTACATGTCGCAGCGCTCACACGCGGAGGAATCATAGCACTTACAAGCGGGCCTGCCGCGATCCAGAGACGCACAACCTCTGAAACTTAATTAACGTGACCCCGAAAGATCCAAGGATAGCGCGTTCAGACAAGATAGGACGGGCAGATTACAAGTGAGGGCTCTAGGGTAGGGGTATCCTCGATAACTGCGCAGGCGGGGAGGAGACAAGATATCGTCCTAGAAGGGACAGGTCCGTGTCCGTGTATGCGTGCGTAGGTATCGTGACGGGGCGGGGATCCGAAGCGGAGTCGAGTCGAGGCGGCGTGCGGAGAAGGGACGGAGGCAGCGGGCGGTGTGCGGCGTGGAGACGGCATATGGGAATCGAAGACGATGCGGGGCAGCGGCGCGTCCGTGCGAGATGCCGTGCACCACTCTGCCTGGAGGCATGAATGCTAGCGCAGCAGCGCCGCGCCGCGCCGAGGACGCCCGCCACACTCATCCCCATTGCCATCGGGACTCCAAGCGCCAGGGGTCGTGCCGCGCCCGCAGTGTCACTCGGCGTGTCGACGGCGGCGCGGAGGAGCTCGCGGGGCCGTCGCCGTGCTTGACCCCATGCTCGAATTGGACGCAGCGTAAGAGGAGGTGGACGCAGAGGCGACGACGGGATGAGCGACGGGAAGGAGAGGGACGTGGGTTTGGTAGCGGCGGCGCAGAACGGCTCGACGAGCGCCTCGGCGGAGAACACTTCGGCGGGGCAGACGGTGGGTAGGAGACGAGGGTGGCGGCGTAGGTCTTTTCGCTGCGGGCAGAGAGTTAAAGGGAGTGGAGAGGAGGGGAACGCACAGCGGGGCAACGGCGAAGTAGTGCGACCTCGGAGGAGCAGTTCGTGGCGGGCGCGGCGAGGCGTAAGCAGTTCGCCACTAGTACTGCACCCACCAATCCCAATCCCGGACGTATTAGTAGATGGAGCGCAGAGGAGGAAGCAGCGCACGCACCGCAAGACGAGATGCCGCTCCGGGAGGGCAACGAGGAAGATAGCGAGGCGACAGCACGCACCATAGTGCCCGACAACCAGGCGCCCGGGAAACGTCGCATTTCCTTCACCCCGCCTCTGCGCGAGATTATGGCTCACGCCGCATGCGCGGCGCGGACGCATGCTATGACTCTGGCGAGGCTGTTGGAGACATTATCCGTACATCCGATGTGCGATGATTTGGAGAACGTAGTGTGTGAGGTGATGAATGGGGTGGGGCCGCGAAAAACGCGCTTGGGACTGGTGTACGAGTGATATAGACGGACAACCGGTCAGCGAGGGCTTGCATGTCGATGGCGACGTTTGCACCAGGTCTGCAGCGCAGTCGTGTGGCGCGTTGATGAGGAAAGAAGCTGGCGACACCGCCACTTCCGGCCCCCCGGGTTTTACCGATGGTCCGTGCGCACTCCACGATTTTTTCGTTCAAGTCCGCGATGCAGTACAATCTATTTGAAGAAGAAAGAATACCTGGTCATGGACAATCCGACGTGTATAAACAGATGTACGGTGTAAAAGCAGAATATTGGTAACTTCATATTCGGCCCAAGGTGAGAGGCGTTCGTTTCGATGGTCCGTTTTTTTGTTCAGCTGAATGCTTTATTTCTTTAATACCACTCGGTGCATGCGCGGCGCACGCGGAAATCGACCCCGTCCGTTGCTCCGACGCAGCACCAAAGGGAACGGAGAGATGGGCGCCCGAAGACGTTCCTTTATTCCAAGACCCGTTTTTGCATCAGTGTGTGATTCATTCCTACACACGAGGTACGAGTGTCGTTGGTGCTAGTATACTCGAGGATGCAGGAGCCACCAAGCGTGTTTAAATAGATCTGTTGATGAATCAGAAGCTTACCAGTCTTCGTGGAGTACGGAACGCACTCTAATCCAACTGGGGGAATACGTACACACAGAATGGGAGAGGTGGTGGTTCGATCCTACCCGAGGACATTCGGCCGATGAATTCAATTGAGATTTTAATTGCTGTGTATTTCGCAATCAAGTTCTATTTATTTTTGTGTTCCACTGGGGGGAGACGGGATGTGATCATCCCTCCAATATCGACAAGCACTGCATTCTGAGTGCAATCAAGACTCACTTCATTTGAGGGGCACACGGTGTAGCTCGCAGGCATGGCGCTCGCTCCCACTCAATTGCGTAGGGTACTGAAAATTTACGGGGTTCGACTCCGGCCGAAGACTTGCGAGGAACTCCATTACTTTTTAGGACCTCCCAACAATTTGCCTCAGCCAACGCAGGAAACTAACGCACCTAGGCCACGTCGCAGGGAGTGGGACGAGTCTTCGTAGTGCAGGGAGTTCGCTCCCGCCTGTTCGTCAACATAGAGGGTCCATGGCAGACTAAATCCACCCGAAGATGTTAACAAAGCCCATTCTTTGTTCTTTGAGCTCGTAGTTTATTCAAGCGGAGAGTGAGTCAGCTACTTACAGGCTCCGGCTTAGATCACTGCATAAGCCTTGGTTGAGAGGCACCGAAATGAGCCTCCGTGGAGCACGGTAGCTCGCTCCCGCTGGGTAAAGGACGAAGGTAATTATCGGGGAGAGCCGGCGGTTCGACCCCGCCCGGAGGCATGTGTTGTTTCTCTTGTGTTTTTTCCACCAGCGAAGTCGAGCAGGCGGGAGGGAGGCGCGGGAGAGTGGCCTCAAAGATGTGCAAGACCTGCAGTGAGGGAGTAGAAGTCTCGGCGATTGCGGGAGGGCATTTCGTATGTTGGTCGTTTACTGCATTCAAACGCAGCGGATAAACGCACCTATCCAGCCGCTTGGGCGTACCTGCACGCCTCTGTGGAGCACTGCAGCTCGCTCCCGCGCTTTGAAAGAATCAGGGAGAGACGGCGGTTCGAGCCCGCCCGGAGGCATTTGACATATGCTTGTTTGCTTTTTAAATTATTTTCACCGCTGTCCAGCGTCCGGAAATGCGGCGCGTGAGCTGAGTCTGAGCGATATCACAGCGTGTGAGCTAGCCGCAGAGCTATCGTAGAGAGATTACATTTGTGAGATCGGGTTACACGGGCACGGGATGCATAGACTTGTTGTGGGCGCGACGAGGGCCAGGGGGATGCGATCCGCCGAGCAAGCGGGATGATCAGTGCACGATACAGAGCCGCCCGGCTACGTGGCACAGGCCCCAGAGAAGAAGGACTCTGCGAAGCTACTTGGTACCAACGCAGCGCCGAGCTCCAAAGACAAGTTTTGGACGTTGGGAGCCAAGCGGCAAGTCCTAAGCCCCCGAGATAAAAGCGGGGACGCATGGCGAGCTGGTCCGCAGAGATCGGACCAGGAGGGGCTGGCACCGAACCATACATATCCAACGAAGGGCGAGGCAAAAGTTCCGTTAGTCGCCGCACGGAGGTGCGTGTACGCGCCGCACCTAGTCAACCTTGTATACAGCGTTCCAGGCCTCCGTAGAGCAACGAAGCTCGCTCCCGCGCGTTGTTATTTAAGGTGGAGGGAGCACCGGCGGTTCGAGCCTGCCTGGAGGCATTCGCGAGAACCCATGCATTTTTGTTTTCAGTTACTGTTTATTCGAGGGACGTGTGCCCCGCACGCAAGGCTTCAGCGGGAACAACCGATGAGGGACTCGGGCGGGGACGAGCGATGGAGCCGCGCTGGCGGGCCAACACGCAAACACGAGGTGCGCGCAGAGAGCTCGTGCCCCCCTTCGCACACACAGCAGGATTCTGCGGAAGGCTGAACGGCAGGTAGGGTAACGGAGACACGCGCGGCAGGACTAATTGGGGCTCTAGCGTAGCTATAACTTCGAAGTGTCCGTATTCCGGGACCGCCGTGAGAGGAAACCGGGACGAGAGATAGTCGGAGAAGGGACGGGTCGCGAATGAATCCTAACGCAGGGAAATTGAATGACACTATGGTTCGACTCCGCCCGATGACGTGTAACGTTGCTGACGCTGCTTTTTTGTTTTACTTAATACCTCCCTCGAGCGAATCTAGGATGGCCACAAATGAGTCTCGCAGACCGTGAAATAAGTCTTCGTGGAGCACGAAGCTCACTCCGCCCGTTGGATTTCGGGGAATGGGTGGCGGATCGACTCCGCCCAGAAGCATCCTCTGTGAAAGTCAGGTTTTTATCCAACTTGCGTGAGTCGGCGCCAGCGTTAGTTTTGCGGCGCACGGCACAGAGCGGGTAATACGGGGAAGTATTCAAGCTGGCGGATACAGACGTGGAGCGAGAGAAGACTTGGAGATTTTATGTGAGTCAGTGAGCCAGGCATTCGCTTCAGTAAACGCACAGAATTAATTGACGCCCCTATCCAGCCGCTTAGGTGGACCTGCACGCCTCCGTGGAGGCTCGCTCTCGCCGACTGAAAGGCCCCAAGTCCAATTCCAGGGACAGATGGCGGTTCGGGCCCGCCCGGAGGCGCACAAAGGATACCAGCGTGCTTTCTTTTGTTCAGCCGAATGCGTGCCTTGTCTCAGTATCGGCGGCCCAAGCGAGCAGAGAAATGGAGCGCGTGAGGAGCGAGCGAGCGGAAGAATGGCGCGCGTGAGCTTAGTCTGAGACGTCGATGCAGAGATGCAGAGATAAATATTAATTGACAGCAAATCTATAGGCGGCGCTGCGGTAGCTGTGGCCTGGCCGAAGCGCGAAGAGAGATGGTGGGGTAACCGCGGGAGAAAGTCCGAGGTACATGTATCGTGCCATAGATGAAGGTGGGGCACGCGAGGGAAAAAATGAGACAGCCGTACGAGATGCGACTGCGGAGTCGCGAATGGGACCGCAGCAACGCCGCGCCCGCAACGTCATCTTCAGCGGACGCCCCAGTGCGCGTTAACGGGGATGCCGAGGGAGGTACATAACGGGGCGCCGGGTGTCGAGCACGAACCCGAGCCCGAGGCGGGGCGGGGCGGGGCGGAGGCGGAGGATGACAGAGGGAGAAGATCGACGTGGGCATGCGCGCCGCACTGAATAAGAGCGTAGGACGAGGGGCGTTCAAGCTGCACTGCGCGGTAGGAACTTGAAGATACGCGCAAGGGTACGCGCAGAATAAGCGCAGAGGGATTTTCTTTTTTCGATGAGACTTCTCCAGAGCGACAGAGCGAGCAGATGGGTGCGATCAATGAGGATTCCAGAGGGCCCATACGCGTAGGAGGGAGTCGGAGCCTAGTCCCGAGCACGATCATGAGCGATTCGACACAGAAAAAGAGTCAAGAGAGAGTCTGAGTCAGAATTCAGAATTCCGGCTCGAGTAGCCGCCTAGAAGGAAAGACAGAACAATACGGGCAGATGCGACCGCCGGGGAGATGCCGCAATCCCCCGTACGGCGTTGAATCGCCAAAGCAGCTCGGCGACATGGCCGTCCACGGCAAGGGCCAGCTTGCGCGTGTTTGGCTGCGCTCTCCGCGTGTCATCGGCTCCTCCGCCGGACTCCCGCCACCCGCTCTCCTCCACACCGGCAGGTACATAACGATGCGCCTCCCGCCGCGCTCCTCTTCCTCTCCATTTGATTGGTGCTCGGCGGCTCAGTCGCTTCCAACGCAAGCCCCGTAAGAGTGCAAATGCCGCCGCAGGCCCGCAAGTAGATTGGGAGCCCGCGCTGCCCTCGTTGAGCAAGGTCTCTTTGTGCGGTGTGTCCGCTTTCTCCTCGTGTTTGTACCCAAACTCATTTGCGTAGTGGCGAACTGCCTCGGCCTCCGAGTCGCTGCGGCCGCGTGTTTACCCCGCCACCAACCCTTTCTCTCTCCTCTCCGCACGCCGGCAGGTACCGACGCCCACACGATACACCTCCCGTCCGTGTTCCTCCTCCTCGCCCTTACCTGCGCCCTTACCTGCGCGCTCGGCACCCGTGCCGCGTTCTCGTCATCCACGCCCAGCGCCGCAAGCGCAAGTGGCAGCGCAAGTGCAAGTGGAAGCAGAAGCCCAATTGGCGCGCGGACCAACTCGGCGGGGCTGCCCTTCGTAAGCAGGGTCTCATCGTGCGGTGCGTGCGCTGCTTCGTTTTGTCGTATGGAGACTAACGTGCCGCGCCGCGAACTGTTTCTCCGAGGTCGCGGTGAACTGATTCTGCGTCGCATCGTAGTGCGTTCCTCCTCCACTCTTCCCTCTCCCGCTCCCCCCCCTCTTCCTTGCTTCTTTCCCCTCTTCACTTCCCCTCCTCCCATGCCTCACCGCGTGCCCTGCCGAAGTGTCCTCCGCAGAGGCGCTCGTCGAGCAGTTCTGCGCTGCCGCCACCAGGCCCACGTCCTTCACTCCGTCCTCGACCTCTTCCGCCCATGCCGCCTCCAATCCCGCCCCCGCCTCCGCATCAATTCGAAGTGGAATCAAGCACGGCGACGACCCCCGCGAGCTTCTCGACGACGTCGAGTGACGCTGCCCGCGCCCCACCCCTTAGCGTCCCACAAAGCGGTACCGCATCAACCATAGCGGCCGTACTGCGCCTACTCAGTGCACTGCTCTTCTACTAGCGCCGCCGTCTCCTGGGACTTCATCTCGGCGCCTTCCTCTGACACTGAATCGCGCCCCCCTTCTGCTCCCCAAATACTTCGTCCTCTCTATCCAACTCTGCCTCAAGCTCGCTTGCGCGCCGGTGGTTCCCGGTCCCTCTTTTGCTGTGTCGGCCCCCCTGCTCCCGTGGTACTGATTCGTCTCTCAACCGTGCACTGTGTTCGTTCATTCGTCCGAGTGCGCATCGCTTCTAGACCCCATGCTGTCTCTTCCTCCCTGCAGTACGACATCTCGGTTTCCTCGCTCGCTCCTAGCCCCTTCTGCTCTCTCCTCGGCTGGTCCCTTCTCTGCTTGTATTTTCTGCGAAATGTGCCTGGGGTGGGACTGTGCCTAAGCCTCGGACGTCCTCGGTAGCCGTGTATTACACACTTTCTCTTTGTAAATACAATTCAGCTTCACCTTCGACTCGCACCGCAACGATTAAAGTACAGGCGAACAGGAGATGATTGTCAAGTTTCATGTATCCGGCGGCGCGGCTACATTCCACCCACGTCTTCGTTGCGCGCGGCACGCTCGCGCTCGCGTTCGACGTGTTGATTGATTATAGGAGAAATGGCAGATTGACCCCGTTTTACCAGACGCCCTGCACCTGTCCACCGCCGCGCGCCGCGCCGCACCGCAGCTGTACATGCATTGGCAAGTGTCAAAACATCTATATCTTAGCAAGCGCCACGGTAAACTGGAACTGGAACAGGCAATTGTCATTATCATGACATCGTCCTTCGCGTGCTCGGTGGACCTATGAAAATTGAGGGAAGCGCGCACGCACATATCCGGGGACGCACGGAAGCGTAAAATGCCAGTAACACGCGATTTGCAACCCACGACATCAGGGGCACGCGGGACTCCGGGGACGGTGGTGCGAACGAATCCGCCCTGCGACATCGACAACGCTTTTCTTTTCGTTTTCGGCCTACGGGACTGTCAGAGCCAAGCCATGCATATCCATCAGGGCGTTGAGGCGTTTGTAAGTCCTCCTGGAGTATCGCTCCCACACGATGAAACCGGCTCCGCGCGGTCTACGGGAGTGAGGGTGGTTCGATTCCAGCCGAGGACGTGCTCTTTATAGATTCAATTTCTTTTTTTCTTCGAGCCGCAGAGAGTGTTGGAGGCAGAGATCGTTAGTGAGTCAGATATACTTGGACTTGGCCTTGGGGCCGGAGACTATAATATATTACAGGCGGGAGAAGAAGCTCGCAGAGCTGAGCGGAGGATCATACAGACCTCGCTCCCGCCCTACGAATCCGCGCGAGACGAGAGAATTGAAATATTTCGTGTGGACGAGCTTACTTGTTTCAATATCGAGTGTTTTCCCCGGGAGCACCGCAGCTAGCTATAGCTCCCGACCTCCACACAAGCTCATCCTGGAGTGAATGGCGATTAAGTAATTGGACTGCACTCACGATCCAGCATGTCCCTCTTACTTTCACCCGGTAGGTCTTCGAGTGATACACAGAGTCACTCATGTGACAGGGCGCTCAGCTAGGTTAGAGTCTTCGTCGGAGCAAGATCGCTCGTCCCCATCATGAAAATGTCCATCCCTGTTGCTAAGCGGAGAGCCGGTGGTTTGACTCCACCCAAAGACGTAGGATGGTTTGAAGCTCTTTGTCACCAGCATTGGTGTCGACCGGGGAGAGATGCACCTATGCACCTTTGCGGACACGACTCCAAGTCTCTTTAGGCAACGAAGCGCACTGGTGAAAGGGAGTGCGGGCTAAAACGAGCTGGAGACAAGCTGAAGAACTCCGCGGCTACATCCGCGCTCGTCAAGTCCGTGGCATGGAATTCCTCGGCAGTGAGCGTTCCTAGGGCTTCCGGGTGTTCAAAATTTTGGGCGCCTGTTGAAACATGATGGATTGATTGTCAGAAGACATTTACCATGCGGGCGTTACCTGGATGGTAGATGCCGGATGTTTGTCAAGAAATAGTTTGGCGCCCTTCGATTACGATAGTATCTTCGCTTTTGCATCCTCGCTTACTCGGATTCTCGTGCTATATCGTGAACAGACTTGCATGTGGAATCTTTGTGCTGGACTGCTCTCGGACCTAG
This sequence comes from Mycena latifolia, assembly GCA_029289555.1. NCBI lineage: Eukaryota > Fungi > Basidiomycota > Agaricomycetes > Agaricales > Mycenaceae > Mycena > Mycena latifolia. Next base: position 16,111 of record JARJLE010000141.1, on the reverse strand, counting down.
CTTGAGGCTTTTCATGCTCGGGTCCTCCCGGGTCCACTGGAATTGGATCCGTGGCGGAAATAGAAGCGGTTCAAATTTAGGGCATGGGAAGTGACAACAATCAGCACCGCCGTCGCACACACGTTCCCCCCACGTTCCTCCCTCTTCCCCCTCATCTCCTCTCCCCTCCACCGACTGGTTTCCCTTCAGGGCTGCAAAGATTCGGATCCATAGTGATGTCGAACACAGGTGCCCCTCATAAGGGGGTGAGGGTCTTGTCCCTGGGTAATGCCCTCATCCCTCTGAGCTTGAAGTCACATTTACCTGGTTGGTCAGATGGCGGCGGAGCAGGAGTGCTGTCTGAATTACTCATACTTGAGCAAATAATGTTTCGAGTGCAGACTACCCTTGGCTCCAACACGGCTCCTGCTCCGTGTGACTATTTCGAGGTTATCGGAGGTAGTGGCATAGGAGGGTGAGTGTTATTTCCCGGAAAATGCTGTGAACCAATGCAACTTACAGGATCATCGTGTTGATGCTCGGGCGCCTCCGCATGTCAATCTCTGCTTCTATTTCGGCCTATGAGAAGCTTCGACCTGAGCCCAAAAGAGGATCTGCCGAGAAGTTCAAAGCCAGCCAGCTGGAAGCGACACTGAGGCAGATATTTCGAGAGGAAAAGATGAGTGATGTCAGCCCACATGCCTGCAAGACGTGAGTGTAATTATCTGTCATCAAAAGAAACTAGACTTATGTGGATGCAATCCTCAGTTTTGTGTGTGCCATGCATGAGAGCAATCTGAATGCCGGTATCCCTGAGCTTTTTCGCTCATACGACACCCCAGAGGAGCCGGCCTTTGATTGCAAGATATGGGAGGCTGCACGGGCCACATCTGCCACACCCGGACTTTTCAAACCAATGGAAATTGGCCAGGGAGGGGTGAGGCCAAAGTACGTTGGTGGAGGTGTTTGGAACAACAACCCAACCTCCCTGGTTGTGGCAGAAGCTGAAAAGATGTACCCCTCACAGCCTGTCATCCTTGTGGTCAGCATTGGCAGTGGCCATCCTGACACCATCCAGATTCCGAGATCCCCAAGTTTGACTGCTTTTGCCAAGGCCCTGAAAAGCATTGCAACTGACTGTGAACGGATACATGAGGACAATGCACGCAGATTTTGCAGCAGTCCCAATACCTATTTTCGGCTCAATGTCCTGCAGGGTCTGCAGGGCTTTGAGCAACAACACTGGGGGAGATCTGGTGAAGTTTCCGCCCATAGTAGTGTTTATCTGGGTACAGAAGATGCAAAATCTAAGCTCACAAGTGCTGTGAATGTCATCCTCAGTGAGTGCCTCCAGGCTTATTGCACAACATCCCTGCCGGCTGACATTGTTGGTAGATCCTGTGGTTCCAATGTCTGACTCCCCTGCTTATATGAAAGTCTGTCCACCCCCGAGTGTTCGTTTCACTGGAAGAGAGGATATTCTTCTGAAGATGTCAGAATATTTCAACACAAGCATTGGTCAACGGCATATTTTCCTGCTACATGGGCTTGGAGGCTCAGGGAAAAGCCAAATTGCATTCAAATTTGTTGCGCAGTCTACCAGTAGGCCGGAATCACGGTGCGCTGTATTTAATGTCCAATCTGACTCAATCTTATACACCAACCCAGATTTCCAGATGCTTATTTTGTTGATAGCAGCTCTCAGCAAACGATTGAAAATGATCTCGCAACACTTGCCCTTGCCAAGAAAGTTGGGAAAACTTTACAAGATAGCTTGCTTTGGCTGTCAAACCAGCACACAGAATGGTTGATTGTATTTAACAATGCAGATGACATAAACCTCAACCTTGTGCAGTATTTTCCCTCTGGCTCCCACGGAAACATCCTTGTTACTTCCCGGAATCCCGACCTCAGTCAGCTTGCACAGGCCACACACAAAGTTGAGCAGATGGCACTCGAGGAAGCAATCAGTCTCCTCTTATCTGCTGCTCACTATGATATCATGGAGATCACTAATAGAGATGTCGGTAAGCGAATTGTCCAGGTATGTTGTGTCTCCACACTCTTAGATGTCGGTTAAACAATTACAAAGAAACTCCATTGCCTTCCCTTGGCTGTGGCACAGGCTGGGGCATATATCTCTTCATCCCATGGTCTTCAAAAGTATCTGGACTTGTATGAACAGATGGCCAGCCGAATGCAGTTACTGGATCAAAAGCCCCCACAATCCGAGTATGGGTGGTCAGTGTATGCCACCTGGCAGATCAGTTTCGACAATCTTTCCAGCCAGGCAAGGGACCTACTTCAACTTTGCGCCTTCAGTCACCATGATGGGATAACAGAGGATATATTTCAACAAGCTACATTGTACCAGATTACTCGAGATGGGCCAACTGAGGTGGACCTCCAGGAGCCATTAGGATTCTTGGGCAAATTCCTTGACAGGACAGGTACCAAGTGGGATTCACTGAAGTTTATAGCAGTTACCAATGAGCTTGGACGCTTCTCATTGATTGACTTTCAGGCTGCCTCAGGAGACATTACCTTCTCAATTCATCCACTGGTACATGAATGGTGCAGGACCATAGTGAAAGTGGATGCTCCCACTGAACTGTGCATGCACAAACTGATAGGGATGTCATTGGCCTCAAGGCTTGATGATTTTCGATTCTCACACAAAACATTTCCCCATCTTGATGCCCTTTTGTTCAAGATGGGCCTGGATTCAAGCCGCCAGCCCAACATCCTAGATATCTCATTTGCAACACAATATCTGGTGATATATGACAAAGAAGGAAAGTGGAGTGATGGGGTGCGCTTGGCAGAATCCATGCTGCAAACCCCATCATTACAGCTGGACAAACACCAAACTCTCAACATTCAATGGATGCTAGCCCTGATGTATGGCAACAGTGGGGCACTTCACAAAGGGAGAGAACTTGCAGAATTGGTCTTGAACAAGCAAACAGAGCTCCTCGGTGAAGATCATCTAGATACTCTGGCCACCATGGGAAACCTGGCACTCAGCTACTCAAAGATGGGACAGTTTCACAAGGCTGCAGAACTGGAGAAAGTGGTCTTGAGCAAGCACAGAGAACTCCTGGGCGAGGATCATCCAGACACTCTGGCCACCATGGGAAACCTGGCAATCAGGTACTCGCAGATGGGACAGGTTCATGAGGCTGCAGAACTGGAAAAAGTGGTCTTGAGCAAGCGCAGGGAACTCCTTGGCAAGGATCATCCAGACACTCTGAGAACCATGGGAAACCTGGCAATCAGGTACTCAGAGATGGGACAGTTTCAGAAGGCTGAAGAACTGAAGAAAGTGGTCTTTGACAAGCGCAGGGAACTCCTTGGTGAGGATCATCCAGATACTCTGATGGCCATGGGAAGCCTGGCAATCAGCTACTCAAAGATGGGACAGTTTCACCAGGCTGCAGAACTAGAGAAAGTTGTCTTGAGCAGGCGGAGGGAACTCCTCGGCGAGGATCATCCAGATACGCTGATGGCCATGGAAAACATGGCAGCCACCTACTCGGACATGGGACAGTTGCAGGATGCGGCAGAACTGGAGAAAGTGGTCTTGAACAAGAGGAGGGAGCTCCTCGGTGAGGATCATCCAGACACTCTCTGGACTCTTGCAAATTCGGGGCGCACATATTTTAGAATGGGTTGCCTTGCAGAGGCATGCGAGCTTCAGGAACGAGCCTTGAATGCACGCAGGCGGGTCTTAGGGGAGAGTCATCCATACACCATGGGCACCGCACAGGAGTTGGCTGCAACGATTGAACAACTGGAAGGCCCCGGAAGTCAGTGAAATATGCAATAATCATTTTCAGTAAGTCGAGTCTTCTCATTGAATCAACTTCTTCAGGTCTTTGACTTCAATGGACAGCGAAATGTAGTTGGGGGATTTTGTTGGTTTCGTTAGCATGGTCCATAGGCTTCCTTGCTTGTACTTTGCGTAGTTTCATTTATAAACTTTGTGCCGTTCCATCTCTAAACAGTCAATCAACTTTGACTAACCGAGTCGTTTCAGGAGTTACTTCCTCGCATAGCGGAGCACTCCGATAGGTAAACAGGTCTTCGTAGCGCAACGCAGCTCGCTCTTGCCTTTTGTTAAATCCCCGTTCAACTGTGAAGGGAAAGCGGGTGGGTCGATCCCGCCCGGAGGCATAGAATGCACAGTATGTATGCTGTTTTGATTCATCCAAGTTGCGCATGAGCCTCGTAGAGGACCGGAGCAAGTGGGCTGAGCGTCGGAGATGTCAGATCCGTTGCAACATGGCGAGTTATTTTAGTCCCTCAGTCGAGGATCAGAACTTACACACCTGGCAAGCGTCGTATAGCGCCAAGGAAGCATTTGTGGAGCATCGATCCTGCCACTTTATCTGTCTACTCGGTGCTAGGTGAAGGGAAAGCCGGTGGTTCTACCCCGCTTGGAAGCATTCACGAAGTAGACGAACTTTTTCTTTGAGGGCGGTGGGAGCGCCGCGGTGGCCCGCGCAGAAATTACGCGTTCAGCGGATGTATACGGACAAGGCGGATACGAACAGTCATGATCTGCAGGAGACCGAGCGTCAGTCAGTCAGTCGTAGCTTATTTCATTTACCAACGTGCGGAGTTAACGTACCTAACGAAGCTGAAATGACCGACTTGCGAGATAAGTCTTCGGGGAGCATGGCGCTCGCTCCCGCGCTTTTTATAGTCATCTATTGAGGTGAAGGGAAAGGTAGTAGTTCGAGTCCACTCGAGGGCATTCAGAGCTGAAAGTTCACCTTTTTCGCAATTAATACGTCCCTGAATGGCAATATAAGACGCGCACCTAATCCGCCTCGTCCCTGGTCAAACATGTCTTTGCAGAGCAAGGAATCTCGCTGCAACGTGTTAGTGTGAAAAATATTGAAGATCTATGGGAGAGCCAGCGGTTCGACCCTAGAAGACATGTCTTTACAAACTTCAGCCTTTTTCCTGCACGTAATTCCGTGCAAACGAGAAGTTACTCGCTCACCTAGCAGGGTGCGAAGTTGGCCGAGGAAGTCTGCGCGGAGGACAGGCACTGTGACGAGGAGCAGGCGACTAAAAGGCGGCGGCTAGTCTCGGCACACGGTATCGTTCGGTTTGTTGGATGGTCGAGCCAACGGAGAATAAGTGGTGAAGGTGTAGATTTGACCAAGGAACTATCTACGTTACAACCGATCTTATATAGGTACGTAGTGATCGAATTAGTCCAAATAGAGAATATGATCGTGGGGGGAAAGGGAAAGGAGTGAAGGAGCGGGGAAGAGGAATAAAGTAAGTAAAGAGTGTGTGGACGCGTAGCATACCGTTACATCCGCCCTCCAGGCCGACGCACGGCGGCCTAAGCCTCCATCTCGTTCGTGGTAGCGGCGCTTTTCGCAACAGCGACCTCGCCAACGCCGAGATAGCGCTCGGGGAGACGGGACGGCTCGATGACAGCGGGGCTGGATATACCGATGGGTGCCATGGTGGGGCCGAGCAAGGGAGGAAGGAACTCTTGAAGAGGTTCGTCCCCTTTATACGCCCAGAAATGTGACATGGCAGATCCGACGTATAGCTCCTCTCCGTCAACAGGGAGTCGGCCCGATCCATAGGGGAGATCCTTGACTTCAGGGACGTCCAGGGATTCGAGATAATCCGTGAGGGCATGCAGGTGTTTAGCCTGCTCGTAAGGCATCCAGGATTTGTCGCCAGACTTCCATAGCACCTCGAACAAAGCCTTGGATCGGCGCCCGTAGTGATTGATAATCTTATCGACTGCCCATTCGTTCGTCTCGGCGTCCAGAGAAATACCGAGTTGAGATTCAAGCCGTCCGGGGAAACGACGGTCATCGTTGGGGACGTGAATCCTAAGCAGGGAGGCGTGGAATACGTCGTGAATTCCCCTCTGCTTCATGCTCGCGGGCAGTTCCAGTTGGAACGAAGTGTTGCCAAAGTCCCGACTGATCGCGTAGGGCCCAATAAACTTGGGAATTAACTTGCGAGCGAGCCCCTTCTCAAATTTCAGGTTCTTTGACGAAAGGTAGACCAGGTCCCCGAGTTCAAAGGGAGCTGGTTGGCGTTTGCGGTTAGCAGAACGAGTCTGCTTAACCCGTGCAGCAATCATACTATCATGGGCCGCCATGATCGCAAGACGGCGTTGCAGCGCGAAGTTGGCGACGCCAGGGTACTCTCGAGTGCGGTCAGAGTTCCAGAGAAGCGTGCGAGGCATACGTCCAGTATTGAGGAAGAACGGAGTATAGCCCGTTGATTCGGAGCGAGCAGAGTTCATCGCGAACTCTATAGCGGGGAGTTTCGAGACCCAGTCCTTTTGCTTAGGACCAATACATTGTCTCAGCATCTGTGTGACCGTGCGGTTAGCGCGTTCAGTTCCACCATCAGACTCGGGGTGGTACGCGCTAGACATATGGAGCTTAACCCCAATTAGCTCGTGCAGGCGTTTCCAGAACACACTCGTGAAGAGGGAGTCTCGGTCACTTACAATGGACTTTGGAAGCCCATGTAGCTTGTAGATGTGCTCGAACATCAGTTCGGCCATCTGGCGAGCGGTGTAATTGATGCGGGATGGAATTAGATGGACCATGCCCGTCAGTAAGTCAATCACCACCACAAGGCAGTTGAAGACGCTATCCCAGTTCTTGGATTCGGGTAGCGGTCCGACGAAATCAACGCCGACGGAGTCCCAAGGCTCCAGCGGCGGATTGAGCGAATGAAGGAGGCCATAAGGCCTCTGGTTGCTGGGCTTGCTGCGTTTACAAGTCGTGCAAGACTCACAGAAACTCCGCGTGTCATCAACCATTTCCTTCCACCAGAAGTGGTCGCGCAAGTAGTCCAGAGTTTTCCGTAGTCCCAAGTGAGCTAAGAGCGAGTGAGCCTCTGAGATCACAATCTCGCGCAGGTTACGGTTGCGGTAGGTAATGCGAGGGATGCAAAGGACGCGGTGATCGCTGTCCTGGAGGTAAATCAAGCCGCTTTCCAACTCGAAGTTGCGAAAGGATCGGGGAGCATCCAAGATTTGTTTGAAGAATGGATCTTCGCCGTAGTTGTTCGAAACAAGCTTCACTAGATCTAGCCCTTGCCAGCCGGAGTTTACGACATTAAGCAGAGAGCCGTCCAGATGTTCTATCTCTTGCTCGAGATCAGCCGCCCTGGATGCAGGGGGATCGTCATGATCAGCGTCACTAGAGGAATTAGGTCCCGCGGAAGGAGCACGAGGAGACGGATCAGACTCCTTGACAGGTGGCGGTGCCGAGCCGTGCACGGCCTTCATCTGGAAAACACACTTGGCTACAGGGTACTATGGGGAGGTCAGTAGAGCAGTAGAGCCATATCCATGTCCCCTATATAAGAGAGGTTCGTAGAGGCGATAGATCGATAGAACGGTAGAGCGGTAGAGCTATGTAGAGCTATGTAGATCCAGCGGCGCTATCAAAGATCCCGCCTGCCAAGCGCTTATCGTCGGCAAACCGTTGCCATAATGCCATTCGCGATCGCTTAGCCATTCGGACCGGAGTATCGAAGTGAAATAACGGGCCAAAAAATGCATTCGAATCTAATACGTGCCCTACGACTGGATGCACAACTACATGAAGGCTAGGATGGGGGAAGGGGATGCCAGGAAAACAACAGAGGCCAGCGCTAGCTCAAAAGAGTATGGTCAAGAGAATGCGGAGTCTACACTGCAATTGAGAGCTAGGGCTTGACTCCTTGGCCATGGAGAGCTTGACGACTTGAGGGCTTGAGGGCTTGAGGGCTTGAGAACTTGAACTTGAAAAGCTTGAGGGTACCACATAAGATGACAGATGGCCAGGTACTTAGTAGGAGCAGGAAACAAGAAAAAGATGGGAGTACGCAAGGAGTGCGGGAGAAAGAAAGAATGATGGCGCGTCGACTTGGCCGCTCTTTATAAAGTCCCGGACTCCAGCCATCAGCTGCTGATCAGCTGCGGTCCTGAGTGCTGCATGTGAATTCAGAGGTGTCTACAGAGCACGTAGGAGGCTTGTGGATATATCGTAGAGAGCGGGATGCGATGAGGTGCAAGGGCCTCGATAGCGCTCTACAGAGAAATGCAGGTTCTACCGGGTGCTACCTCGTGACCGGCTATCTACCGCGCGGACCCGGTCTCTACCTGTCCAAATGGTGTTTCCAGATGTTTCGACTTTGTTTCTTACCACCACCTTGCGGCAAGTCCGCAATTCTGGTGCTTCTCCTTGGTTTCATCGAATTTTGTGTTGTACCCCCGCCCTCCTTTGGGGGCATACGGGTATTGGACCCAAATATCGCTTGGTTTGACTTCGCGTCGACCGCGCCTGACTCCGCGTCGGCGCTGAGGCTTGACTTCGCGTCAGCCTCCTTCGTTGCCCGGGCCATTGAGCGCGTAACACGATCGCTTGAGAGCGCCATCGCCTCCAGCCCAGCAAACACCGGCATGGAGATGGAGGGAATGTTGAGGGAGTCATTGTCAATGACATCGTGGTACGTGTATTCGGATCTCGCTCATACCGTCCCGGCCGCCTCATTCGAGTACATTCGAGATAAGGCGTCTGCCAAAACATTTTCCGCCCCAGGTATGTATCTTACTTCGAAATTGAAGCTTGATATCTTCTCAATCCATCGGGCTTGCCGACCGGATAGGTTTTTCTGGTTCATGAGGTGAATCAGACCCTTGTGGTCTGTCACCCAGATGAACTGACACCCCTGGAGGATGTCGGCGTGGCGCAGCATGGCCTCAACGCCCGCCAACATCTCAATCTCGTGCACAGGATAGTTCTGCTGTGCCGAGTTTAACTTCGCGGAAAAGAATGCCGCAACTCTGGCACTTCTCCAGTCTTCTCCCTGGCACACAAAGCCAGAGACGCCGGAGTTGCACCCGTCCGTTACCAACCATATCTGAGGTGCGCCGGCGCTATAGTCCAGCGGTTTGCGGTGGTGATCCCGGTGCAGGGCGACCAAGCGTTTAACATCCTCGAATGCACGCTGGTGAGTGAATCCCCAACGAAACGGCACGGAATCACTCGTTAATTCGTGGAGAATACCCATAGGAATGTGGACTTCGCCCACGTCTCCTCCCAGATATGTCACTGAGCCGAGGAAACCACGCAACAAGTCGCGATTGGTCGGCGTCTTCCAGTTCACGACAGTGTCAACCTTGTGTGGATCCATTCGGATCCCCTTGTCATCGACTACGCGTCCCAAGACGTTCAGCTCCGCCTGGAGAAGCTGGATCTTGTTGGCGCTCAAATAGAGCTTTTCGCGCTTCAGTATATCGATAACTAGCTTCACATGTTTGACGTGCTCATCAAGCGAGTTAGAATAGATGATAATATCATCCAAATATACATCCATGAAGCGCCCGATGTACTGCCCAAACAGATGGTTCATCAAGGACTGATAAGTTGCGGGTGCGTTGCAATCACCCTGCTGTAGAACATGACTGACCATGTTCCCATCCGGCGTGCTTACGGCCGTTCGCGCGACGTGCTCGGGGATAACCCGAATTTGCTCGTACGCGTCCTGCCCATCTATGAGGCTACGGAATTTACAGCGTGCTACACGCCGCAAAATGCCTTCCATGTCTGGCAGCGGCGAGGTCATCTTACGCGGATTCGCGTTGCGGGCTCGTAAGTCAACAACCACGCGAAGCTTCGGAGGATTTGTCTTGACTTTAGGGATCAACAGCATAGGTGCGGTGTTTCCAGTATTGGTTACCTCCCAACGACCAGCTTTCAAGTAAGTCTGTCGCTTGAGGTCCCATTGCTCTCTTAACGCTTCGGGGCATCGCGCAGGTCTCCAAGGTAAGATTTTATTCTCATCAATCAGAGGAATAGTGTGGTTAATATCTCGGAACAGAGGTAAGCCAGTCTCGGCAGCTGTCTTGCATATTGGCTTTGCGTACTCCATCAGCTCGTCGCGAGCACCTTGGAGCGAAGATTCCTCCAGACTAACTGCTCCGGCGAAGACTCGCGCAGTTGCGACTCCTTCGAGAGGTACAGCGTTAGCGCTTCCGATACAAACGCGAGCCGGGTTTAAACCGATGCTCACCTTGTGTTGGAAGAGCCACGCCGTTCCCAGAATCATGTCGTACCCGCTTAGGTTGGCTATAAAGAAGGTACGGTTTTCCGAAATATCCTGATAGCTGAAGCCAACCTCTGTGGAGTGATTGAGTTTGGATCGCGAGCCCTGGACCGCCAACTGCAACGTGATGGGATCCCCGAGCTCCTGGCACTTCAGGTGCAGCTGGTCGGCCAACGACGTGGAGATTAAGTCTCCAAGAGACCCGGAGTCAACGAGAGCGCGGATCGGCTCGCCGTTAACTCGGACCACAATGACGAGGGGCCTTGCGACGATGCGGTTCGCCACGCGAGGCGTGGAGGCGGTACGTGAGATCCCCTTCATGCTATCCGCGGGGATTTGAACTCCCACAGTACAACACGAACGCGTCCTCCATCTCTGGCTCAGGTTGGTCGAACAGGGTGCCAAAGTAGTCGAGACTCGGGTTAAGTCGCGTACCACTCTTCAGAGTGTTGTTCTCACGGGCAACACATTTCAGCTGTCGCTTCAGGACCCATCCCACAAGGTCCAGTCGAGGGTTCAGCAATGTCTCCTCAGATATCTGCTCGTGCAGATCGCGCTCGCCTAAAGGAATGGTGACAAGGTAATTATCTGGCCCTTCGAGGTCGTCTGGCTCACGAAGGATCCTCTCGATTCCAATTCGTTCAAACGTGGGGAGTTGTCGACTTATATCCCTGAAATACTGCTGAATTGCGTCTGCAAGTAATTCTTCAATGGGGAATTTGTGAATCGGTAGGGCCTGGAGGTATTCGACTCCCAATACCGTCGCGCGCATACGTGCGTACCATTCCACTAGACGAAACGTTGGTTGTCGTAGGTATTCCAACGGTAAGACCGTTACTTCATCAAAGTAGGAATCCTCAATTGTGTAGGACTGCGCTGACGGACGCAGAACGCGGAACCGAGTAACGTCTCGCCGCTCATCTGCCCAAGATACGGACTCGTCTCCTGGGTAAGGTTGAAAGAACTCAAGCAGCGCGGCCACAGTATTACCGAGCACGTCGCCGAGTCGGCGCGACCTCGAGGGAATATTCCTCGCGGCAACACAATCCTCCAAGACATGTGTCCAGAGTTTCAACCGATCGTCAAACGTCTCACTGGCATCGCCAGTCTCCACGAAATCGGACGAGTCGGATTCCGACTCGCTGTCTGACGAGTCGCTCACCGACTGTAGAGGAGGCATCGAGAGCGTGTCACAACTTTCCGAGCTGCATTCGGAGTCGCTGACTGATTGCAGGACAGGCATGGAGCCGTCATCGGAGCTGGACTCCGAGCTGCTAACCGTATGAAGCGAGGGTATGATGTCGGAATCGTCGCTCGTGAACCTCAAGTCCGACTCAGATGAGATCATCTCGGGCTCGGATTCAGATAAACCCAACATATCGTAAGTGTCAACGTCCTTCGAAGTACAGGCGTCGACGGCGGCCTCATCATACCAATGGCACAGGTCAAACATGGGATCAAGCAAGGACTTCCGTGGGAGTTGGAAGCACAAGCCTTCTCTTCGGTTTGAAACGGCGAGGTTCTCACCCTCCGCCCAGACCTCAAATCTGTCGAGAGGTGCGGAAGATATCTCTTCTCCCCATGCCTTGCACTCATTATATTCGAGCAGTATCTTTACCGCGCCGGCTTGCACGTCCCCCATAGAGTCAAGGTACCGCTCCTCTGCTAAGCATTGGTCTGAACTGATGCCTAGCTCGGCAGCGCGCGCCTGAGCGTACCAGAGGGCCGGCATGAAGTCCGGGTTATGCAAAGACTCGGAACTAATGATAAGTTCTGTGTTATTCTGGTCGTCCATTATAACGTACTCAGTGTCTGAGATGAGGTACATCAAAAACCTTTTCTCATTGAAGCACTCGTCCGGGGCCAGCGAGCGGGAGTCCCCAGGGTATGGTTGAGCGGATTGAAGCATTAGTGCGGTGTAGAACGCGTACAAGTCCCCAATTGGCTGCGGTGGAACTCTGTTTTTGCACCAGCAGCCCGGAGCGCCGCATCCTTTATGGGGTTCAGGTAAGGGAAGATCTGAGTCGGAGTCGTTAACCGTGTTTGATTCAGGAATTAATTCAAAACTACTCTCGCAATTCTCCAAGGTTTCGAGGGGTTCCCCGCCCTCTACGACTTCGCTAATGTCCCCAAGGTAAATCGCGCCAACGTGAATTGTCTCAAGCACTGAGGTGCTCTCGTACAGCGCGTCGCGCGCAGAGTCGGTTCGTATGTGAACTGCGTGAGTCGCAAAACCAGGCGGCTTCCCTTTCCGATTCGAAGAGACCGTTTGGTTCTTGGGGCAGTTGCGAGACAAATGCCCAGGTTCTCCGCAGTTAAAACATAACCCCTTAGCGAGCATTTCATTTTTGCGCTGCGGAGTCATCGACTCATATTTACGTTCGCCCTTAGCAGGAACACTCGCAGAGGAAGTACGCATAACCTCTTCGCGCGGACGCGAGGAGTCGTCATGCGGGCGTGAGGAGTATGAACGCCCTCCGCGACCGCGACCGCGGCCACGGAAACCTCCACGCGAAGGTTGCAAACTAGATGGTGCGCGCGCGCCGCTCGTCCTCGGAGCCTGGGGAGCCTGTCGTCTCGAAGGCCCCCCTCCAGACTCATGGTTTCTAGCTTCAATTTTGAGCAAGATTTCAGCTTTCTCTGCCGCTTTGACGATCTCGTCCCAGCTGGAGCTTTCAGGATCAAGACCTTTTCGGTGGATTTCTGTCTGGACAGGGAAAGTGAAGCTATTGAATAGCTTAACGACCTTCTCCTGGTTGTCATCCAGGCCGATGGTATTATAGATTTCGGACCATTCCGCGACGTGGGCTGCAACCTTCTTCGCGCCCTGGAAGCAACGATTAAGGCGCTTTCTCTGCGTGTTGCGGAAGTCAACCGGGAAGCAGAACTCAAATAATTCAATGAAGAATCGCTTTCAGTCCCAGTTATCTCGTCTGGAATAACAATCTGATTATAGAAATCCAGAGCCTTGCCATCTAGGTAATACGAGATGAAATAGACTTGGTCCTCTTCGGGCACGCGGCCCATTTTGACGTAAGTCTTGGATTCTCTAGCGAAGCGCATAATTGCGTTGGCATTAGGTTCTCCATTGTAACGAGACGGCGGGATCGGTTTGAGCAACATTTTCTGCTTGCGGCTGTGACCCCGTCTGCGTTTCGACGACAAGCGCGGGCTCGACGAGCGCCGTGAAGGCCCTGAGCCGCCGTGGTTCGAGGAGCTGGAGCTGGAGCTTGAGCTTGAGCTGGAACTCGAGCTTGAACTCGGACCACTTGGCGGCCTGGATGGAGGCGCCCGTGCTTTCGGAGCATCCTCTGGGGTACCCCGCAAAGCCCGCTCAAAGAAATTCTCGCCAGCCTTCCTGGGGTAACACCCCGGGAGGCTGGCGTCTCACGCGCACCAGAAGGGCGCGGCTGCTGAATGTTGTGCCGTGGCTCCAGTTTATTTCTAACCGGTGCTCCGCTGGCACGCTGCCTTTCATCAAGCTCGCTGATCTTTTCGCTCAAGCGAGCATACATTTCTTCCATGGTAAGTCCGGACTTGGACTCGTGGCCGTTGTTCGGCTCACGGTCGTGGGCAGCTGAGGAACCTTTCGATTTCTCTGGTTCAACTTTAGAGATATGAACCTTCTCATTTGGCTTAGCAGGCGGTTCAACCAAGACGGGTTTTTCTACCTCTGCCTGCGCAGCTTTCTTGGATTTAGGGCTCTTAGAGCGCTTCTTACGCGACTTCAAAGGCGCCAGCTTTGGAGTGGAAATCTCAGTGAAGAAATTCGGAGGTGCGGTGTTAACCTCCTCCTTCACAATTCGGTTGATTTCAGCGTAGTTCTGGAGCATATCGATCTGCTCCCGCATTTCTTCCTCAGTGAACTGCTGGAAGGAGCTAATTCCTCCCCAATTACGAGGATCAGGGCCCTTTCCCTTGTCTCGGTGAAACGGTGCACCTGAGTGCAGCCGTGAAATCAAATCGGACTAGATATCGAAGTGTAGCGAGATAACTCAACTAACACCAAAATCTAATACAATCTTATTCACAACCAATCTCAAATACTTTGTGTGTGTGTTCGGGGATGTAGGGTACGTATCACCCTTCAAGAGATCTCGGGTTCAAATTCAAAGTATCTGTGAACGCAGAAGCTACGCTCTATCAATTCTAGGGCGTTGAGCACAGAAAATGCAGCGGAGCCGTCCGGCAAAGATGGGGTGACTATTCCGAGCTTACAGCTTCAAGGAATTTAACCGTAAGGATGAATACGATTGGGAGATGCTGGCTAAAACCAAGTCCCGAGCTTTCAGCTTCAAGGGATCAAGGAGTGCGAGACTGATACTAGATACTGCAGGCTACAAGCCAATCGGCGAGCACTTAGGCAGTTCAGTTATTCAGAGTCGGGGCGCTCAGGTAATCTCAATTCAAAAGTAATTCAATCCGCTTTATTTCAGTCTCGAGTCTACTCAAGCACTTCAGGCTACCTCAAACCAGACCTCATTAGGCTCATCTTGGTCAATGAGTGATGGGACCTAAGGGTCTCCAATACATGGGTGCATACCACCTGTATGGGTGCGCCCAGGGCGGTGGGTGCATCCAATCTAGTCCTACCATGGGTCCACCCACATGTCACGTCACGACACATTTGGGCGCACCCAGTACGCTCTGCTGCCCAACTCGTTTTTGGGATTCTGGGGCCTCCGCGGGGCCCAAATCGTGGCCCATGCTGGGCTAGACTGTAGCCAGGCATCCTACCTGTCTGTAGACGGCTATACAGCTGCTAGGGTGCACTGTCGAGTGCTTCAGCAGCCAGCAGAACACCTTGGGCTCAGCTCGTTTTGGGGATTCTCGGGCCTGCACAGGGCCCAAATCGTGGCCCTTGCTGGGCTATACTGTAGCCAGTCATCCTACCTGTCTGTAGATGGTTATACAGCAGCCAGTAGTACAGCACAGGCTGTCGTCTATGCATATCCTTGGCTTACCTTGCCTTCCACCCATGCATGCATATCCTCGCCTCAGCCCATTCTCCATCCATACCATTGCCTTCCACCCATGCCTGCATATCCTCGCCTCAGCCCATGCTCTCTGCATACCGTTGCCTTCCACCCATGCATGCATATCCTCTATCCTCACCTCTGCCCATGCTCTATGCATACCATTGCCTTCCACCCATGCGTGCATATCCTCGCCTCATATCCTCGCCTCAGCCCACGCTCTATGCATACCATTGCCTTCCGCTCATGCATGTGTATCCTCGCCTCTGCCCATGCTCTCTGCATACTGTTGCCTTCCACTCATGCATGCGTATCCTCGCCTCAGACCTTCCACCCACCGCGTGCATATCCCCGCCTCAGCCCATGCTCCATGCAAGCGTATCCTCACCTCAGCCCATTCTCTATGCATACCGTTGCCTTCCGCCCATGCATGCGTATCCTCGCCTCAGCCCATTCTCTATACATACTGTTGCCTTCTGCCCATGCGTGCGTATCCTCGCCCCAGCCCATGCCTGCATATCCTCACCTCTGCCCATGCTCTATGCATACTGTTGCCTTCCACCCATGCGTGCGTATCCTTGCCGTGCAAACAGTGAGTGAATGAGCTACTAGCACACCATCTATGCATATCCATGCCTTGATTGTTGCTCAATTGACAGCTGCATGGATGCACCATCTGTGCAGGGAGAGGTCATGTGGATGCATCCTCCGATAGATGTTGGGTGTGCCCATTCAGTGGTGGGCTCAACCACATATCATTTTTGAATGCTACGTGGATGCACCCATTATGTATTTTAAACCGACATGGATGCATCCATTAGCGTAGGTCATGGGTACATCCACTATGCGTTGGGTGTGCCCATATTGGATTTATTTCTATGTGGATGCACCCATTGTGTATTTAAAAAATGACATGGATGCACCCATCAGCGTAGGTCATGGGTACATCCACTATGCCTTGGGTGTGCCCATATTTTATTTCTTTTAGTCGTTGGGTGCATCCATGTATGGGTACAGAGGACCATGGTTGCATCCAGTCGGTGTGGGTATGCCCATAGATG
>JARJLE010000140.1:0-193753 GCA_029289555.1 Mycena latifolia | reverse complement strand
CGATACCCGAGTATGAAGCCGATGGGCCTGGCTTTTAAATTGCCTCTGGTCCGTTGCTTCCGGAAACGATGTGCTCATTGCCGCGACGCTGGTCTATTGCCTCTCTCGACAACGCACAATGGCGGATAATCGGTGGGGTGGACGATAAGCTTTTGCCTTCCTGTTAATGACGAGATTTTATCATGTAGAACTGTTGCCCTTGTTGACAAGCTAATAGCATGGACTATAGGTTCGTCGTGCAGGAAAAAAATCTCGGCGCATAACTATCTCACATGTTTCGTGGCAGAGACTGGTGTGGTAACGAGGCAAGTTTCCAACGCCCTATCTTAGTCCCCCATGTTGAGATCGTTTTAGTGCTGCTATGCTCGTCACTTTGATCTGCGTATGTACCACCGGATCAAATTCAGTTTGCTCAACCATTGCCCAAAAGTTCGTAACCATGAAGGGAAATTGTGCGCGCTCCAACACATCGAGGCATGCTTGGTGACTGATTACAATTAGACATCTGGCTTGGTTGCTTCGTTGTGACCGCGAGATGTAAGTCTTCAACCTTCTTAACCCAATTCTATAAATTGACCTTAGCATACAGTATATTCAAACCTCTCTTGGCAAACCTCAATTCTCGTGCGAGTCTCCGAGCGATGAATGACTTAACACAGCTACATTTCGAGCTGACGGTGCGTGCTGCAATTTGGGTATGGTTTGTAGTCTCCGACGAACGCAGAGTCCCTCCGTTTCAGGGACTGATAAGACATCTGGGAGAGAAGGGCTATGAGTTATGAAATTTGGACCGGGGGCCGTGTGAGAAGTGCCAACCGGAACCGTACTTAATGTAATTTAAACGCCTTCACGAATCACTGGCATGCGGTGCCACTGGACAAAGCTAACATCGTAATATTGTACTCACACTCTCTTGTTCTCTATCCCATTCTGCCGGAAAGACACGCCATTCATATCCTGTTGCCATCAATAAGCATGGACGGACTGCGGATATGAATGTCGACCAAATTCAACCTAGGTCACGTGGACACAGGTTGAAAAAACAGTCGAAACTTTCCAGTTGCTTTCCAGCATACTACAA
The DNA here is from genome assembly GCA_029289555.1 of Mycena latifolia. Taxonomy (NCBI): domain Eukaryota; kingdom Fungi; phylum Basidiomycota; class Agaricomycetes; order Agaricales; family Mycenaceae; genus Mycena; species Mycena latifolia. The sequence continues at coordinate 192,672 of JARJLE010000140.1, read as the reverse complement.
AGCCAGAGAGAATTTTCCGTTGAATCCAACGGAACTTTCTATGCATAGGAAAGGCCGAACCCAATGGATTTCAAGGCAGTAGTAGTACTGGTGGTGGTCAAGTGAATATCAAGGAGAATTTCAGCCACATGTCTCCGAACCCGAAAGCGCGGACCCCTGACGATCCGCGGAGGAACTTCGTCGAGCGCTCGACTTTTTATATTAGTTAATGGAATTACATGAATCTAGAATTTACCTGAACCCAGAATACATACAGTCCGAAAGTTTGCATACAGCATCAACGAAATAGTTATATCTGACACGTAAAATCTGAATCATCCACGGATGTGCTTCCTTCTGTTGACAAGGTATTCCCACCCTCCGTGTCACTATACTCAGGAGGACAGCCCGCGGAGCTGGTCAAGCTTGACGACCAGACGGATTGAGTTTTATTCTGCGCGTGGTTTTGAGGCGGACGGTCGAAGGGTGCCTCCGATGCCGGCCGCCGGAGAGCACGTAGTGCGCGTAGAAAAGACTTCTCTGCGTCTCAGGAATAGGAAGTTGAGAAAAAGCAGATGACGCACAAAATCTGTCGCTGCGAGCAGGGAGTACACCATCGGTCGGAGGGCGTAGACCAACATATCTGGGGAGATTAGGGACGTGTTAGTGCTGTGTCATACTCAACGTACCGACGATGCACCATCTCCAATTCTACAGGCAAGCTAAGTAAAAATGGGAGATTAAAAGGAGCCGGGTACTTACCAATTCGGTCATCTCGGGTCTTGGACTTGATGAAGGTCGAGGATACAACCCGTGATCGTGAAAAAGCACGAGATCAGTGGATAAAGCCCTGGGTAAGAATTAGTAAATGTATTAGCCGTTCGTGGTGGGCTCACCGATTCTGAGGATTATTGTGCGATACAAAACAATAGGTGGTTTTGGGATGGTCGGTGGCCTAGGGAAGGAGGACGTGGCAGGTACAGAAATACCTGAGCTCACGCGGTGGCCGATTATCGCAGCGATAATTAGTCTCCGGCTTTGTCTTGGCTTTGAAACCACCATATACCCCACAATCGTGAGAATGATACGACTTCGCACGCCGACATGAGGAACAACCAGAATGCCTGTGATCCAATGAACCACCGCAATTGCACAGCGGGATTAGGGCTGTTGAACCAACACGTTGCATTGGCTTCCCAAAATCTACAACGCACGTGGTCAGATGTCGACCGTTGCATGAAGAAAAAGAGACAGACCCCAGGGCGCCGGCCGCATATGGCGGAATGTTACAAGCAGCTGTCAGTGCGAGAGCGGCGAAAACATAGTATCGCTCCATCTTCTGGCCATTCACGCCATGGACTAACACCAACCTACAGCCATCCTCTAATTAGTAGCGTCTAGACATCTTGGAACGATTCAAGACATACTGAAGGTTGATTGCCATAGAAGCGAACATGACCCCAGCGAACATCAGAACCACGTTCGACGCAAAGGTATTGAAATTGCACGCTGCGCCGGCGCCTAGTCTGGTACCAGCGATCATTGACACCGCATATACAGGCTGCAAATCAGTTAGAATGTGAAATGAGGAGAAGAATATTGTCGATGTGCGTACTTTGCGACCAAGGCATATACGAGGAGTCGGAAGCTGACTCGGTTGAGATGTGGGCGCGACACAGGATTCCACGCAGCCCACGCATACCCGCCCAATGTGAAAACGATAGCTGTGATCGCAACAACTGTGAAAGCCATCACTAGGTCGCTGCAAGGTAAGTGTTAAAAGATCGCGGTGCGCTTTGAAGAGGACAAGCGTCGTACGGTATATGAGCATCGAAGTTGGTAGGGATGTGCAGCTTATGGGACATGAGTGCGCAAAGAGAGGTGGAGTGAAAGTCTTCACCGCGATCTATATAAACGCATCCGCCGCGGCGGAATTGACATGGCACCTCCTATTAATTAACCCTGCGCCGCCCGTCGTCGTACTATGCGCCTGTGGCGCTTTTGGGTTCGTGCCTAGCCCGAGGAACCACACATACTTGGACGTGGATGCAGTTTGACCGGTGAGTCAACCATGAAACAACGAAGGCTCAAGCGACCGTAGCGATGGCCGACGCGAGAGGTCCCGCGATCCGTTGGGTTGGCTTGGGGTTGGCTGTACCCTTTTGCACGGGATAAGAGCAGGATAATCATAATATTAACCACTTGCGTGGTCCCATTTCGGAACATGCCGGCGTGTAACTGCGTCAGGGCGGTAGATCTCCGGTTCGTACCAAGCAGCAGTGTTTTCAGGGTCAGTCAATAAAGGTCAAAAAAGGTCAATGGCACTGACCTATGACTGGGGGCCGCGGCCGCGGCGCGTATGGGGGGTTTACTCCCACGTCGACATACGTGCGGCCGCCGCGGCGCCACAGGCACGACTCGGAGGCGCGACGCCTTGATGCTCCCCCTCCGCCTCCCTGTTCTCCGAGTCGCTCCCGCTCCCGCCCTCCGTCATTGCCCGTACGGAGTGAAGCCCTCCCGCGACGAACCGAACCCGCCGCCGTCAATGACCGGTCATGGACGGTCATTCTTGAGTGGACTGGTCACGGCCTTTAATTTGTCAAACAACTTTGACATCGTCAATGTCATCCACCAAAGGCAGCAGAGGCGATTGAAGAGGTCAGGGTCAACGGTCAATCCATTGGCCCTATGTCAGACCGAAGTTTTACCCTATATAATAGTATTTTTTTCTAAACAAAATTGAGGATGCAGACCGGGATCTGAAGGTAAGGTTAGTGCGTAATAATTGACGAAAAGAGACGGTCAGGGTCAGCCTGCTGCTTTTCCAAATTTAGAGGACCAATGGCGACGTACCGCGCGTCGAATGGCCCGTTATAATTAAATCTGCGCATGCCTTTAGGGAGATATTCAGGGACTCCGACTCCCTCACAGGCTTTAGGGCGGCCTTCCTGCGCGACATTCACGTCTTGCGTCCTGAGTGGTGTCTCGGCGTACGGACTGTAGCGGCGTATGAATTCCCGACAAGTCTCGTGCATTGCCCCGACGTTACTAAACGTCTCGCGCGCTTTGTATTATATGTATACGTCGCATGTGCTTCCTGCTGTTTCAATGTGGGACCGCGCAGGCAATCCTCCTCCTCCTCCTCCAGCTAATGCAATCACAATCGAGTGAATGGAAAGTAGGACAGGCCAAGACGACATCGAGCTGGTCAAAGAACAGCTTGCAGCAAGCTTGACGTATCTGTCCTCTGCACGACGCGATGCGCTGACGCTCCAATCGACCAGAGACATTGTCTGAAGCTGTTATTCGCGGCGAATGAGGTTTAGTCTTGAAATATCTGCCGTCTGCTTGAGGATCCGATGAAAATTAAGGTCACGGTGAAACCTGGTGAAACAGGCAATCCCAGCTTGAAATTTATCGAGTGCGAGTGGAAGTGCAGCTGTTTTTTCTGGGTGCCAGCCTTCTAGAAAATGGCGAAGTCGAGCATGTAAAGAGTGCTTCGTCGAGATAGTATTTACTTATGCATGTGAAGCAAATGTGAAGCCAGTTTCTACAAGGCGGCGAAGTTTGTCTTGAAAGCGATTCTCACTTGAAGATGCCGGTGGGGTGAAGTGGATAACCCATGTGTTCCGGATATCGTTGGAACGCGGCCTTTTCAGTGACGTTTGGCGCTAGTAGGCACCGGAGTTTGCCGGAGTTTGACTCGTAACTTGGCAAGCACCGTGACGTGATTGTCTTGGCTGCCTGGGTCATGGTGACAGGCAACGGAAAGGGTTTTGACGGCGCTTACATAATGCGCCCAAACACGGAAATCATGGCAGATTCAGTCGGTCCATCCTACAGCATTAACCAGTGACCTTTTGGCCAAACTTTGAGTGGAAGATGATCTTAATTTTACATTTTACAGAGGATGTCCCGGCCCGATTTTTGATTTTGGACCTGCAAATCTTCCGAATTTTCAGATCATTTACAATAAAGTTTCGGGAGAGAAAATGGGAAATCTGGCCGGGACATCCTCTGTAAATGAATTTCGCAAGTGTGCTGCAATTTATTTTATGGCAAACGATTCAGTATTGCTTGCGCTATGATGGACCAAAGGATCGCCCTGCGAAATAGCGGATCGATGTACGTAAACTCATCAAACGCATCCATCCAGCGCCCTCCATCCCGTATGCCCGCGGCGCGGACGGTGAAGGAGTCTAAACAATACCAGGAGATACTTTTTCCTCAGCTCGACCTTCAGCTCAAATGGCATCGACTCCGGGAGTTTGAAATGGACAAGAAGACCGAAATTCCGCCGTTGTCCAAGCTCAAGAAACAACAGAAGGCCGAGCTCATTGTGGCCGCCGTAGTGCGTTGGAAGCGTCGAGTGGATGCTGGAGAGGTACCTCTGATGGGTTTTCAAAGTTCCGAGCCAGTGGAAGAAGATAGAGTTATTGTCGAGCCGAGGATGATGCCGGTTATGGAGACCGAGAATAATTCATAATTTCTATGACTTTCTAATCATTTAAAGGCATATAATAATTGTAGATACCTTCCTATCCATATAAATAATACTTTTGGTGACTGCAGGGACTTGAGTGAGTGTGGTAAACACGAAAGCTGGATTTGCCATCTAAATCAGCCGCTTGGCGGGCGGTGCAAACAAGTGCAAACGGACATTTGATGCCTGCCATTTGCCTGTCACCCAGTGTTCGCCCGAAGGGCTAAGCCTTAAAAGTTTAAGGCCTTAATTAAGACCTTAAATAAGGCCTTAAGGATTTTCAGCTAAGTTTTAAGGCCTTAACAAGGCCTTAAGCTATCACGTGTACTGGTATTATTATTATTCCTCTGCCATTACGCGTCGTCGGACATCTCTGAAGGATTATTTCTGGCCCGAGGATCCGAAAAATACCGTGAAACGGACATACTGCAAGGCTTGCATGTCCACCAGCTAGACAGCGTTGTTGGAGCGACTACGACCGGCGTGGTGGAAGGCTCCCAGGCATTCAAAGACTCCAGAGTAGGTTTTACTGTAGGCACTGGCGGAGGCTGCAGACGGCGGTCCTGGACGATGTGTGGCGCCGTCGAGATTGAGTTCACTGGGATTTCGGCCGTGCCTGGGGCGTGGGAAAATATATTTAAGCCCTTAAACTACACTTATATTTAAGCCCTTGCCCTTAATAAGGCCTTAAGGATTCTCGAACCTCGATTTAAGGCCTTAAGGGCGGACACTGCTGTCACCACCAGTGGGTCCGTGTCAATCCTTACTCCTGTGCTCAACTCCTTGGGCAAGCATAGCAGAACTTGCAACTTGGCCCGCAAAAACCCGGAAATCTGGAACGCTAGTGTCGGTATCAGCGATGGTGTCGATATTATGCGCCAGTAACGCTTGTCCACTCTATTCAAGCGTCCTCCTGGCCAGATGCGACCAGTAACCGGAGTCCTGGACAGAAAAGCAACAGCTCGTCCATGGAACACTTCTCAAGACGCCCGGGAAAGACAGCTGACAGGACGCCCCGTGTGTGTTGGTCGCGACTCATCCGCCTGCGTGGCGTTTAAAGTAGGCTTACCAGAGTGGAGCAACCTTCATGTCTATCATCATATGCGCCCGCATACGGCTCATCGAGTCATCCCCAGGCGACGCCATATCCTCGCAAGTCCTCCTGCTCGAATTAAGCTGCTTAGAGTTCCGATTCACCCCAGTGTTAGGCACCAACTGTACTGAGCCTGCTGGAAATTCTTTCAGCTGATTGTGCGCTCACTAATAGTAGCTCGCAAGCCAAGTTCCACTGCCGCCGTGTAACCGTAGCCGACGATGCGTAATTTTCTTATAACCGTGTAGCCGACTTACTCTTATAGCCGTGTAGCCGAGTATAAGAGACATAGCCATCTAGCCGACTGTCCTCTCTAAGAGATAAAAAGGTGAGATCCAACCGTGCATCATCTCTTTTCTCCTTCACTTCCTTCCTCAACACATGATGAGCGTCGAATTCACCGTATTCAAGGGATCTGCCACCGGCATTGTCGAAAGTAAAACGCACCAAGCAGCACCGAGAGGAAACCCAGGTCCTCGTCAAAATTACACACTCCGGGATATGTGGCACCGACGAATATTACAAGGAGGCGGACATGGTGCTGGGCCACGAGGGTGTCGGGACAGTCCAGCAGATCGGCGAGAGCGTCAGAGGCTTCACTGTCGGGGACATCGTAGGCTGGGGATACACGCACAAGACATGCGGAACCTGCGAGCAGTGCTTGCTAGGTAGGCCTCTTTTAAAAATTAGCCCTTCCTCTGTCGCTGACCTTGGGATAATTTCTAGGACGAGACCAGTACTGCCCAGACAGGGAGCTGTATGGGGTGCACAACTTGCACCAGGGCTCCTTCGGCTCACACGCCATCTGGGACGCCTCCTTCCTCTTCAAAATTCCTGAAGGTCTCGCGCCGGAGTACGCCGCTCCGCTCATGTGCGGCGGTGCGACCATCTTCGAGGTGATCGAGTCGTACAACATACGCTCCACCCACCGCGTGGGCGTCGTTGGCATCGGCGGCCTGGGACACTTGGCGATCCAGTTCCTCGCTAAGAGGGGCAAGTGTCGTGGTCTTCTCAAGTACCGAGTCCAAGCGCGAGGAGGCGCTGCGCCTTGGCGCGACGGAGTTCTACGCCACCCAGGGTGTCGAAAAATTCGAGATGGGTAAACCCGACCATCTGCTGGTTACCACGAGCTTAATGCCGGACTGGAACCCGTACGTAGCACCCTTCTGCCACCGTATGTACACTAACTGTTATCCACGTAGATACCTAAGCGCGATGAAGCCTAGAAGCACCATATACCCGCTAACAGTCAGTTTTAGCCCCCTCGTCATACCCTCCTTGCCCGTTCTTGTAGCGGGCATCACCATCCAAAGCTCGGCCGTCGCAGCGCGCTCAGCACACAAGAAGATGCTCGAGTTCGCGGCACGGCACCACATTGAACCAGTTATCGAGCGTTTCCCGATGACGCTCGGCGGGGTGAAGGAGGGTATGGCCCGGCTTCGCGAGGGCAAGATGCGGTATAGAGCAGTGCTTGTGGCTTAGAAGGTCGAGATACGGTTGCGTTTCGCCAGAACATATGATATCAATATACCTGTATTCAATTTGTAATCGTGCACACGGTGGACTGTAGGAACCCATCTTGAATGGCAGTGTGGCGATATTAAGTTAGTTTCAACTGTGAGAGATTATTCGTCAATTTACATTTCGGGACCTTTACCTATTCCAGGTTGCGGAAACTCTCCCATCGGTTCGATGGTGTAGTTGGTTATCACTTCTGTCTAACACGGTCATTCTAAATGCTCCGGAGTTCCACAGGCGGTCCTCAGTTCGAACCTGGGTCGAATCATGTTTTGCTTCTCCTGCGTTTGATTATCGATTATCGGATTGATCTAGGCATGTGTTATCATTTTGATATCGTTCCCTTACGTTTAGGCTGTCGCTGGTCCCTCGGGAGACGCCTAGTGAGCTACAAACGCAAAACGGGCGCAGAGGGAGAAAAAAAAAGTGATCGGGATTACCCCATTTAGCTTGATATGTCACGTGGTGGATGACTCGACGCGTTTTAGGACATCCGCCGGCGGCATCATCAAAAAGTTTTTGTATCGCATTGTACTTAAAGTAGAGTGTACTGTGCAACACTCATACAACATGTCTGGCCAACACGCCTGGCATGTCCCTCAATAAAAAAAATCGAATAAAAAAGACAATGATTCGAATGAAGCAGCGGCAATATCGTACACAGGCAACGCACTTGGAACGAACGGAGGAGCAACTCGTCCGCACCCATCATGGCGCCCTCGTCGTCGAGCTCGCCGCAGTAGTTCGGGCGGAGAACAGCGTGAAAGGTGCCGCTTCGCGAAGAACTCGTACCCGTCCTCGACGAGCTGAGCATCGGCACGCACGGACAATGGATGGCGCACCTGATGCCCCCTGCATCTGAGGTCCACCTCGTGTTTTTCGAGGAACCGCACGATGACATCGGGACCAAAGGTAAACGACGCGCCGCGGTCATTAGGCGGTATCGGGATCAGACAACAACAACTCGGAGAGCAGCCCTGCACGCCGCTCAGCACCGTCGGAGACACACGAGACACACTCACCCGTGTCGGGCACGTCCGTCGGCCACATCACGCGCCGCATCTGCTCCATCGACGGACTCAGCCCGCCGTGCACGGTGAGTATATTTTCGTCGATGTTCGCGTCTTCCACAGCTTTGTGCTGTACCGCCGTTTGCCTACCGCCGCTTGCCTGTCGCCCCGCCCCGTCAATATAACGGCGAATAGACGCCAGCAAAGGCTGTAGAGCACAACGAGACGCACATTCATCGTAGAACCCGTGAATCCGGTTGATACACGCGTACTCGTGGTTCCCGCGCAGGATGAAAAAAGTTCTCGGGGTACTTGATTTTGTACGCGAGCAGCAGGCAGATGGTCTCGAGCGACTGCTTCGCGGGGTCGACGTAGTCGCCGAGGATGGCCTCGGGCGGGAAGCCCCGTACTCGAACAGCCTTAGCAGGTCGTACTGCTGCCCGTGGATCCGTCCGCCGTCCGTCTGCACCGCGGGCACACGATTGATCGGCGCCTCGAGCTCGAGCAGGATGCGCTGGTCGATGAAGATCTCGCGCGCTTTGTTGCTCCAAACTCCTGCAGCTGCACAGGCTCGCCGGGACGGTTGCCCCACACTAGGAAGGTATCCCGTATCAGCCTGGCGCTGCAGCCAAAATGCATCCGCGCACCTTCGAGGACGATACTGCCCTCGCTGTCGTGGTCCTCATGTTGACAGCCATCATCGTCACTTTGGCGTACTCTTTAGACTTTCCGAGATGATTCGCCAGCTTCTGGAGGGTCCTGGCGATTAACGCAAGTGCGAGACGCCTGAGTACGTCCCCCGCATACACAGTCCCACGTTCGACGCCAGTGTGCGTTACAGCTTGTATCGAGGTCCGGGGGCTGGGCGTGCGCGGGGCGTTGCCATAGACCAAGCTCGTGGATTGAGGCTAGATATCTAGCGGTGACAAGTAGGCGCTTGACGCAGGCGCCTATTCAGAGTCTGAACTTGGTCTGAACATCACTTGTCTCATGGAACTTGAAGCAGATTTCCTACGGCGTACTCATAACATCCACTATTTGGAGATCTATCGCTTGGGCGTCTAGCGTTTTGCGGACATCTCGGCGATGAAGCTTATTCGACACTGGGAGTGCTGCGTCCACCTGGTTATCTCTCCCTCACCAGCAGGAAGAACCAGCATGGAAAGTGTTCCAATACGGCGGATGGATACCTTTGCGTACAAAAAGCGAGCCTCGACTGCACTCTCGACAACTCCCCGCTCGACTCACGCAAACCACACTCACATCCTCTACTTCTCATCCAACAATGGCTGGTCGCGTTCACGCTCGCTCCCCGCCGATGCCCCTGATTTCTCAAACCCAGCCCGGTCGTGGCAACCTCTCCCCTATCTCTGGGTATGTTTTTTCACTCTCGTTACCGTCTTGTCACCTAATAACGACGTTGTAGCGGCGGACAATTCGGGTATGCTCTTCCCTCTCATTACCGTCCCGTATGCTAACGACGACGTGTTCTAGCGGAGGACAGTTCGGGTACGATCTTCACTTGCATTGGGTTCCCGTGTACTAAGGACCATATTTTAGAGGACAAGGACAATATCCGTCATCCACAGAGTCGAATTCCGTCACACAGAGTAGCCAGCGCCAGGAGGCCTACCGCAGCTCCACGTCGCGCAGGGAAGAGGCCCATGAAAGTTTCGAGCGTACCTCTCGCGCAATGGAGTAAGTTCTTTATGGCTCAGTCGAATTAGTTATTAATTATACCTATCGCTCAGGGAATACCGCACCCGTAGCATCACGATGACTCTGGCCGACGACTGTCAACTTGAATTGGACGGTTCGATACTCACAATCACGCCGCGGTCGCCTGACATCAAGTTCAATTCCACCGACCTGAATCTTGACGAATACGTCGGGAATATCGGTGGAGAGCTCGTCTGGGGTGGTGACGCTGTCGACGCTGTCAAATTCAGCGAGTCGTGCGAGAGCATCCGCCTTGATGGGACACTCCTCCTCGCCTTGTGCCGCCATGGCAAAGACGAGCCCGTTCAAGCCGAGTTGGACTTGAACGACCACATCGCTTACAACTCTACTCGCCGCTGCTTTGTGGCCGTCGTCCCCGACGCCGCGTTTACCGAATTGATGTCCTCGGCCAACTGGATGAACCTCACCGTCATCACCCGGCCCGACATGCGCAGCTTCCTCAAGAATCCGGCGTTCCAGAACGCTATCAGCAGCGTCGCGCAGCGCGCGATCGACGAGGTAATGAACCAAATGAAGGAGGTCATGGCGCTTGCGGTCGAGGAGGCGGTGGCCATGGTCAGCGCCAAGTCTGAGGAGTACGTCCAGAGGGAGATGGAGACCCTCATCAAGATGGCTACCAAGAGCGCCGCCAACACTGGTCTGGGTCGCTTGAAGATGATGCAGCTGGAGCAGAGGCGCGCCTTCAACGCCTTCGCTCCACACATTTCAGCGGATTTGGTTCCCGAAGAGGACGAGACCTCCTTCCACTAATCGTGGATTCGATCACTACTTCACTTCGACGCTACCGGCCCGTGTTCTTCCTACGCCTACACGTTCCAGTTTCCCGTGCTACATTAGCTACTTGGATACCGTTTTTGTGATCGATTCTAATTGAGCCTGAGTTGTTTCATTTTTTGCAGTCCAGTGCGACAGGGAGCAAAGCTGGCAGCAATGCATTTCGCGGTACGCGAATACTTCCCACAGCCATTTATCTAGGACGCACTAGGGCAATCCAACGGCTGTTTTCTATTATTCTATTTTTTTTGTCGGTGCACACCAGCTGGCCCGTCGTATTCGCACTCAAGTCCCAATTAACGGTGCGCCGAGACTCAACGGATACCCGGATCTGAGCGATTTAGGAGTTCCACAGGCGTTCGAATCATGTTTTGCTCTTCCTGCCTATGATTATCGATTATCGGATTGATCAGGGCATGTGCCATCTTTTACTAGCAGTTCCTTTGCGTCGGCGATGTCGGAAGCCGCCTGGTGTAACCACAGACGCGAAACAGACATGAGTGGAGGGAGAAAAAAAAGTGATCGGGGTTACCCCATTTAGCTTGATATTTCACGTGGTGGATGACTGGGCGCGTTTTAGGACATCCGCCGGCGGCCATTCAAAAGTTCTTGTATCGCATTACACTTAATAAAGTATGCAACGCTCATATTTCCTTGGCTAACAGATCCGCCACAGTCCACTATGCCTCGCATGTTTCCCGATAGAAAAAAAAAACCAACAAAAAGGACAATGACTCGGAAGCAGCCAATATCTTACACGATGGAATCTCGAGCCCGCGTCTGGGAGAGCGGCCCGGCGGAGGGTCATTCTGTCCCCAAACACGTGAGTTGCTTGTGGGCTGCTGTAGTCCTGCTGTCGAACAAATATAGCTTCAAAGGAAACGTGTTACCCAACACAGATGGCGTCCGAGTCCACTGCTCTCATCCGTGTCGATGGTCGTCGTTCTGAGCCGGAGACGAGCCATTTGGCAATTCTTCCTTTGCCTCGAAGAAACACCCTGACAGTGATGCACAACGGCCCAGGACTGAGCATGCTTCAATTGGCGACCTACGGGGGGAAGGCGTTCGAAGCTATTGCGAATTCCTGTTTCAGCGGACCCAAGAATCCCAAATCGTGGATCGTGAACTTCTTCGGAAATGATGGCAAGAGACAAACGGCTCTGGATAACTTGTACCATCATAACCAGAAACATCCGAGTTCCCGAATGATTCAGAAACAATACAAGGCATTGCGAGAGCATTGCCACAAGTTGCTGAACTATGTCTGTCCACGGTGCGTGTCTGGCTCTAGCTGGATGTACTGTACTAAATGTCCCTTCCAGATCACATACAGTGGACACTCAGCTCGTCACATTCAAGATGCTCGTGGCGATAATCCCTCGGTACCCGGGCATTAGGGTTCTGTTCTATGACCACAAGGACTTCAGGGGCGCATCGCTGAGTGATCTTTGGAAGCGGGACCAGGACTGTGGCAAAGAATGGACATTTTATCGCGACTTGGCTGTTTTTTCCATAACCGAATCAGGTCCCTTGACCGTTTTGGTGGAGAGAACACTGCCAAGCGAGCTTGGTCGCCTGGAGTTGGTGGGCGGCAGCTTGAACAAGGTCCCGACTGAAACTTTACTCGCATACTGTCGGTCAGTGCTGGATTTCGCTTTCTTCGGCTTTGCTAACTTTCATTAAGCTCAGGGCCCGAATTTGATCCTCCGAGGCTCTGCGCCATTCGTTATCTTGCCGGAATTTTAGAGCTGCGGAGCTTCTGGCTGCAAGGAAAGGACAATCCCACGCGGCTTTACGATGTCCTCTCCGAAATATGCGCCACGACGCTTCAACTAATCCAGGACACAGAGGTAGATGTGGTGGATGAAAGCTGCCACCTGATCCCGTGGCTAACTCCTGCTCGCAACGCGCTGGACATCCTCGCTTGCACTGCTTTAGACGGGTTGCTTCTGCTCGATAGTCTGCAGTGCCTCAATTGTCTTCCACGGTGTCCACCTCAATTGCCAGAGATTGTAGTTTTTTTCATGCGGTAGTTATCACCTAGCCCTCGCATATCGTCTTTGACTGTTGTATATTCCAGGCATCAAGCACAGAAGCATTTTCCAAAAGCCTTCGCGCCCGCTTCTTCAGTCAACTCCATTTTAAAACATCCTCTACCTCAAAACATTGAAAGTGAAGATGGTACAGCTGTAACGAGAATGACGCCATAGTAGCTAATCTTCATCTATAGAGATTAATCGTGCTTCACCACCTCACCCCGAGGTGCCCGCTTCGGCGACAGAGACCCAGGTCTCGTCCGACTTCATCCAGAGCGCGGCCATCGGGCTGGACGAAGCCATCGCCCCCGCTCCTCCAGTCCACTCCATTTCAGAACCTGCTCTACCTGAGGAAGCTGAAAGTGAAGATGTTACCATATCGCCAATGACGGATACCAACTAATCTCCAGTTACAGACATTTCGTCATCTCACGCGCCCGCATCCGCGACGGAGACTCAGCTCTCGTCGGACTTCATCCAGAGTGCTGCGAACGGGTTGGGTGAAGCCTCCCCTCCCGTGTCTTCAGACAACTCTCTTCGAGAACATGCCGACGACTTGAACGGGACGGGCCAGTCGAAGCAGGGCGGCAACGTCTCCTCTCCTCGCGCTCGCTCCCCAGCCCCCCCGATTGCTCAACCCCAACCCCGGCGTGGCAACATCTCCCCTGTCTCTGGGTACGATTTTCACTTTCGTTGCCGTCTCTCCTAATAACAACGTTGTAGCGGCGGACAAATTTTCTCGTCGGACTTTATCCAGAGTGCTGCAAACGGGTTGGGTGAAGCCTCCCCTCCCGAGTCTTCAGACAACTCCCTTCAAGAACATGCCGACAACTTGAACGGGACGGGCCAGTCGAAGCAGGGCGGCAACGTCTCCCCTCCTCGCGCTCGCACCCCACCCCCGATTGCTCAACCCCAACCCCGGCGTGGCAACATCCCCCCCGAGTACGATCTTTATACTTTCGTTAACGTCCCATCTCCTAATAACGACGTTGTAGCGGCGGACAATTCGGGTACGATCTTCACTCTCATCTCCGCCGTGTGCTAACGATGACGTTCTAGCCTGAGCGGAAGACAATTCGAGTACGATCTTCACTTGCATAGCGTTCCCGTGTACTAAGGACCACATTTTAGAGGATATTCGTCATCCACCGAGTCGGGTTCTTACCGACAGAGTAGCCAGCGCCAGGAGCGCAGCTCGCGCAGGGAAGAGGCCCATGAAAGTTTCGGACGTACCTCTCGCGCAATGCAGTAAGTTCTTCATCTCATTGTTGGCTTCGAATCAGTCATTATACCTATCGCCAGGGAATACCGCACGACTCTGGCCGACGATTGTGAACTTGAGTTGGACGGCTCGATACTCATAATCAAGCCGCGGTCGCCTGACACGTTTGACTCCACCGAGCTGAATCTTGACGATTACGTCGGGAATATCGGTGGAGAGCTCGTCTGGGGTGATGGCGCTGTCAAATTCAGCGATTCGTGCGAGAATATCCGCCTTAATGGCACCTTCCTCGTCGCCTTGTGCCACCATGGCAAAGACAAGCCCGTTGAAGCCCAGTTGGACTTGAACGAGCACATTGCTTACAACTCCACTCGCCGCTGCTTTGTGGCCGTCGTTCCCGACGCCGCGTTTACCGAATTGATGTCCTCGGCCAACTGGATGAACCTCACCGTCGTCACCCAGCCCGACATGCGCGGCTTCCTCAAGAATCCGGCGTTCCAGAACGCTATCAGCAGCGTCGCGCGGCGCGCGCTCGACAAGGTCATGAACCAGATGAAGGAGCTCACGGCGCTTCCGGTCGAGGAGGCGGTGGCCATGGTCAGCGCCAAGTCTGAGGAGTACGTCCAGAGCGAAGTGGAGACCTTCATCGAGATGGCTACCAAGAGCCCCGCCTACGCTGGTCTTGATCAGATGTCTTGGATGAACCTCACCATCGTCACCCAGCCCGACATGCGCGGCTTCCTCAAGAATCCGGCGTTCCAGAACGCTATCAGCAGCGTCGCGCAGCGCACGATCGACGCGGCCATGAAACAGATGAAGGAGCTCACGGCGCTTCCGGTCGAGGAGGCGGTGGCCATGGTCAGCGCCAAGTCTGAGGAGTACGTCCAGAGAGAGATGGAGACCTTCATCAAGATGGCTACCAAGAGCGCCGCCTACACTGGTCTGGGCAGCTTGAAGATGATGACGCCGGAGCAGATTCGCGCCTACAACGCCTTCGCTCCACAAATTTCAGCGGACTTGGTTCCCGAAGAGGACGAGACCTCCTTCCACTAATCGTGGATTCGATCACTACCTCACTTCGACGCTACCGGCCCGCGTTCTTTCCTACGCCTACACGTTCCAATTTCCCATGATAGCTACTTACATACCGCTTTTGTGATCGATTCTAATTGAGCCTGAGTTGTTTCATTTTTTGGAGTCGCACTGGCGACAGGGAGCAAAGCTGGCAGCAATGCATTTCGCGGTACGCGAATACTTCCCACAGCAATTTATCTAGGGTGCACAGCAATCAAGCGGCTCGATAGCGGCCAGACGGCTGTTTTCTATTACCCCATTTTTTTCTTTCTCGGTGCACACCAGCTGGCCCGTCATATTCGCACTCAAGTCCCAATGAACAGTGCGCCGAGACTCAACGGATACCCGGATCTGAACAGATGGCACCGTATCGAAGCCTGGTGAGCTACAGATGCGAACCAGGGCATATGCGGAGGGAGAAAAAAAAATCGGCATTGCCTATTTAGGTTGACAGGATGAGTGGCCGGTTTAGGACGTTGACATATGTCATCTCGCTTGCACGAAAAGTTTTTGTATCGCATTATACTTAAAGTACGCAACGCTCATACAACATGTCCTTGGCCGCCCCAGTCCATGACGCCTCGCATGTCCCCCAATAAAAAAACCGAATAAAAAAATCACAATGAAGCAGCGGCAGCAATATCGTACACACGTAGTGTGCGGGCACACCGATCTATACACATACCGGCTCTAAAACGAGGGTTTTTTCTGCCTGCGCGGGGTGGAGGTGCCGTTCCCGGCGTACGGGTACTTGGGCTTTTTCTCTGCCGGCTTCAGGATCTGCAGCAGCATTTTTGGTATGAGGCGACGAGGATAGGGAAGGGTGGCAACGCACCTGGAACGAACAGAGCAGCGACTCATCTACGCTCATCATGGCGCCCGCGTTATCGAACTCGCCGCAGTAGTTCGGGGCAGAGAACAGTGTGACGAGGTGCCGCTTGGCGAAGAACTCGTACCCGTCCTCGACGACCTGGCGGGGCGTTAGCACCGGTGTACACGAGAGGGACACGGACAGGGCAGCGCACCTGATGCCCTCTGCATATGAGGTCCATGTCGTGTTTTTGGAGGAACCGCGCGACGACATCGGGACCAAAGGTAAACGACACGCCGCGGTCGTTCTCTGACCAGCCGGTGATGTCCTTGTCGGGATCGGACCACAACAGATCGGAGAGCAGCCCTGCACGCCGCTCAGCACCATTGCCGGCACACAAGGAACACACACTCACCCGTGTCCGGCACGTCCGTCGGCCGCATCACGCGCCGTATCTGCTCCATCGACTGCAGATCGGGACTCAGCCCGCCGTGCATCGTGAATATCTTTTCGTCGATGATCGCCGCGATGGGGAGGCAGTTGAAGCAGTCAGTAAACGTCTTCCACAGCTTTATGTTGTACCGCCGTTTGCCTGTCGCCGGTCAGTATCAAGACGGATAGACGCCGGTAAAGGCTGTAAAGCACGGCAGGACGCACATTCATCGTAGAACCCATATATCCGATTGATACACGCGCACTCGTGGTTCCCGCGCAGGATGAAAAAGTTCTCGGGGTACTTGATTTTGTACGCGAGCAGCAGGCAGATGGTCTCGAGCGACTGCTTCCCGCGGTCGACGTAGTCGCCGAGGAAGAGGTAGTTGGCCTCGGGCGGGAAGCCGCCGTACTCGAACAGCCGCAGCAGGTCGTAGTACTGCCCGTGGATGTCCCCTGCACCGTCCGCCGTCCGTCATCTCGTCTCGGACCGCGGGCACACGACGCACCACATATCTTGATCGGCGCCTCGAGCTCGAGCAGGATGGGCTGGTTGATGAAGATCTCGCGCGCCTTGGTGCATAGGTACTTGATTTCGTACTCCTGCAGCTGCACGGGCTTGCCAGGACGGTTGCCCCGCACTAGGCGTCGGTATCAGCCTTGATGCTGCTGCGCACGAAATAAGTACAGAGGGGGTCCACGCACCTTCGAGGAGCTTGTCTATGACCGAGTCGAGGTCAATCTCTATCGCAGAGTCTGCCATTGCCGATTAACAGAGGTGTATAATAGCTGTACTGGTATGCGCGGAGCGGGGTATCCAGGCAGATGCAGAGGGGTCGTAGGGGTCGTCGGAAAGCACAAGAAAAAGAGATTTGGGATACAGGGACTGCGGGGTATCGTGGGGCACAGGTAGACCGACTGTTAATGGATCGTAATGACTCGACTTGATAACCTGCAAAGGCGCATATGGTGCTGTCGCCCAAACAAGTACCGTGCGAATTGATGGGAATTACACGAGGTTAATAATTATTTAATTTAGCGCTGTGTACTGGTCTAAGCCCGGAAGTCTTGAATGCAGATGTGTATATAACAGAAAAAAGTCCCCACGATATCACCTCGTCGTCGCCGGCGGGGGAACGTTAGTAGTCGCCGCCACCCCAGGCGCCGTCGTCCGGGGACGGCGTCTCCTCCTCCTGTACAAAACGCCGAACAATCAGGACTGCGCGATAAGTACAGCAGCCAAGCTACCCACCTGGGGAACAGCGGCCCCTTGGGCATGACTCGCTCGTCCAGATCCAGCGCAATGTCCGTCGCGCTATGCAGGCCCTGTACGTGTCCATCAGTCAGCCTTCGCTCCGCAGCCCGAAATGAACCGACACGCACCTCGATCCAGTCCACGACATCGCCCACGTCCCGCGCCTGCAGCAGGAACTGCTCGCCCTCGAGCCGCACGCGGATGACGTGCTTGCGCTTGAGGTAGTCGTTCCCGAGCCCGCTCTCCGCGTGCTGCAGCGTATACGCGCGGATGAGATCCGCGGGGTCGGGCTCCGGCACGTCCGTCCCCGCCGCCCCGGGACCGTTCTGGTCTTTGTTCTTGTGCTTGCTACTCGAGGGCGTCGCGGGCGTGCGCGCGCTGAGGAGCCCCGAGCGCGTCGACGACGCGAGGCTGGCGCTCGAGCGCGACGGCGCGAGCATGGCGCCAGACGACATGCTGCTCCGGGGGCTCGCGCTCCCGCTCCCGCTGGCACCGGCGCTCGAGCTCCCGCCAAACGAGGGCCGCGGGATCGAGAGCGACGACCGCGGCGTCGTAGGTGTCTTCGGCGGCGGGTTCGGCAAGTCGCTCTTCGAGCGCCCGTGTGCGCGGGGCTTCAGCAGGCTGAGCCCGAGGTTGAGGCGCGAGCGGCTCGCGGGGGGCTGCGGGGCGGACGTTTCCTGCGGCGACGACGAGGGCGACGGCGGCGCAAGAGATGTGGCGGACGACGACGTGCGGCTGCGCGCAGACGACATGCTCGACCGCGGCGGGACGACCACCTCCGTTATCCCGTCCCCCTCCGCTTCCACGCCTTCCTGACCTCCACTCCCCGACCCGCTTGCACCCGCAGACCCCGACGCCCCCGCCCTCGCATTCCGACTCTCCTCCTCGTCCGCAATCTTCCCCGCCTGCGCGCCCTCCCGCGCCGCCGCGCGCGCCTTGACCAGCGCCGCCGCCTGCGCCGCCGCGCTCGCCACGCCCCCCGCCGCGCGGTCCCCCGCGCCCACGCGCCGTTCCCACCAGCCCTCCCCCGCGCACCGGTACACGCGGAACACCGTCCCCTCGAGCTCGCACACCACGCGGCGCCACTTGCGATCCTTCGCCTGCACGCCCGGCGCCGTGAACTCCATCTTGCGCGGCATCACGCCGCGCAGCAGGATCGCGTTGCTGTACCCCGGCAGCGCCTCGCGCCCCTCGTCGTCGCGCGGCGCGATGCGCGCCTGCGCGAGCGGGTGTCCCGTGTCCCCGCCGGCGCCCACGCCGAGGGGCGAGAAGGGGAAGAGCGGGAGCGTGTACGGCGGCGGCGCGGCCATGATCTCCGGCATCGAGCGCCGCCGCTTCAGCGTGCTCCCCCGTGCGACGTGCGCGCTCTGCCCGTCGTACGCCGGCGCCTCCCCGCGCCCGTCCTCCTTCCCCTTCCCCTTGCCCTTCCCACTCCCACTCGCCTTGCCCGCCTCCTCCGCCCCCTCCTCGCCCCCGCCAGCCGACACCGTGCTAAGCATATCGACCATGCTCCGTGACGCATGCTTGTACATCCCGGGGCGCTCGAGCGGCGACGGCAGCGGCGGCATCGCCACCGCGCGCACGCCGAGCGGCGTGCGCGCCTCCACGGTCGGCGTCCGCACGGAGAAGTAGTCCGCGTGCCACGCCTGCGGCGTCGGCGTCTTCGTGGTCGTGCTCCCGTTCGCGCCGCCCGTGACGGTGCCCGTGCTGATCGTGCTCCCCTGCGACGCCTGCGCCCTAATCCCAAACGGGCCGAGGATCCCGTCGCGCTCCCGCTCCTTCCCCTTGCCCTTCGCGCCGCCGGGGCTCTGGAACATCCCGTCCATATCAAGCCCGAGCGGCGTCGTGTCGAGGCGCAGCGGGAGCTTCGGCGGCAGGGGCACGAACGGCGACTCGCCCCCTTCCCCATCCCCACTTGGCCGCGCATCCACGCTCGGGCGCCCCTCATCCTCGTCCTCTCCGTCGTTGTCGTCGTTGTCGTCGTCGTCATCTTCTTCATCCTCCTCGTCGTGCTCGTCGTCCGACTCCCCCGCCGGCGCGCGCGGCTCCACCCCGCCCTCCATCGCGAGCGCCGGCATGCTCCTCACGACGGCTTTACTCGCCTCCCGTGCATGCGGCCCGAATATCACGCTCGACCGCCGGCCCACGCTCGCGGGGCTCCCCACCGCGGGGCTCCCCGGCGCCCCGCCCCCACCTCCCCCCACGCCCACGCCGCCGCCGACAACAGGCAGCGCGGGGAGGCGCAGCACGGGGATCGCGAGCGGCGGCTGCCTCACCACCACGCTCGGGCTCAGGCGCGCGCCCCCGCCCTCGAGGACGGGCGACGCGAGCGCCGAGGACGGGTTGAACGTCATGCTGAAGCGGTGCAGCGACATCGGGATCGACGGCGGGCGGCGCGCGGGGAGCGTCCCTGTCCCTGTCCCGGCGCCGGGGCCGAAGCGCGCGCCCGTGCTCATGCTGGGGCTGGTGTAGACGGGGGAGGCAGAGGCGGAGGCGGTGCGCGTGCGCGGGGCGGGCGCGAGGCCCGCGGGGCCCCAGGGCGGCGGGGTTGGGGTTGCGCTTGGGGTTGAGCTGGAGGGGGAGAGCGAGCCCGAGGCGGAGGCGCCCCACGTCGCGGACCCGGAGCCCGAGCCCGAGGCGACGGAGGAAGGGTAGGTGGGCACGGGCGCGACGGGGACGACGAGCGGCGTCGTCGCGAGGGGCGGGAGCGTTGCCGCGCGCGTGGCGCGCGGGGAGGTGCGCGGGCGCGGGGAGGCGGCGGCCGTTTGTGCCGCGGGCGAAGTAGGCGAGGGCGTTTGGGGCGCGGGTGAAGTAGGCGAGGGCGTGGATAAAGTAGAAGTAGGCGTCTGTGGCGCGCGTGAAGCAGGCGCGCGCGTCTCTGTTTGCGGTTGGGTCTGCGGTTGGTCCTGGATCTGCGCTCTCGGCGACGTCTCTACCCGAGTCTGGCTTTGCGACGGAGTGGCTTTCGCCTCTACCTTCCTCGGCGTCGTCTTCTCTACCTTCCTCGGCGTCGTCTCCACCGCTCTCGTCGGCGTCGCAGACCTCGGCGTCATTGGCTCCCCTTCCCCGTCTACGCTCCTCGGCCCCGGCCCCGCCCCCGGACTCGGCCTCGGACGGAGCGTATCCTGCCGATTCAACGTCGTCTCCTCCCGTTCCTCCTCATCCTCTCTATCCTCGGCACCATCAGAAGCCGAAGAAAGCGACGCGCGCTCGTCCCCGTCGCGCGCGGTGACGAACGACTCGACGGAGGTGAGCGAGCCGAGCGAGGCGCGGCGCGCGTCTACGTCCGCGTCCGCATCCCATGCGCCCCGCTGCGCTGCGCCTCGCAGCTGTGCGCCTCGTAGCTGCGGGGAGGAAGACGATATCTGTGGAGACGACGAGGCGGAGGAAGATGAAGACGACTCGGACGCCGGGAGCCCGCTGATCCCGCCCCCCGCGCCGGCGTGAAGCGGGAGTCTCGGGAGCCCAGTCACGGTAAACGCGGAGGAGGAGGCGCCCGGCGCGAGGGTGGATGCCGACGCGGAGGCGAACGCCTCCCCGGACGACGATAGAGAGAAGGAAGAGGAGAAGGCGGAGGGCCCGCGCGCGGTTGCGTACGAGTCTGTGCTCGTGCTCGAGGCGGTGGAAAGGGTGGAGAAGGTGGAGAGCGTGGAGAGGGTAGAGGCGGAGGGGGCTATAGCGGAGGGTATCGCGGAGGAAGAGTGGGTATTGGGATGGGGATGGGGAGCGTATGAGTGTGTGCTCGTTGTGGAGAGTGTGGAGTGGGCGGGCGTTATCGAGGGGGACGTGGCGAGGGTCGAATGTGGACTCGAATTCGAACTCGTCGGCGCCCCCGCCGCCGCGCCGACAGCCCCGACCGCGGCACCGGCCTCCTCGCCCCACGCGCGCGCCGTCGGCGCGAGGGTCTGCGAGCGCGCGCGGCGGATGAAGGAATCGCTGCGCGCGGGGACGGCGGGCGGCTTCGCGAGCGCGTTTGTCTGCGCTGGAGGATGCGGGGCGTGTGTTGGCGCTGGATGTATATGTGTTGCATGTATTGGTGACGGGTGTGGGTGTATCGGCGGCGCCGGGGGCGGCGCGCGCGAGGGCGGCGGGGGGCGTCTGTCCGGTGCTGCTTTACACACGAGTTGTTTAGTAATTAGCATTCACGAGACACGACGCAGGGAGCGCAGACAAAGGAAGGGACGCACGCGCTGGGTGCTCGCTCCGCGCGGGGCTCGCGCTGCCGTCGCTGTCGCCCGCGGACGAGTCTTCGACGCGCGGGAGGTCGAGCCCGAGCCCGAGGCCGAGCATGGGCTGGGACATGTACGGCTTCGCGCCGGCGCCGTCGATCGAGTAGGTGTTGCGCATGTACGGGCCCGTGTACCTGCGGCGGTCAGCGTTGCGGTAAAGCGAAGAGCACATGGAGGACGCACGAGCTGTTGGCGGCGGGGTCGGATGGCGCGGGGCGGGTGAACTTTGCGGACACCTTCTGGAGGAGCTTGCTAGCGCGGACCTGCGGGCAGCCGTCAAGCCAACTAAATCGCAGTTGAACCAGCGGGGACGAACGTGAAAAGTGCTCTGGGCAGGGCGGATCTGCATGACCGAGTGTGCGCGCGGGCGGTCCATCTCGTCGGTCGCTCGTTGCCTGCTTATTTACTTATCTTGTTAGTCGTAGTCGCAGTGGCAATGGCAATGGTCGATCGGGATCGAGGCGGCGGCGTGGCTCGTTGGCTGGCTGGCTGCCAAGCGTCCCGTGTGTCTTTCTTTCGGTGCAGGCCCAAGCGTGGAGTAAAACGGAGGCCCTCGCACAAATCAGTTGTGGCTGATGAGGGGAGGATGACCTCAGGTGTTCCGGGTGGCGGTGCTAATCATATTATCTCGACAGTAATCTCTTGTCTTTCAACCAACGTCGACCACGCCTGCCAACCCAACCTCCTGTTCTCGCCCTCCCTCGACACGACGCCACGGCCCCTATACACTAGCTAAGCTTCCCCGCTATCTCTCTGCACACGAGCCAGTGCCACCAGCGCCTCGAGTCTGGTCGATGACGGCATGGGCATATGCTATTTCCGCTCCAGCCGCGGCCGTTTTATTTCAAACGCCCAACCCCCGCGCTCCCCCGCGCCGACGTAGCTGCACGCTGATCGCCGGTCTGAGCACCGCGTCGCCGATTCCTGCGGCCTCGTGCCAGCTGATTCCGTCCCGCCGTCTGCAACCGCGAGCGTTTCAGCGTGCCCTTGGTCCCGCGCTTGCCAATTCTTGTTTCTGCTCCGCTGCGTCGCTGCGATCGACGCCACACTTTTTGTGTGGTTCTTGCATTTGACTTTCGAGCAACCGCGTCGCGTGGCGCTGATCATGACGCGGCCCGCGTTCTCTTTGTCCCTTGTCCCTCGATATATTTATATTCCTCCCCAACGCGTGTCCTTATTCTTGCCAATGGACTCCATTGGAACGAATAACGCCACGAATGCTCCAACCTTCCATTGCTGCGGACAACGGATCAGCGGCTCAACTGTCCAGGTATCCCGCGCTTTGACCATTTCTTGGCGTCATACGTTATTTTGGGCACCTTCCCTGACTTATTTTAAATTTGGGTACCCTCCCTATATTTTGGGTCCCTTCCCTAACTAATAAAAGCGCGGGATCCCGGTTGATTTCGGAGCTGAATCGAATCGAAGGGGCCTTCTTTCCATGGGTGCGCCACTGGAGCGATTCCGGCCCTGGTGCAGCGACGAACGAAATAGCAGAACCTTGCCTTTACCTTTACATATATGACGGTCCGTCGTTTTCAGACGCCACACTTTTTGTGTGGTTCTTGTATTTGACTTTCGACAACAGTGTACATATTTGACTTTCGACAACAGCAAGAAAAGCAACCGCGTGGCGCTGATCATCGTCGTCTTTGTCCCTCGTCCCTCGAGATAAGTACATATTTATATTTCCTCCCCAACGCGTATCTTTATTCCTTCCAATGGAACGAATAACGCCACGAGCGCTCCAGCCTTCTTCCATTGCTGCGGACAACCCATCAACTGATCATCTGCCCAACTGCCCAACTGCCGACAAGTTTAACTCGTATCCCCCGACGCTCGCTCGTATCCCTCGCTTTGACCGCCTCCGTACGCTTTACGTCCTGTCACTATCAAGATTTCACTAATTTCATTTTCGCGTTGGGCACCACGGCCCGGGCGTGCGAAATCGAACGCGGTATGCATCTTCGAAGTCGCGATCGGCGCACGCACATTTCCTGGGGTCCCGGAAAAAATAGGAGATGCGAACATAATGATGCCTGGTCGCGCCGCGAACGGGGGAGGAAGAGACAGCGGGACCTTCCATTGCTGCGGACAACCCAACCTTAACTCGTATCGGCCGAAGACGCCGACGCTCGTATCCCTCGCTTTGACCGCCTGCACGCGCTTTCCTATCCAGGACGTGTTGTGTCACTATCGAGATTTCATTCAATTAATTTTCGTTGGGCACCACGGCCCGGGGAGCCACGGTGGCCGTACGAAATCGAACGCGGTATGTATCTTCGGCGTACGCAAATTTTATGGGGTCCCGGTGCTTCGCCAAGCGCGCCGGGCCTGCCCCCCGCTCTTATCACTTGCCTCGGGGCCTAATGTTCAGGTAGGCGCTCTGCAGTGTCGGCCTTTTTCTCGATCTGCGTCCGCAGCCTGGGAAGCCGATGCGTGTCACGTCAAAGACACGCTGACCATCGAGCACGTTCCTTTCGTCCGTCCGTCCGGCCGAAAACATCCCACCCTTTCGCCTTTTGCCTTTCCACCGCGCCAGCTCCAGCTGAATGCCGTTCGAATTCGAAGTCGAAGTCGATGAACCCACCCCGGACGGCGTGCAGCGCGCATTCGCCGTTTTGTTCCAATGTGCCCGCGCGTTCGTGGACCGCGTGGACCACGCCCAGGTATGTGTGCTAGCATTCACCGCTGTCGCGACATGAAATGAATTACATTTTCTCTGCGTCAGGAGACGATTCCCGAGGTCGCGCAGCTACAGAAACGGCTCGCCGAATCGTTCCTCCGGCGCCTGCATTTCCTCGACTCGGACGCGGCCTCGGACTCGGACGCCTCTGTGTCCGCCGCTTCGGCAGTGTACCTCGCGATGGCGCGCGCCCTCCTCTTCAGTGAGGAGGACCAGAGCATCATGGCGCAGATCCTCGACCTCCTCGGCGCGTCCGCGCCCGAGACGCGCTGGTTCGGCGCGAACGTCGACCAAGCGAACCACTTCACCAAGGTGCTCGTCGGCGGGAACCGGACGACGTACCCGGACGTCGACGCGCCGTCGTACCCGCGGCTGCACGGCGCCGCCGCGTACGCGCGCTGGCTCCGCGGCGTCCTCCTGCGCCTCCGCGAGGGCAGCGCGCGGACGGCGCTGCGCGACCGGTTCGCCGCCGTGGCGGAGATCCAGCACGTCAACGACCAGGGGCGCCTCGCGCCGCACCTCGCGCTGCAGGCGCGCGAGAACGCGGCGGCG
Source organism: Mycena latifolia (assembly GCA_029289555.1). Classification (NCBI taxonomy): domain Eukaryota; kingdom Fungi; phylum Basidiomycota; class Agaricomycetes; order Agaricales; family Mycenaceae; genus Mycena; species Mycena latifolia. Next base: position 167,778 of record JARJLE010000140.1, on the reverse strand, counting down.
CTCGCGCACGCGCGGACGCTCGACTACGCGCGGTGGCGCTTCGGCGCGCTGCTCGTGCTCGGGAACTCGCCCACGCCTGCGGAGGCAGAGGCCGGCACGAAGTGCTCGCAGATGACGCGCGACAAGCTCGCGCGCGCTATCTCTCTGAACACAGAGCACACTGGGCTGGCGCCGCTGTACATCATGTGCGGCGGCGCCGTGCGCCCGCAGCTCACGCGCGTCAACGAGGCGTACGAGATGAAGGCGTACGCGGTCGAAAAATACGGCATCCCCGCGGAGCAGATCCTGGTGGACGCGACGAGCGAGCACACGTACTCGAACTTCATGAACGCCGTCCTCATAGCGCGCGATGCGGGGATGCCGCGCGGGACGCGCCTCGGCGTGTTCATGGTCCCCGACCGATACGGAATGGACGACCAGTACGCGTTCTGCGTCAACCGCCTGTGGGCGCGGGCAAAAATAGAGGTATTCCCGCCGCTTGGCGCGTACTTTTCGCTTGAGGACGGGGAGGAGGAGAGGGCGGTGGAGCTTGTGCTTAATACCGGGCCCGAGGATGCGGAGCCCGAGTTTGTGAGCCCGACGTTACTTTGGCGGGATTATACCGGGGAGCTCCGGGCGGAGGGTTGATTCGCGATTGGATGCGCATAGGTGTAAGTTGTTTGGAAAATCGATTTGTTCAAGCTGCACGAATCAGCCGCCGATCGCATGAGGGGAACATGTACTCCTTGTCCAGCCACCATATTCGAGCTCCAGGTTATGTAGTTGGCGTTCATTACATCAGAATTAAACGCTCCGGAGCGTCTTATATTCATTTAACCATCCCGAAGGCTGAATTGAACCGTGGGAACTTCGGTTGAGTTTTGTTTCGCGTCAATCTTCAGCCAGGTGTAAGTTATCGCAAGCTAGGGGAGCCGCCAGCCCGAGCATGGGCTGGGACATGTACGGCTTCGCGGCGCCGTCGATCGAGTAGGTGTTGCCCTTGTACGGGCCGGTGTACCTGCGCGCAACGGTCAGCATTGTGGGAGATAGCATAGCACATGGCAGGCAGGCGAACAGCGCACGAGCTGTTGGCGGCGGGGTCGGCGGGCGAATTTTGCGGACACCTTCTGGAGCTTGCTTGCGCGGACCTGGGGCCGTTAAGCTAACTAAATCGTAGTTCAATAAGCGGCGACGAACGTGGAAGGTGCTCTGGGTAGGGCGAATCTGCATGACCGAGTGTGCGCGCGGGCGGTCCATCGTGGCTGGCCTCGTCGTTCGCTCGTTGCCTGCTTATTTACTTATCTTGCAGTCGTGGCAATGGCAAATATCGATCGGGATCGAGGCGGCGGCGTGGTTCACTGGCTGGGTGCCAAGCGTCCCTTGTTCCTTTGTGCAGGCCCTTGCGCCGTGGAGTAAAGCGGAGGGCCTCGCACAACAAGATGCGGCTGATGAGGGGAGGATGAGCTCGGTCTTCCGGGTGGCTGTGCTAATCCTATTATCTCGACATCAATCTCTCGCCTTTCAACCAACAAACCCTCGACCGTCGACGCCAGCCAACCCAACCCGGCTGTTCTCGCCCTCCTTCAACGCCACGCCACGGCCCCTATGGACTAGCTAAGCTTCGTCGCTATCTCTCTGCACACAAGCCACCAGCCTTCAAATATCTCCTGGGCCATTCCTCCGCATCACCCCGCCGACGCTGGCGCCCGTCCCCCATCCTTTCCTCGCCGACGTAATATGACTTCATTACCCAGAAGCGAACCCCTCCACCCCGCACCGGCTCCTACACGCGCTTGACTCGTCCTCCCCATCTCATGCCTCGCAGCGGACCACTACGTCCCAACAACCTTCGGATGGGCGGCCGCCCCAGATGTGCGAGGTCTTCGTCTCTACGCACGATCTCTCGGTGCATCATGGAGCTCCGCAGAATCTACCGCTGCTGCCCCAACTTGGCTCGCCTCAGCGCGAAGCGCCAACACGGGCACCGAGTCCACAGTTCTTCGGGTCACAGAGTCCGTAGGCCTTCAGTTCCCTTTGCGAAAGCTATCTGAGTATGCCGGCACAAACACCCGTGGAGGCAGGTACGACCATTGCGTCCGGCGTCCGGATGACAGGCGAACGACGCTCGATCTTCTGCAGTTGGGTAACGTCCATCCCTCTTCGTATTCCTGTACTGCAACTTACTAACCTCTTTTTACCCGCAGCTACGCCTGACCTCTCGGGTCTCGGCAGTGACTTCGGGAGCCCGTTGTTCGGCAACTCAGACGTGGACCTGGACGCGTTCCTGACGTCGCCAATGGCGACCCCTCCAGACGACACCCCCTTCAGCACCTTCCTCGTGACACCGCCTTTACCGTTTGACGACTTCGGAGAGAGCGGGTATGCATACGTCGGCGGTCAGAGCCTTTTTGGTGGAATTACCGCGCCTCCGTACGAACTGACACGCTCTCCTCATCGATACGGCTCCCCGGAAACGCTCGTGTCACGTAAAACCACGGCTTCGACCATGGTCGACGACGAGTGGATCCCTCGCAAGCTCAGCGACCCGAGTGAGGCGCCTTCGGTAGAGCACGCGGAGGAGGGAACGCGCAGGTAGCCAAACGTCCGCTCGATGGCACAGCCGACCCTTTGAATGCTAAAAGGAAGACAATCAGTCCTTGAGACATTAGTATTTTATTTATCCTACTGTATACTCCCCTCTCACTGACGAGACCCAATTCTATTCTGTACGTGCTGAGAAATTGTGACATTTGAAGCCCAGGTATATTAATGAGACGATAGGAATCTATTCGATCGGCTGCCTCGGCTTTCAGCTTGGCCTTGAAGTTCCTTTCGGCGGCCAGGATGTCCCAAGGTTTGGAGTGCAACTAGCATTTTCCCGCTGCTACAGGGTATGTTGAATCATAAGCTGGGATAATTAACTAGCAAAAGTAACCTGCTCTGGGGCTTACAGTACAAAAGGAGCAGATAGAATGAAAGTTTATTTTAACGGCTGGCCCGGACACGACAGAAAACGGTACGGCGGACTTGGAAACCGTTTGGTGAAACGATCAACGGTGCCAACCCGGAGCGACTGCGGGAGCGATGAGTAGTACGGACGCTACAAACAGAGGCTCGCACCTCGCCTGTTTGTAAGCGATGAGCTAGTTGAATTGCTTTCGCAACTAACATCTCGGGTTCAGACACTGGACACACACAATTTCATATAGAGGGCGACAACTATGTAAAGAGGGCGACTTGGGTTTGTGATTACTGGTACATTTCAACCACACCAATAATAGCTACTGGCATAGTGATATTGTCCTCCAACGTACTTCGTGCCGCATTTGTGGCAGTTGAATGGCTGGGTGCCTGGGTTCACGATATACCCATGTTTGCCGGTTATAACGTCAACCAAGAACTCTTTGCTGTGAGCTTTGAGTCCCGTTTCCGTAATGTCGAGGAAGGTGAAAGCACGGCTGCAGTCACTGCACGTTCCTCCTCCCTTCGGAAAGGCTACAGCGCTTTCGCCCAGTGTTCCTGCCGACACCCCGAGCAAAGTCGCCATGATCTCGACATCTTCGGCCGGGGTCTCGACGCGTCCGGCTGTGTTCTGAAATTCAGCCATCTTGGCGTCGAACTGGTCCTTGCTGACCACCTTTGTCGTGTCAATGCTATGCGAGTTGCGGGTCAGGAATAAGACTAAGGAGGTCAATACCAAAAGATGGACTCACGTAGCCATATGGTATGTAGCAGAAGTTGACAATGTGCAGAATGTGATGGGTGCTCGAGTGACTCGGATGCCGACTAGTGGATGTCTGTCGACGGTTATCGAGAGGTGGGGGGTTTCCACGCTTTTATATGTAGATTGTTGAAAAATAAAAATATGGACCGGAGAAAGAACAACCCCGGGTCCAAGCGTCCAACAGGCATGCTTTCAAGTTTCAACCACTCACATTCGTTTGCACTATCGCTAAGAGTCATCTGGTTATCTTCAAAGCACGGCTGACATGTCGAATGGAGGCCGAATGAATGGTGGTCGTGATTTCAAAAATTCCAGCGGTCATGCTTTCAACTTTTCACGCTCGAATCAATTGCCGAATAAATTGTGGTCATGCTTTCAAACATTCCACCGGTCATGCTTTCAAACATTCCGACCTCTCAGGTCTCACGTTCGTTCGCCCACAATTCATTCGGCCTCATTCAATATGTCAATGGTCCTTTGAAAGTGACCAGATGACTCTCGCCGATAGTGCAAACGAATGTATGTGAGTGGTTGAAACTTGAAAGCATGACTGTTGGGATATCGTAGGACGCCTGGGTCCGGGGTTGTTCTTTCTCCGGTCCATATTTTTATTTTTCAACGAACTACATATAAATGCGCGGAAACCCCCCACCTCTCGATAACCGTCGACAGACCACCATTCGGCATCCGAGTCACTCGAGCACCCATCACATTCTGCACATTGTCAACTTCACTGCTACATACCATATGGCTACGTGAGTGCAACTTTTGGTATTTGCCTCCTAAGTCTTATTCCTGGCCCGTAACTCGCATAGCATTGACGGACAAAGGTGGTCAGCAAGGACCGAGTTCGACGCCAAGATGGCTGAATTCAAGAACACAGCCGGACGCGTCGAGACCCCGGCTGAAGATGTCGAGATCATGGCGACTTTGTTCGGGGTGTCGCCAGAAACACTGGGCGAAACTGCTGTAGCCTTTCCGAAGGGAGGAGGAACGTGCAGTAACTGCAGCCGTACTTTCACCTTCCTCGACGTTGCGGAAACGGGACTCAAAGCTCACAGCAAAGAGTTCTTGGTTGACGTTATGACCGGCAAACATGGGTATATCGTGAATTCAGGTGCCCAGCCATTCAACTGCCACAAATGCGGCACGAAGTACGTCGGAGGAGAATATGCCTATGCCAATCGTTGTTATTGGTGTAGTTGAAATGTACTAGTAATCACAAAGACTTGTCGCCCTCCTTATATAAAATTGTGTGTCTGTCTCAAGGTCTGTCTGGTCTGTCTTACGGAGGAGTCGACAAGATAGCGCACCATTTTCTGATGTGCCACACCATTTCACCGGCGGCAAATGCAACCATTCAAACTTGGGTCAACCACATTCCGCTTTGGGGACTCTCAGCACGTGCTGATGGGGGTACCACGACCCGTTTTCACCTTAACCGATGTTCTCCCAGCATACGACTGCCGACAACAAGATTCTGAATTACCGTGATCAAATCAAGCCTCGTCAAGGCCAAGTGCTTTCCGAATCCATTGAAGAAAGGTGAATCCGCATGTCCATCAGCGTTTCCGCTCAGTGCTGAATAGTCTTACATCTAAATTATCAATGAAAGCTCCATCTCAACATCCGGCTGTGCCGGTTCCCCTGCCACAAATATCGCCAGGGGCGCCCCACCCCGGTGGTGCGTACCTAAGACTATCGTAGACTGACTCTCGATCTAATAAGTAACTTAGCGAACATCCGATGCCTATGCATCCCGTCCTTCCCATCCCGAACGGGCCTCGCGGGCGCGAATACCTTTACGGTTTTGCCATCGGCAAAGTCTGCGCTGAAGCACCCTCCGAAAACCACCCACTCGACCTCTGTTGGGCGTACGCCCAGGCCATTATCTCCCGCGTACACCCTGACTCGGAAGTCAAGGTTTACCTTGAATAAATATTTCTCGCATAGATTCGACTCGGAATCTAACAAACTCCGGTGGTTACTCCAGAAAAATTCGACTTTTGATATTTCTTGGAAGAGCATTAGCAACGTGAAAACAATCAGCTATAACTTATTCAACATACTATTCGAGAGCGAAGTCCACTAAAATGCCATACACTCGGTCAATCCAGCTCCGGCCCGTTGCAGATAAGATTATCGGAGGTGCTCCGAAGACAATTCAGATCCAAACCACGCTAAGGAAAGACTGCGATTTAGTAGGTGAATAAAATAGAGCTCAAGCGAAAACCTTACCAGGTATCCAGGCCAGGTCAATCCAGGGGTACATCACGCTTCGCAGGGCTCATAGAATGACTGTAACGCGTGAACCAAAGTCAGAATGCCGCTGGAATGTCAGATAGATGAGTGAAATTGGAATAGAGTCGGCGGCGAGACCCCAAGTCAATCTAGGTTCGAGAATCGACACAGACTTGAGCGAGTTGGCAGTGCCCAATTGAAAGGAACTGAGGTAAAAACAGGTCCTGGAATGTAACAGGAGCAATGAACTCAATCCCGAGGTGCCCGAGATTTACAATCGGCGGGAAGCCAAATCGAGTTGGTCAACCCAGGGGCTGCTGATGGCGGAACTAAAATCCAGGCGGGTATAGGCTACACTTGAGGGCGAATCTTGAACCATAGAGATAAGATGGCAGTGGGCAGATAAAAAAGACACAGACGTACAGAATAATAGTCGCTCGGCAGCTCGCTCCGAGTGCTTGTGCCATCAATGCCGGGGATACATGGAACTGATCCGATCATGCCGAGCGTGGGTGAGCAAGGAATGGCCGGTATGCCGACTGGCGAATGCAGGCAGGAAGTGGGGTGCTGGTGGTGAGGGGAAGTGTGCCAGCTCTTATAGAACCAGACGACCGAATGGAGCTCTGGAAGCGTAAGATAATCGCCAGGCACTGTAACCATCGGCGTCCGCTGACTCGCGCGCGCGCCGGCTCGAGAGGGGGAAAACAGTTCAAACAGCGGATATCGGTGTATCCGAACTCAGCAGGTCTGCGGAGCCGCAGAATAGATCCGTCTGGTGGGAATCGCTGGCTTGACATGGATCTCATAGATCCAAGGCGCCTAAATCGAGGGAAGTATGCGGCTGTGCGCGGTGGTTGATAACATAAAAATATCCGTTAAGGCACCATAGCGTGCGAGAAGGAGCGACGCACTGCATTCCAGGAATTTGACTTGATTCCATCACTGTCAGCTACCCGAACCCCCCGCTCGGCTCGTGTTCCCTCTTCTGTAGACGAAATTTGAGGATATGCCCAAGATCGAGATTGCAGGCCCACTGGGAATGAACGGAGGGGAAAGAGCTCACTGGAGGAGCATCTAAGTAGACGGTAAGAATACAAGTCGGCCAGAAAATGTCCAGGATGTCAGCAGCAGAGCGCATAGTACTATAAGGGAGATAGGGAGAACACACTAAGGATCATGCGGGCTCCACGGCGTTGGTATCGCTCCAGAAACCACCGGAAATTAGTGGCGTAGCCATAAAGATTGATGTCAAGGATGGGCCGTAATGGGGCCAGGGTCCCGCGCTTCTGGCCCCGGAAACCGAGAAATTGTGCGGAACGACCTTTCTTGGCGTTCTGGTGTCCGCGAGGTGAGGCCAGGAGGTAATTCACTCACAGTATGATAGCCGAGATGATTTAAACCGCTGGACCGGAAAAGTGACATGGGTGTTGGAAGTAAAATTGAACGCCTTCCTAATTCGGCACCGTGGCGGAGCAGTCTTTGGCTTTGTTACCCGAAAACGATTGAGCCCGCCGCCGAGCATCTGCGTTATTGCTGCTGCCGCGGCCGTCCAGATGATCCATTCGAGTCTGAGGCTGTGAATGTACCCAAACTACAGCGACAGCTTCATGTGGCCGGCGGACCCGCGGACCCTTATCACTTCGACGCCCTGTGCCAAGTAGAGAATCTCGTCACTGAACCCGCTAGGCACGTTGACAATTGGTCTCGACGGGGAAGAAGCTTCCTGGGCCAGATGGCACGGTCCGAGGTACGCTCTGAGTTCTCCCAGTAGCCCGCGTACTAATCATGCATTCCAATACCTGTTCCGCGTAGGAGGACAACGGCGTCTGACTCGATCCCCCAGCGCTGACTCGATATGTAGGCCTGCTGCCCGTCCCCACTGCCCGACCGCCGCGGCTCTCTCGCCGGATCATCGAGTTGTCGTTCCCCGACTCGGACGTGCAGGACAACCACCTCGGGCGCGAAGTATTCGAAATGCTGCTCCCACTCTCCGAGGCGATCCGGCTGTGCGATACGTACCTGCAGCACGGCGCCTACTTGCACGTCCCTCCCCTTCCTTTAGACTACGCGCATCTCATTTCTCACGGCCAGGCCGACAACCCTCCAGCGCACGGAGTTGCTCGACGAGGTCATGGAGGCCGTGTGCCGTGCCGGGTACGCCACTTCCTTCCCCATCTCAACCTCGCTCATTTATCCCCGCGGCTCGTTCGAAACCCTCCGGAACCACCCTCTACGCGCCGGGCCCGCTCCTCGACTAGCTCGTCCTGCCAGCTGCAGGACTTCTTCATCGATGCGCCCCCGCGTGACTTCCACCACGTCGTCGCGCTCCTCCAGCGCTCCCAGAGTTTCCTCCCCAAGTTCTGGATGAAGTCGCACCCGCTCCCGGCGCAGTACCGCGCGATCCTCCTCACGAACCCCGGCATCGTCGAGCGCAGCTTCGGGATCATCGGCCGCGGGTCGCTCCGCCGCCTCCTCGGCCGCTGCACGAACATGCGCGCCCCGCACGCGGATGCCGCAGTCTCGCTCGCCCCGCACCTGCGCACGTTCTGCATCCACGACCAGGCGGCGGACCTCGACATGCACGCAGTATGCAGGGGCGGATGGCCACGGGGCTCGCGCGGCTGTGCATCACCGAGTGCGCGCCGCGCGTGTTTCCGCACGCGGTGCGGACCCGCGTGCTTGCGATGGAGCAGCAGGGGCTCGAGGTGCAATTCAAGCGGGAGCACGAGCGCTGGCTTGCGCGAGGCCTTTTGGAGTACGTCTGATGCTGGCCCCGCGGAGGGCACGCTTGCGGCTTTCACAAGCAGCCCACCATGTATTCCTTACCATCCAAGTACTATACTATCACTCAAACATCTAGGTCCACTTCTCACTGTAGAACGCGTTAGAAGCGAGAATGAAGCTCTCTCTTTTGCAATGATTCAAGCCTGCAGCAGGAAAATATTGTTGACGTGGCGTTTAGATTGCGGCTGCTTTTTATTCGAGAACGACAAGAGAACTCCGATATTGTCAGTTCTCTTATAAAATGTTTCGCTCAACTTCTCACTGACTAGAACCCAATTCTATTCTGTACGTGCTGAATTTGAAGCCCAGGTATACGACAGGAATCTATTCGATCGGCTGCCTCGGCTTTCAGCTCGGCCTTAAAGTTCCTTTCGGCGGCCAGGATGTCTCAAGGTTTGGAGTGCAACTAGCATTTTCCCGCTGCTACAGGGTATGTTGAATCATACGCTGGGATAATTAACTAGCGAAAGTAACCTGGTCTGGGGCTTACAGTACAAAAGGCGCAGATAGAATGAAAGTTCATTTGACGGCCGGCCCGGACATGGCAGAGAACGGTACGGCGGACTTGGAACCCGTTTGGTGAAAGGATCAACGGTGCCGACCCGGAGTGACTGCGGGAGCGATGAGTAGTACAGACGCTACAAACAGAGGCTTGTACCTCGCTTGTTTGTAAGCGATGAGCTAGTTGAATTGCTTTCACAACTAACATTTCGGGTTCAGACACTGGACACACACAATTTCATATAGAGGGCGACAACTATGTAAAGAGGGCGACTTGGGTTTGTGACTACTGGTACATTTCAACTACACCAATAACACTGATTGGCATAGACACACACTATCCCGTCCCCGGTTTTCGTGCCGCAATTGTGGCAGTTGAATGGTTGGGCGCCTGAGTTCACGATATACCCATGTTTGCCGGTTATAACGTCAACCAGGAACTCTTTGCTGTGAGCTTTGAGTCCTGTTTCCGTAATGTCGAGGAAGGTGAAAGTACGGCTGCAGTTACTGCACGTCCCTCCTCCCTTCGGGAAGGCTACAGCACTTTCGCCCAGTGTTCCTGCCGACACCCCGAGCAAAGTCGCCATGATCTCGACATCTTCGGCCGGGGTCTCGACGCGTCCGGCTGTGTTCTTGAATTCATGCCATTTTGGCGTCGAACTGGTCCTTGCTGACCACCTTTGTCGCGTCAATGCTATGCGAGTTGTGGGTCAGGAATAAGACTAAGAAGGTCAATACCAAAAGATGGACTCACGTAGCCATATGGTATGTAGCAGAAGCTGACAATGTGCAGAATGTGATGGGTACTGGAATGACTCGGATGCCGACTGGTGGATGTCTGTCGATGGTTATCGAGAGGTGGGGGGTTCCCGCGCTTTTATATGTAGTTTGTTGAAAAATAAAATATGGACCGGAGAAAGAACAACCCCGGGCTCAAGCGTCCAACAGGCATGCTTTCAAGTTTCAACCACTCACATTCGTTTGCGTTATCGCTAAGAGTCATCTGGTTATCTTCAAAGCACGGCTGACACGTTGAATGGAGGCCGAATGAATGGTGGTCGTGATTTCAGAAATTCCAGCGGTCATGCTTTCAACTTCTCACGCTCGAATCAATTGTCGAATAAATTGTGGTCATGCTTTCAAACATTCTACCGGTCATGCTTTCAAACATTCCGACCTCTCAGGGTCTCACGTTCGTTCGCCCAATTCATTCGGCCTCATTCAATATGTCAATGGCGCTTTAGAAATGACCAGATAACCCTTACCAATAGTGGAAGCAAAAATGCTGGAGAGGATGTCAAAATGATGTCAAGAGCCTTTGCTACTGAAATCAAACATCGGACCTTTAGACGCAAGTGGCTTGCAAGATTTCGACTTGGAAACAATCGAAGAAATTAAGCTTGATCTGCGGCCTCGTTCTATTTGTCAAATCTCTTGTGTCTGGCCACGTCCCGCCCTCTCGCCACTTGCGGACCGAGTAGAATTTTGGGGTAATGTTCCATTCAGTATGTCGATAGCACCTACGAGCACTTTGGAAATGACCAGATGACTCGTACCAATAGGGCCGAATGAATAGTGGGTGATTCCCAGTTCCATTCAATAGTATGGTAGTGGTGGTTCCATTCGTTCTGTCAGTAATGTCTACTAGGGCTTTGTAAATCGCCGGATGCCGCTTATCAATAGTTCTAATTCAAACAAATATGAGTGGTTGAAAGCATGACAGTTGGAATGTCATACTGACGTTCAATGTGATTGTTCTTTCTCTGGTGTATATATTTCACTAAATTGCATACAGTGACTAACCCAGTAGCAAAACGGTACGTGAGAGCGAAACGCGTGGTCGTTTCACAACTTAGAGTTTGCTGATGGATTTGGACTTTTGTGAGAGTGATGCCCTCTATATAAAACTCCTGTAGACAAAAGAAATTGCACAAAAAGCTGTTGGAACGCCAGCACAATTTAATTTTGTTTGCACCTTTGTTTTGCTGCATTTTTCTATTGTGATACGCAGGACAGATCAAGGCCTCTCTCTAGGTGCAGAGTCCTAGAAGTATGGCGGTCGTTCTGCACATTTATTAATTCGGTATATATTTGTGCATTTCCGGTGTTTTTTTGGGCCATATAGTTATGAACTAGACATTTTTGGCAACATCTTGTACTCACGAAGCTTTTGACTCCATTCTAATGAATAACTTCAAGATCTGGTCCTCCACTCATATTAAAGTGACCGGTCCAACAAAGTTTTTTGAACAGTTTTGAACTGAAGTTTTTTTCCCCCGAAGCTGAAGAAATTTTTAGTCAATCTGTATCTTTTTCTAGTGCACCTGGAAACATATTCGGCAGTGCATGAGCACTAAAAGTTCACAAGTGGCGGTGCTAACCCTAGCTGATGCAGTGATCAGCATATGACCTCACGCATCTGCACGCATCACAATGACCCTCCCACAGGACCTTATAGAGTGCACCCTCAAATACCTCACAGATGATCCTGAATCCCTGCACCAGTGTGCATTGGTAGGGAAGTTATGGAAATGTCCTGCACAGGAGATGTGAGCACTCAATCTTCAATCTCCCCTCTATTAATATTCCCCAGAGCCCATCAAACGCTCGCAACGGTGATACGCCCTAATGCCGGCTAGTTACAGCGAAGGGGGAGGGTCATTGCGATGCATGCGGACGCATGAGGTCATATGCCGATCACTGCATCAGCTAGGGTTAGCACCACCACTTGTGAACTTTTAGTGCTCATGCACTGCTGAATATGTTTCCAATTGCACTAGAAAAAGATACAGATTGACTAAAAATTTCTTCAGCTTCAGGGGGAAAAAACTTCAGTTCAAAACTGTTCAAAAAACTTTGTTGGACTGGTCACTTTAATATGAGTGGAGGACCAGATCTTGAAGTTATTCATTAGAATGGAGTCAAAAGCTTTGTGAGTACAAGATGTCATCAAAAATGTCTAGTTCACAGCTATACGGCCCAAAAAATACCGGAAATGCACAAATAAATACCGAATTAATAAATGTGCAGAACGACCGCCATATAGAAGTAGGGTTTTCATGGTCTCACATTGCTGATATGAACATCCAAAATGTCCAAGTTGCACTGATGTATGGCGGTCAGAACCCAACTTTATTATTTCTGTATGAAAAGAGGTGTTTGGCCATAAAAATAGCCGTTTTGGGTGTATAAACATAAATTTGACCAACCTGCATAATATCGGTGGGAGCTGGTTGAAAACCTTTTAACTTCTGTGAGTTGAAAAAAAAGTTGGCTGAGCTCCAAAAATTCTGTGAAGCCATGTCCCGAAAATTACTCTGGAGGTTCTTGAAACATTTTGTTTGTGATCAACCCACGAATAAAGAAATTGGTACATATAATCCATGGGAAGGCTGTGCTAACCCCAATGATTGCCGCATGCGGGCCGATCTCCCGTACCCGAACGGCCTGTGGGCGCGGGCAAAAATAGAGGTATTCCCGCGCGCGTATTTTTTCGCTTGAGGACGGGGAGGAGGAGAGGGCGGTGGAGCTTGTGCTTTGATACCGGTCCTGGGGATGCGGAGCCCGAGTTTGTGAGCCCGACATTACTTTGGCGAGATTATACCGGGGAGCTACGGACGGAGGGTTGATTCGCGATTGGATGCGCAGGTGTAAGTTGTTTGGAAAATCGATTTGTTCAAGCTGCACGAATCAGCCGCCGATCGCATGATGGGAAAGTGTATGTACTCCACCTGTCCAACTACCATATTCGAGCTCCATGTCGTGTAGTTGGCGTTCATTACATCCGAATTAAACCCTCCGGAGCTTCTTACATTTATTGAACCATCCCGGAGACTGAATTGAACCGTGGGAACTTCGGTTGAGTTTTTGTTTCGCGTCAATCTTCAGCCAGGTGTAAGCTATCGCAAGCCTGGGCCTCGCGGCGAGCGATATGCGCCACGCAGCGGGCTCAGCGGCGAGTGAAAAGCTCCGCGTAGCGGGCCCAGCGGCGAGCGCCAAGGGGGGGTCCGCGGGGTCTCCCCCGCGTAAGATATTAATTAAAAAGACACACAATTAGCCCGCCAAAAGAAGATAAAAAAGGCCCCGCGCCAGCGAATGGGCCCCATGCCAACAGAAAGGGCAGCACCAGCGAGGATGGGGGGTCTGGGGGACCCCTCCCCCAGCGAAACTGCCAAGAGTCGCCGATCATTACTGATATGATGGCGCCAGCGGCCCGCAGATCATTAGTGGGACTCGTTTGCCGATGGGGAGTCCCACTCTTCTTGTATATACTCGCTTTGCACACTGGGAGAACCCCTGGAAACTGGTGTTTGTTATTCGGACCGTGCCGTGTATTCATACCTACCTACCGTCACTTCTAGAATTTAGACCTTGAGTACTTGCGCATCATCCCCGTTCCTCGGACATTGCCTTCCCTCAGGAAGCGCTGTTGTTTCGTGATATTGGACCCGTCAGCTAGTACTCTGATCTCGAGATATCTATTTAGCAGGAGACTCTCGCGGCTAGAGATTATCTAGCTTTCCAACGGTGCAAGAATCGACAATTCTACCAACGTGGTTCTTCGTCCTGCCAGTGGGGCCCTCCTCTGGCTCCAAAAATAGTAACGGGAGCAAAACGGGAGTCCCGGGCCCATCATCTTCCAGCGCGCTGCTGGGAAAATGAAATCGAACGGCGGAGGAGTCTGGTCTCGTGGTTTGAAAGGTGTTGTGAATTTGAGAGGTAGCATGATGACAGAGCTTGACAATGTTTCATTTCGCACTTCACCGGCCGCAGTTTTCTCCGGCGATGCCTGTTCAACCACCGGTGACATCGGAACTTCCTATGCGGCGGCCGATAGGAGACGCAACGGCTGCTAGTATCTATGCTATCGCTGCAGTACTACGCGCCGGCAGCTGTACATCTCCCAGAAGAATAAAATAGCTCCTCGTCAAGGTTTCAACTCCCAATTCCGCCACCGTGACATCAGATACGATCGGAGTTCAGAGTCTCCGACTCGCCCAGAAGGTCTATTGGAATTTCTTACACTAAGGGGCTGATTGAGCACCAGTTGACAATGCACTGGGCGCTGCAGGAGACAGTCGACCTGCTTAGATAGCTGGGAACTGCCTCGGATGTATGAATAAAGCGGCTAGCTGATATTGCATTAGACTCTGCAAGAGACAGTCGTCTTGCTCGAAGGACTGTCAGATTATGCCACCGGGCCGATATTTGGATAGCTTGGAAGCGCCTAGGATGTACTATAAATGCTGCTCCGCGCAAGACCTTTCAACCCAACAGCAACTTACATTCTTCCAACATGACCAACCCATTCAACTGGAAATTCGAGAACGTCGTTTCGGCGTATGCGCTGTTCTTCAAGAACGACCATAACGCCAAAGCGTTGCGTCTCGAGGTCCCTGAAATTGCCTTGGAGTTCACCGACGGTGCCTACATCGGGAAAGGTATATATATCTTCTTAGCCCCAGATATGCTTACAGCGGCTCATTGCGCTTCGCCATACAGATCCTGAAGGTTTCCTCTACTACGATAAGGTGGAAGATTTCCAACACGATACCAACACGCAGCACATGTACCACGTCAGAGAGGATAGCATCAACAACAAGACCTACGCCGTGATCGAGTTCAAGAAGGGCCCCACTGCGACGCCCTACGCCAAAGTCTGCTCTTCTCCTTTGTTTACAACTTGAATTGGTATTAGTTGACTTTGGTAGTTCTACGCTCCAGATAATGTGCGTGCGCCGTTTATGTCCGCCCTCTGGAACTGATTTTGATTCATACACAGCATAGGGTTGCTACCGCGGCAGAGATGGGAAATTACATGAGTAAGGGCACCTGGGTCACTTTGAAAACGGCTTCATGCTACACGACGATCGAGAAGAAGGCCAACAGCCGGACCGTCACTGTGACCCTTTCCTCCGTAGACAAGGTGGCGACCTGGGACGCCGGGAGTACCTCGTTCAGCCCCAGCTCGTTCCGTGCGTGTCTCGTGTTTCATTATTCGGCAGTAATTGAACGCGAGCTTCAGTGGTCCCCGGACACCTCCATTACAAGAAACTCAATAAGCTCAAGGACGCCAAATTTGCGAACTACAACAACGACCGTGTGGTTTTCTACGAAAATGACTGGACGGGCAGGGATTTCGTCGGTTTCGTACGTCACCAGATTCTCTACTTACTTGAGCCGCTCTACTGACATCTTGATACTCGCTATTCTTTGGTTCAGTTCATCCGTACGCGTATTTTCTTCCTTCGTTCGAAAAGTAGACTTATTTCAACCCAATTGCAGCTCTGGAAGACGCGACACAGACCCTTGGAATCCAGTCGACAAAGGGGACGCCGGCTTTGACCTTTAGCAATGTCAAGTGGGTAGACACCTGAGGAAGTAGCCGGTGGGTTACGACTTGACAGCGGTTTAGTAAGGGAACTGTGACATACCATTCATTGTATTACATTTTGCTGTGAGAATGACATTCTACTCGACTCCGAGTCTGATTCATTGTTTCACGTGCATAACTTTTTATTACAGCTCTTTGCGCAACTTTAAACTTAGGGCGCGGCCTGTTTTTTAGAAATTTTTGATGTTTTCACGAGATCAGCTGTTGTGAGCTTACTATCGGCAAGGGGTTAGTCGACCACCCCCAGTTAGTCGGCCACTTGGATTATACATGGCAAGGAGTTGAAGTTGCTATGAGTTTGATGTCTGCGGATGAAGTGCTACCTAAGTTAGAACACTAGTTCAGACCAAGGAGCGAAAGTGATTGCCGATCAAAAGTTATGGCGTTTTGATCACCATTCCGGGGCGTGTGAACCCGATTTTGTTGTCATCATCCACGTTCTGCACGAATTTTGTTGCTCTCACTTTGGACGCTGGAGAGCGGGATGGAATTATGGAGATCTTCGTGCACCACATCAGAAAGAAACTCCGGCTCCAGTTCTGAGGGGCAAAGTTCGGCCACCCTCATCTCGTAGTCACTACGACCCGTTGAGGGTACCGGTCTGGATCTTTGGATAGGCTTTCTATATCGGCGAGACTTGGACTTGCATGGTATGATAGCATTTTCCTTCACGTATTCCTTCCGTACTGCTGTCCATAAGCTGAAATTAGTTAAATTTGATGTCCACAACTCCCAGAATTATTCCACGAGACGTTAGGGTCTGGGAATGGATATGTTGGATCAGGTATATCCACTTGCTTGCCAGGAATCCATATGCTTTCTAATTTGGACCACCCTGACCCATTTTCACTGTGCAACACCCAGATAGTTGACGGTGCACATTCTCTCCTTCAAACTGTGTGCCAACTGTCAATTTCTATACCTCCCCTGAAGGTACCACGTATAACCAAAACATGTATAGTAGTCGCTCTATGACCTTTTTACAACATCCCATGCACCGGAGCCCCTATAGCGCGCAACAACCATCCATTCAGGCGGGTGGCCGACTAAGCCATCAATTGCCGTTTTCGGCATGTCGCTGAAAGATAATTTGCTGTACCTTCGAATCGTCCGGTAAATTCGAGGGAGTTGGCTTGAACCAATCCTAGGATCTCTGTTGTGTATGTGACAGCTCTTAAACGCGATGAGATGCTTACAACGTGCAGCATTTAACGCTCAATGCTAAGGTGGCCGACTAACCCCTCGCGGATAGTAATTCTGGCCCGTTCCTCTTGAAAGTAAGACGGATTGATTCCCACTTCAATTCCAGAGGGCTCTCAGGAGGAGGAGGAGGAGGAGGAGGATAGTATTACTGCAGAGGCCCCTATAAAGAACAAGCAGGTACTGTACCGACGTACACAGCGCCCTAATGTACGTTACAGTTTTATCGAACGAGGAACAAGTTAGAATTGATAAAGTGTCTGTCAAGAGAGACTACGTTACAGTCGTCTATGGCCAGATCGTTGTCATAGCTTACATACCGAGTAGTACATAACGTCTCACGAAAAAGCTTGGAAGACGGGGAGAAGCGGAAATCGCTGTCTAGAAATAGCGAGGGAACTTTTGGAATAAACCAAGGGTATCAAACACGTACATGGCGATTTGCACCGCTTTGCGGGATGCCGTCAACTTCAGGAAGAACTGATTGGGACTAGGACGCCCGCAGAACCGGGTCGCACTTGTATAACTTCGCGAAGAATTGGGCTCGAAATTCCACGAGTCGAGGTTCGGACATGCAGTCAAAGAGTGCGTGCACCTCGTCCTCGACCGCTCCGCGGCAGAATCTGCACAGCCGAAAAGCACGCAGGACAGCTTCCCTATACCTTGCAGGATAGTGAAGGTGTTCTACGCTCAGGCTGCGACCCCCTAGTAAGAGGACGGTGAGCGCCTTGCGATGCGCGGGCACGGCAACCATCGTAAGGTAGTGTCGTAATCGGCGAAGTATTTACCAACGTTGGTTGAGAATCGGGGTGCACAAATCAACCGCAGATCGCATATATAAAAAGTCAACATTTGAGCTCCATGTTAGTTTCAAATGAACTCATTTCATGGGTAAATCCTTGCAACTCGCACGAATTCGTGTTCGAAATCATTGAACTATCCCGGGTGACGTCAGAAGCGGAATTGAACCGTGGGAACTTCGGTTGCATTTGTGGCATCTGGTTTCACTCTTGAGCCATCAAGTTATACTAGGCTGCTTAGCACAGACGCGACTTCAATGTCTTCGGGGAAACCGGATTACTCGAGTCCGACTACACTGACTACTGTAAAGTTGGAGGGCGCTTTCGTATTTTTACAGTGCTACCGGTAGACATTGAATACATTTTACATACACGGAAGGCGTTGAACTGAAATCAGGGTCATGTAGCTTTCGGACCACCAAAAGAATTACTTTCCACGGTCAGTTGCATTTCGCGCTCGCGATCGACGCCGCGTCGCGATCATACTGCACATTCGTCTGCGTATGGACGTTGATTTGGAGGTCCTTGAACTGAATAAAGCATGTCAGTATAAATTGCAGTCATCGAAAACCACCGAAACCGTTGGGCTTTTGGCTGACGGGCCGGCCTGGTAGATTGTCAATTTAAGGTATTTGTGTTCGTGGGGAAAGACATACCGACTTGGGTGTCCGCGACTCCAAGAAAACGACTGGGGTTCGTTGCTCGCACAAACAGGTTGTGCCGACGAGGCGCATCTTCTTGCGCGCATTGAGCCTAAGAGGATGGACTGTGAGACAGGTAATTGCAAGAGGGTGGGGACTCTGAAGTACGTCACGAGTAATGAGTTCGCATAGACTGCGGGCCAAGTTGTGAGCCACGGTTTGAGTACAGACGCGAAAGAAATTACGTTTTCCAATGACGACATGCAAGCCGAAGAAGATGAGCTTCTTGGGCGCGATCACCCACTTCGAACAATGAGATTGGCGGATTTTTAAAGGGGAGACAAATGCGTACGCATAGCATAGTGACGATCGTGCCAAAGCTATTCAACTTGCCGTGAGCGACGTCTTAGAGTATTAACATGTTTTGAGATACCAAGTAAGCGAGCCTAGGAGCAATTTGTTAACCGGAATGAACATTTGTAAAATTACAACGCTTATGCTTACCGGTCTCCAAACCGTACTGTATCAGCTTGTCAATTATGTCGTTGAACCTGCATGTGAATGTAAATATTGAAGAGGTGCACTTCATAAGTATTCAGCGGAATTACCGTCCAGCCTCGGTTCGGTTCGAGCGAAATAGGTGCACCAAGAAACCAGCGATGAGGATATCGACAGCGGAGGACACAATCAACCCAAGGCTGAAAACCCACTTGAAAACAGGAAGCGATCAGCTCCAGGAATAAAATTCCGAGGATGGTCCACTGACGCGGCTCGGAGCGTGCGTCCTGAAGAGATTGAAGCTGTGGTAACGGAGCCTGGGGGGATGCTTCTATCAAAAGAAATGGGAGTGATGCCGACTCAAGTGACGCACATTTGCCATGTCGATGCTGTCCAGGTAACATAGGACTCCGGGTGCAAGAAGGCAGGAAATGTGCGTACCGGAAGCTGCAGCTGAAATGGAATGAGATTCTGGTGACAAAAGACAGCTTCGACAAAGTTTACCGAGACGGACGAGGGCGAGGAAAAGCTGCGCGCATAAGTATAGATTCTTTCGACTAGCTGGGAGACATACAACCGGCGAGGTCATGAGCCAATTCTTCTTGCTCAGTAAAAATATTCGGTGAGCGAAGAAGCTGGGCAGAACCTAAATGCGATGGTCGTTGAAAAAAATAATATCACACACCAGTGTACAAGGAATGTTATGAGCGCCTGCCAAGAGAATGAGAGACGGCTTAGTAGTAAGACGGCCCAAGAGTTGAGAATACTGACAGTTAAGATAACTGTAAGCTATAAGAAATTATGGGGCACAAACTCTTCGAGGGTCGAGATTTTAAGACGCACTGCAATACACCTACCAAATAATGAGCATATGAAGCTCATGACAAAAGCCGCGCACCATGGAATAGTGTCGATCCTCCCATACTCTCCGTAATTCTGGACCAAGCCAAACCACAATCCACCCCAGATTAATCCCGTGTGGAGATTATCCAGCAGCCTTGCCAGCGACAGGTTATTGATTGATTGAGCAGCTGTGACGAGACCTTGCGGCTTACCAGACACTGAGAACCTGCAACAACAATCAGGCCAGTCCTCAATCTTCAGTGACAGCAAACCACTCACAAGGAATTTAATTCGGAGCGGATCACTTTTGTAAGAGCCGTAGTAAAGCGTGGTCTGGAGATTAACCATACCCCCGAGCCTAAAAGTATTTCGTCTGTCCAGATAGTCCGTCCACAATGGAAGAGAAGACACAAACAGCGAAGCAAAGAGACCGCCAATGAGCAATGCGCCGAGCGTTGCAGGGATATCTTGCTCAGACATGGTGGAATCACATCCGCAAGGCCGGATGCATCGCCCGTATAAATGAGGATCGAGCGAGGCATACTAAGTATAGATTCATGAAACTTCATTCACAGCTGATCCAGACTTCTTGATAAATATACAGGAAGCCGGACAATCGCCGTTAGACGCCGACCTTGGGGCGTATGCGCGGTCGGATGAGATTGAAGCGCCACTGATTCGAAGGCATGCAAAGAATTTTTGAAGACATTTGCACGTGAGAGCAACTAGCCAAATGTGGACATCGGGTAGTGCCGTGCATGCCGGCTACATCCGGAAATTACGCCGCACAAGTCTGCTCCAGTACATCCATAATCCATCCATCCAGTCACTTCCGAGGGCGGTTCCACAGCAGTATCTCATCTTCTCCCGCATTCTTTGATAATCACACCCTCCAGCCCGCGACTGCATTTTTTCTCCCAAGTTCGCCGACGGCTAGCATAATCACATCCTATCCCTGCCTTGTCATCATCCGGCCGTCTGCCCAGGAAGCTGCTACCTTTGAGGAAGACGAGTGCTCTCGATGCGCTAGTTCAGGCGGCGAGCACCGTACGTCCGTGACATCTCAGAGCAACGATAGCACTTTGGCCCCTTTGATCGATGCGCAATTTTTCGCAGCCGCGTCGGGATCGTATCGAGGTGACTATTATGACGTCTACCAAAATTATTCACGGTACAGCTCATTGTTATACTCCAGGCCTAATTCTCACCGTGGGTCTTGCCAAGGATTTACACCATCGCGTCGATAATGCGCAGATTGAAAGCAAATTTACTGTACTTCAAGTTCTGAGCTAAGATTAAGCACAGTAAGTGTGGGATCGGGACAACCAGGGAGTCTTCTGGCGACTTCCCTGATTCTCATGGAGGTGTGAGACCGTCTCCTTCGGAAGTACTGTATGTGCTAACACCGAACATCTGAATCCATCAGCTGCCCTTGCGAAATAGGGGCCGCTTTCAATCCGTTTTGGTGAAGGACTACAGCACCAAATCTTCGCTGCGAATTCCCGGTCGTGAAAATAATTCGTTCTTCGATTCAGCGTACGCAATGGTTGTGCATTGTACGAGCCAATTCTTTTCAGTCAACAACGCTCATCCGAGCAGTGTATAATACCTCTGGGTAGGTTCCAATTCTGTTCAAGATCATTCATTCAGCGTCGCTTCGATCCAACGATCAACCACTGACTGTCTGACATGGGTTAGAACTTGGAGCCTTTTTCGTGTTTCTGCGCCCGACGCTGGGGATCTCTCGCAGTCGTGGGTTTGATCATTTCCTCGTTCCATTTCGTCGGACATGACGTAAATCGACCACGACGCCAGTATCGAAAGAGTCGAAAGACCTTGACTCAGAATCCGACGGTCGAAATTCCACTTCTGAACTGTGTACGTTCAACGACCGAAAGGAAAGCCTAGTCTTTCTTAGCCGCCAGAATTGCATCTTGGATCATCATGATGGAGCTGGTGATCAGGCTGAGCGCCGTATGATATTTGCTGCACCTCTGCTGTGTTACTCGCCGCTAAAAATGGTTTCCTAAGATCGAATTGCTGCCTTCGTTCGAGCGATCATTAATTATGTAGTCGCGGCCTTCCGTTCCAAGCCTGTTCCTTCCGTGTCTTGTTGCGTCGACAAAAGCCCATCTTGATGCACGAGACGGCGGCATGCACACACAAGGGAATTGCCCTCTTAAGGCTAAATTGTTTACACCCCAAGAAATTGAACAGCAGGTTGCGCTGCAACATCGTTGCATTCGAAGTCGAACCTTGCACGAAACTCAACGGATCTTATAAGAGACTTTGCCGGGACATATATGTCCTTGTGTGCTTTAATTTAAGCTAATGGATTCGTGGAACAGCAGCCGAACGAACCAAGGAAGCTCGAGTTTGGAAAGAAAATGCGAACCTCGAGATGTCAGACGACCGATATACTTGGAGGAAATGGGAATGTCTGACGTCCTGAGCGTTGGCGAAAGACAGAGTTTCAGAGCAAGTGGCAGGCGATCCACGTTCCTGTGTCTATGAAACATAAGTACTCTGCAATCGCTGCCGTTTGTCCATGAAAGAAATGCCCTTCAAGTTCCCTCCGCGAGGAAAGAAATGGTGACCTTCCTCGGCACGACCGACTGCCAGTATCCGCCTAGAATGCTAGTCCATTGAAAGTCCAGACAGTACAGGCCTCCGAGATGCATTCAGGAGCTACTTCTAAGGGTCGAGATTCATAATTAAATACACACTGAAAAGGTCGGCACGCTCACAATCAAGGTCGACAACGTCTCGGGACGCGCATTCTGTCGGAAGCTTCGGGTTTGATTTCGTGGTTGCGCTTGCACTCAACCTGGTGCTGTTGTAATTACTTGAGTTGACTCTCACCTCAGCCCGGCCGGAGTTGGGAAATTTTTGCTTGCTGTGTAGAATCCAGCGTTGTCCGAGAGGCGCCATCACTGTAAAGCTTTAGAGCTAACTAAGCATGTAACCAGTACTGTAAGTCGCCCCTGGATTTCATCAATTTCGGCGCGTCGATTTTTTTTCCCGGTCACCGCGGGAGGGAATCTGCGAAAGCGAGGGACTTGCGTGTGCCATTGGGTGTTCCATTAGATTAGACCCGAGGTTGAGACTCCTTGAAGGCGGGCGCCGTGCTGGTAGGTACAAGGTGGGCAGCTGTGGAGGAGGGATAGCGACAATTCGGATGACTGGAACGGCCCAAGAGCGGGTTTCGTGAGAGGCTAAATCAAGGAGCGGCCTCCCGAAATAGGATACGAACTTCCGAGAAATGACGCTCAAGCATATCTCGCGGTATGTGGCTGTGCATACGTCACCGCCGCGCGAAAGCCCCGTTCTCGCCATTGTACAATGTACTTTCTCCGGGTCGACGCGCCTCTTATCAGAACCGACACATGCACACAACATCCTCTACATGCGGGTTCATCACAAGTGATTGCCAGGGCCATATACGGGGAGATACGGGGTCGCACAGCCCCAAGCGGTGTCCGACGCGGCCAGTTTCAAAGGTTTCAAACCGTAAGCGCCCTATATATTGGGACTGGATTGAGTAAACTTTCTCGAGCTTACGGATTTGCCAGGCTCTTTCTTCTTCTTCTTCTTCTATCCCGTGTGACGTCGACTGGTTCGACAACACTTTTCTTCTACCTGGTTTGCGCTAGTCGCTCACCACAAATTCATTCTACTCGCCTCGGTCGACGCTCGTTTCACGAAGAACTCTGGAGTTCGGAATGCTGTTCCACATCGTATCTCTACTGGCGCTTCTCCTCAGCGCAGCGTCCGTGAATGGTCTGCCCCACGGACGCTTCGCCCGCGCCCCGGCTTCCAGCGATTCCACTGGCACGGCACCGTCCAGCACCCCCGCGAACGCAACCGCGGGATGCAGTGACAACTCGGATTGGGAGTTTGACGAGGTTCGTGGAATAAAACGCCCACTGACGCATGCTGAGACGTCACCCAGACCAACCACGCCAATATCACGATGGGTGACCGCTCGTTCCTGGTCCACATACCTGCCAACTACGATCATGCGACCCCGCACGCGCTCGTGGTCTCATTCCACGGGTTCAAGGGAAACGCTAAGAAGCAGGAGAAGATAACTGGGCTTTCGGAGAAGGGGTTGCTGTTGAATGGCAAGGTGCGTTGGTGCGATAGTGGTTTATCAGGCTGCTGATGTGTGCGGGTCCAGGGCATCGTCGCCGTCTACCCCAATGGCCAATTCGGTCCAGGCAAGAATGGGAATGAGAGCATCCGAGCGTGGCAAGGCGCTCCCTACTCTCCGGTATGCGAACTACTCCATATGCACTATTCATACTGATTCGACCTAGCCCGGCGTTGACGACGTGAGTCTACCTTGCCGCTTTGCCCTTCGAATCTCCTCAGCTCAAATGTACACGTAGATCGCATTCACGCAGCAAATGGTGCGGCAACTATCGGACAACCTGTGCCTCGACGCGAACCGATTCTACGCGTCGGGCAAAAGCAACGGCGGCGGGTTCACCAACCTCCTCGCGTGCACGCCCGCGACAGCGAGCCTGTTCGCGGCGTTCGCGCCCGTCTCGGCGGCCCTCTACGCCGGCGCGAATCCGCGGGACTGTGCCCCCGGGCGCGCGGTGCCGATCATCAACTTCCACGGGCTCGCGGACAGGATCATCCCCTTCGACGGGCAGGCGGCCGACCACCAGAACCGGACCGAGTGTGCGTCGTCTTTTTTCGCGGGGTCGTTATGCGCGTTGAGCCATGTATGCAGATGCGACGCCGAACATCACGCAGTATCGCGTGGAGTGGGCGGAGCGCAATGGCTGTGGATCCGTCCCCGCGGGCGCTGGCACCAGGCGCGCCGCCAAGCTGGGCATCAACGCCGTCGTCTCGCACCCGCACGCCGACACCACGCTCAAGGAGTCTGACTGCTCTGTGGACAACAACCACGCGGTGGTCAACGGATTCACGGTCAAGGGTCTTGGGCACTCGTGGCCGAGCACGGCGGGGCTGGACGGCGGGGTTACGGATTTCAACGCGACCACGGCTAATATCTTGCCGTTCTTCGATATGCATTCGATGGAGTAGGGTGGGATGGAGGGTGGTGATCCACCAGGTTAGATACCTGCCTGCGGTGTTGATTACAGCGACGTACACGCATTGTATGAGTTGTGCAAGACACCGACGCCTTGCGAGCGGGCAGTTTTCAGGCTTCTTGCTATCCACTTGAAAAAAGTCAACTTTAAGAGAAGCTTATTGCGAGCGCAACGAGCATTTCTTCCCTAAGCACGTGACCAGGCAGAGGGCATATGCCTGCATATGCACTGCAGCAGACTGACCCTACCAATGTACGTTCACCCGCGATCTATTGCCGACGCTGTGGGTCGATGGCCCGTTGCCTCCCGAATATAATTTGCTAGTTATTCGGCCAAATGGTGAGAACGAGAGGGTATGTTATCGACTCGACATTCAATTCACAGACAAAGAATGCATTACCTTTTCATAAATTCAGTAAGAACTGCATCACAATCATGATTCTGAAAAGTGTCATTCATGCTGCCTGACAGAAAAGATCCACGGCAGATCGCAAATTCCAACTATTAGCATTGAATTAAACTTTCAAGCGACTGAGTCCGGTAAGGCATTGGACGGGGAAAAGTGTGGGTGCGCAGTGTAAAGTGTAGGCGATACTTTAGTGGCCAGTCTTTGAACGAAGCAACGAAATCGTAGCGAGCAAGCTGTAAGGGCTTGGTAAAAGTGGGTCAAGAAGGAAAATGGAGTTGGATTAGAGTGCGTTTAACTCTCACAAGACTTCGAGCTGTTAAATGCCACCGATCAAATGAGCTGGTAATGTACACATTCCTAGGAAACCTCGCATTTATTGCTTCTGGCATTTCCAAGAACCAAAACTATCTGCAAATGATTGATTGAACACGAGTGATAGTGTCCAAGCACCCACCCATTCACACAATAAATTTCCTGTGCCAGCTATTCCATTGCACGGCTGTGAAAGCATCAAACACGCGACGCTCAGGAACAGATAACACCGTCTGTGCATGGGGCTGGAGGCTTGTGTTTGGGAACGGTGAACCGACGACGGGACAAACGGTGCCTGCGGCGGGCAAAGCGCCGCTGTCGAAGTATTCGCGGATATGGCCCCAGGTACACGGCGACGCCGCAGCAAGGGACGTGTGCTTTAATAAAAATATTAGCCAATTGGTGCCGAGGATGATGCGATAAAGATAGTACCCCAGGGCAGTCCTGCGTTAACACAACGGAGCCTGGGAAGGCCTCAGCCGTTTTCTTGGCCCTGTGAGATAATTAGAACGAGGATCGCTGGTAAATACAATTGCCTTACGCCCACAGTGGTGTGATGGGATCTTGAATGTAGATGTATATGAGAGGCGACGCATCAAAAATGAGTGTCCCGCACCTGCCGTATTCCCGATGATAAGCATCGGAGCGCTGGTGTTCCCGCTAACGGGGCCTATGCAGCAAAAATCAAGTTGAAAATTCACAGAATATCAACCGGTAGTAGAGTACCTTGGAAGTGCTTCTTGGGAGCGTCCGGCCAGCCTCTACGACAGGGTCAGCAGCTTTTTAGACGGCAAAAATCCCACATTGAACGTACGAGCAGGCAATCCGGACAGAAGCCAATATGCTTCCCCAGCCGGACATTTTGGTCATATTCGCATAATACTGCTCGATCTTGCCAAAGTCGGATGACACCGCGCGCCCGTCGTTGCAGATTATGGCAAGTGTGGCGTCCCCCACTGCGTCGAACTGGTGCGCGGTGGGATCACATGAACATTCGAACACGGGTGCCACCAGCAAGTTGAGGATTGGGGACGACCCGTCGCCGCGCGAGAGCGCCGCGAGTATCTCCGCGAGCGGGGAGAACATGGTCTGTGGCCAGTATATGGCGCTGAAGACGAGTAGGCGGAGGAGGGCGAGGTCGACGAGCGTGTGGCCCGACGCGGTGTGCACTGGAATCGGGCGCGCGCGGATTGCTTCGTACAACGCAGTGAGGTTCTTGGATATCTCCTCGGGGGTTGGTGCGTAAAAGGCGCAGCCCGCAGGCCCCGCCGCCGTACAGCCATCGAAGAAGGCCTGCAGTGCGCGATCGGTGTCGAATAAATTGTGGGACCACAGCGCTGCGACGTATGAGTCACAGAAATTCGGTTTGAAAAGCGTTACATACTGTCGAAATAATTTTCGGCGTCTACCACCCCGTCTATCACCATACGTCCCACTTTATCCTGCAGAAACAATGTTAGAAAAATAAATCAGCTCACAGTATAGACACGGACGGGAAACATCGTTGCGAATACTGCGCCCAATACAGTCCCATAGCTGAGGAGATGATGAGAGACGGAAAATAGACACATAGAACGTACGAGATTCCCCAGTACTGGAGCTTCTCCATCCCGTGTGCTTCCACGATGCGCAACATGTCTCGCGCAGTATTGTCCGTGTTGATATGGGCGAGGTACTCCCCTGCGCGCTCAGTGGCCAAGCGGCCGTTGACCTGCGCGCGCGCCCACGCACGCGCCACCGCATCTGCGCTCGCGTTCAGCTCCCGCGGGAGCATCTCGTTCCACAACGCCCGCTCCGCGTCCGTCTCAAACAGGGACACGCGCGGGGTCGAGTGAGCGACGCCTATCGACGAAAATAATGAGCACGCGCTGGCTGGAAAGAAAACCTTAACTCGACTCACCTCGAGGGTCAAAGCCAATGATATCGAACTCGGGCCCAATTATCTGAGCTAATGCGGAGCCCGCGACGGCGACAAACTCGACGCCGCTTCCGCCGGGCCCTCCTGGATTGAAAAGTACTGGCCCGCGGTACGGAGGCGAGCCTGGGGGGACGGCCGCGGGGTACCGCGTCATCGCAATGACGGCCTTTTCACCATTGGGTTCAGAATAGTTGAGCGGGACCTGCGGACAAAGGGATGAACGAGAATGTCATAGGAGATGCGCATTCACGGACTTTCAGGCGGGCACATTGGTGCTCCGAGTAGCAATCCACCCACTTGAGTTCGTCGCTTGGTATAATCTTGAATAAGACGCGCCTAAGCAAGGCGCGCGGGGTGCTGCAAATCTGGTGGACTCACATCTGCCCAAGAAAATTCAAGACCGCCAGAGTGGTCAGTGCTTGCAGAAGCCTTGAAATAGGCGCGGGGGGTTGAGCGCACGACAAAGACAAATCCTGTGAGTGCGGCAAGCGCAATCCATCCAAGGAGCGCTGATTTCCTGGTGTTCATATGCATGGGGGTGCGATCAAGAAGGTGCCGACCATTGGCGCCCAAAAGTCGCCCTTTATCAGTTCACGACTGTACTGATCAGCCGCCGCGGCAGCTTGATGATGATGCGTTTTCATCCTCTCTTACGCAGGAGGTGGAAGGAAGGTATGGCAACACGGACAGCAAACGGACAGGAACAAAAATGGTAAGGCTATCACTTCATCTATGATCTCCGGGTCGGCTAACACTGTAGGACCCCAGACACACGTCGAGGATGTATCATGGAGGTAAGTATGAAATGTCCTTGCGCTATAGGTGGGGGGAAATGGACGGATTTTGCGATGCAATGGATTATATTAATTTTGTAGCATATACTACGGTACATTTATACAGGTATGAAAGCTGAATGAATGAAAGGGCGAGGAGAGTAAGATGCTTACCATGGGAAAGAGAGGACGATGGTCGCGCAGGCAAATAGACAAGGAAGGTATACGTGAAGAAAAATAATAAAGAAGAGGAAAGAGAGCGACTGCATAGGATAGGGAGGAAGGAAGGAGCGATTCGAGCCTCGTGATGTGGCGCTTGAAGAGCAGGCGAGTGTCGTACGCGTAGTCCGACTTGGTCATTCTGGACGTAGAGGACGGAGAATGTTACGCTGCTGTGCATGAAGTTGGTGGCCGCGGTGAGCTTGTTCGCTGTGGTTCGTTTGTATAAAAAATCACGCCAAAGAGAGCTCGGCGCGCGAAAGAGTTTTCATGTCGCGCGCGAAAGAAATGTACGTTAGACAGCCTACGTCATCAAGCCGAGGGCAAGCCGAGTGGCTGTATCGGCTTTCGTCGATCCTTGGTTCCAACGTTGGTGCCACAACACGTATGAGCCGTCCTCAAGTCCCTAGGCCTACGCCCATTTTTCATACCTTCAAGCCCTCTGCTCCTCATCCAACCAACAAATTATGGTTCCAAATACTAAATATGTGCTACAGGATGGAGCAAGAACGGAGCCTGCCAGTGAGGCTCGGTGACCAAGGCAGCTCCGTATATGATGCCCCTACGCCACGGTCTCGTCTCACCAAGGATTCCGCGCGTGCAAGCTCACCTCACTCATTTAAAGCGGCTTGATTTCCCGAAAACTCTCTTGAGCTTTATGCTGGGAAGGTTCAGTACCGCAATCCCTTCACTCGCGAGAGCTAAGATTCAAAAGCCTCTGCATGCCCTGGCTGTCCGTCGGGTGGTTCGTTCCATCTTCTCCTGGTCACCCCTCGCTTTTTGGCCGTGCACGAAGGCTACTGTGTCCTCCGTTTCGTTAAGAAGGGCTGCAGACTCCACGTCCCTAGAAAACTGCTAAATTCTTGAAACTAAATTCTTGAAATTGATCATCAGCCTTACAATGTACGTGCCCCGCGTCAGAAGATCGTTGGCCTCAGTTCCTCAGCTTACCTGGTGTTCAGCATTAGGCACACGGACCGAAGACCCGACATGCTCCCACTCTGCCGCCACCTCGTGGTTACCTCATTTAATTCCCGGATGGACAAAACCAACTTCGGCACAACGCGAACCGCCGCTGTCGCTCAGCCCAGCTCCGGAGTCATATGAGTAAGTATGCGACTCCCTAGGGGAGACATTGCAGGGCCCGCCCATATTCTGATAACCTTCTGAAGACAACAAATTGACGGGCACAATGTCCGGATATGGCCACCTTAGCACTTTGTACAAAGTTCCTTCTTTCGCGCACAGAAACTCTTTCACGCGTAGAGAAACTCTTTCGCGTGCGTGATTCTATTTTTTGTACAAAGGAACCATCATAGTTCGCGAGCCAGCCGAGGGTCCTATTTATCAAGGTATGGATTCATCAACCTACCCCCCTTTGGGCTTCTGCTTACTGGTTATGGACAGCTTAGCGACCTGTCCGCAAGGGCGATACTTTCCTTGTGCGCTGAGGAATGCGGACGGTCGAATTCAAGGTGATCGAAACCGACCCTTCTGAATTCTGCATCGTCGCGCAAGATACCGTCATCCACACCGGCAAGTATTCCTTTTTGCAGTGCTAGTATGCCTGTGCTCGCACGATGCAGGCAGAGGGCGACCCAGTCAAGCGCGAAGAGGAGGAATCAAACCTCGCGGACGTCGGCTACATTGGTGGCTGCCGTGAATAGATGGCTCAAATCCGTGAACTCATTGAGCTCCCCCTCTGCCACCCCTAATTATCTAAAGTCCATCACGGTATCCTGATATTCGGCCCCCCCCCCGGTACTGGCAAAACCCTCATGGCCAGGGCCGTGGCCAATGAGATCGGTGCATTCTTCTTCCTCATCAACAGTCCCGAAATTATGAGCAAGATGGTTGGTGAAAGTGAGAGCAACCTTCGGAAAGCATTCGAGGAGGCGGAGAAGAACTCGCCGGCCATCATCTCCATCGACAAAATTGACTCCATCGCCCGAAACGTGAAAAGGTAGAACATTGCATACTCTTTGCAGAGCCGTGAGTTTCTTACTACGCCCTTTTTTAAAAAACCAGACCAACTGTGAAGTCAAACACCGGCGATTTGGGCGGTTCAATCGCGAGGTTGACATCAGCATTCCTGACCCGATTGGCCGTCTCGAAATTCTCCGCATGCATCCACACGAACATGAAACTCGGCAAGGATGTCGACTGGGAGCAGGTGTGTTATCCTCACCCCATCCATGCTGGTCATGTTCTCACCCTTCGTAGATCGCTACTGACACTCACGGATACGTCGGCTCGGACGTGGCGTCCCTGTGCTTTGAGGCTGCCATGCAGCAGATCTGGGAGGAGATAGACCTTATTGACCTCGATGAAGACACAATCGATGCAGAGGTCCTCGACTCCCTCGGCATCACCATGGACAATTTCCGATTCGCGCTGGGGCTTCCAACCTCTCTGCCCTTCGCGAGACGGTCGTGGAGGTGCTGACCGTCAAGTGGGACGATGTTGGTGGTCTCGAGAAGGTCAAGCAGGAGCTGCAGGAGACGGTCCAGTACACCGTGGAGCACCCCGAGAAGTTCCTCAAGTACGGCATGTTGCCCTCAAAGGGTGTCTTGTTCTACGGACCTCCCGGTACGGGTAAGACCATGCTCGCCAAGGCCATCGCCAACGAGTGCAATGCCAACTTCATCCCCATCAAGGTACTTGGGTTTTTTCTTCCCCGTGATTTCACTACAGTTTTCTAATGCCGTTCTTCTAGCTCACCATGTGGTTCGGTGAATCCGAGGCCAACGTGCGCTGTGAGGGTGCTACGCACCCTACATGTGTCACGATGGACTTACCGACACCACACGACTTCGGGACGAAGGAATATCCAGATTGGGCTTCCTGCTTGCCAGAAATGGACAACGTCCAACCAGGCCATTCGACCCTTCAACTATCCTTAGGGCACCGTGCGACTGTTCACTGGGGCCGAACGACCGTCCTCTCGGGCCATACGTCCTGACGAAAGCACCATGACACCACGGGAGACTTGTTCCGACGGGATCGCAACGCTCACCGAACGTCCACAAGGGACGCTCTCTGCGGAGTCCTTTTCCTGCACACACACCGACCGGGAGAGCATCGAATCCATGTCCAGGATGGCTCTCCCGGTTGCCCACGCTTCCCACGCCTCTAGGAACCCCCGTGAACTCGCTGAAAGGCGGTTCGTCCCAGAAGGCCGTTCGCCAATTCACCTTCCGTTACCCACCTGAAACCATTGGACCCCGTTTCAGCCCCTCCTCGTCACATAACGCACGACCCAAAGGAGGTAGGGGGAAAGGTATAAAAGGGAGACGGGAACGGACCTAGTAGTCAGTAGTCGTTGAGACCCAGACATTGGATCCCCCGCACTATTCCACAGTGTACCTTAGTCCACACCCAATAACAACCACTCACTTGCTTCACAGCACTTTACTTCTAACCCCTTTGCAGCTTAAGTCCTTAAGCTCGCACTTTATACCCTTCTCAAAGCGACTCTATCCTCCTTCGCGAGCTCACGCTCTGTTGAAAGTTGATAGCTAGCCTTGGACCCATTGGCAAATCGTCGTCCCAGCCGAACATTTTACGCCTCGACACACTATCGTCCCTGCCAAACGAACCCAAGGAATGGCGTCGAAGCCTTCCGCAGGAGATCGCACTTGCGTAATCCACACAACCTCCCGCTCGATCATTAGGGGGAAAAGCGAGAGAGGAAGCAAAGCAGAGACTTCGTACTGAAGAGCACCAGTACTCCGACCAGATAAAGGAAGGTTACAGGCCCTCAACCAGTTTATTCACACACACACACTCTCTCTACGACCATCGTCCCGTTGGGACGACCAACTCTCATTTATCACCACCAACCGAAAGGGCGATCCAATAAACCTTGCAATCTCCTAAAAATCATACTCAGAATCCCCTAGAGGACGAACAAGCTGTTGCGAGTGTAAACCAATTCACACACCAGCACCGCAGTCCCAATCACAGTGCGACGTTAAGACAGTTGAAATTTTTTATTCATGTGGACCGCGTGTCATGTTCTTCAACGAGTCGGATTCAATTGCCAAGGTGCGTGGCGGTTCGAGCGGCGACGGTGGAGGCACGGGCGACCGTTTCCTCAACCAGACTCTGACGGACCTGGATGGCATGAACGCGAAGAAGAACATGTTCATCGGTACGACGAACAGGCCGGATCAGATCGACTCGGTGCTGCTCGTCCTGGTCATTTGGACCAACTGATCTACATCCCCCCATCCCCCTCCTGGACGAGCGATTGCGGCTCTCTATCCTCAAGTATTGCCTCAAGAAGTCGCCCGTCTCCGCTGCCATCAACTTGGGCTTCCTGGCCAAGAGCACGCACGGCTTCTCCGGTGCTGATCTCACGGAGATCTGCCAGCGCGCCACCAAGCTGGCAATCCACGAGAGCATCGACCCGGACATCCCCCGTACCCGAGAAAAGCGGGAGGCGGACGAGGCTGCCAGTAAGGACATTATGAAAGTGGAAGAAGAGGCTGCGGAAGAAGACCACCCCTCCCCGAGATCACTAGGTTCGTCGCTGTCCTTTTTGCTACACGCTTGTTGCTAATTGTTGGTTGTGCACTGGCAAGGACCACTTTGAGAAGGCCACGAAGTTCGCACGCCATCCGGTGGTACAAGTTGTTGGCGCACGCAGAACCTGCAACAGTCGCGTGGATTCACAAGGCCTCGCACTTGTACTTGGGACTTCATTGGTGCGTAGTTTGCGTTGAGCTCATTGTGAGTTTAGCAAGGTGGATATGCTAGTCTAGAGTATAATACTCCCTGAATCAAGTATAATTAATATTGTTCTCTGAATATCAGAGCATTCAGCCTCCGAGTCAGCCTGTAGCATTGCACTATGAGTACGATGCGTCATATGTATGTAGTAGGTGTCTCTGGGGTCCCAGAGCCATATGGAGTTCGAAAACCTCGCTAATCACATCAACGGGCTTTAAAACTAAGCTGTCCTGTCCGTGTTGCAGTAGGTACATATGGAAGGAAGGAATTACCGGCAAGGTTCCTCGAAGGAACACTGGGGCCCGTGGTGGAGCACACTGTAAGACTGGGACCAGGTTTGTTTCCCTCGGTCGCCGGGTAACTTTCCCCATTCACCCATGTAGCTTTTAGGGCCATTGCTGCACATGGCGTTACGAGTCCTAACAGGTCGTAACCTTAGTCCAAAGGTCGGTCGTACCCCAATGCTTGCTGGTTCGACACTATCACGTCGACCAGCTTGCATTGGGCGACCTCCCTATACAATACAAGTGACGCCGAGATTCCTTCGCACCAAACAAAAGGCATTGGGAACCATTCGGCTTGTGTGCCATTTGTTGCCACGTCCGAGGCCCTCCACAGCTTACGTTAATACACTTCCTGTGCTCCGGGTCCTTCAGAATCCGGTACTGACCCTCCTGTAGGGTCGCTTCAGCCTCTATAGTATATCTTGCATGAAATCAGAAGACAGTATGTATACTTGCCAGCCAGGAGTATCAGCGCCGAACTCAGTGTCATCTCATCTTCGAGGCGATAGTTCTTGGTGAGGCTGAAAGTCCGCCACCACGGCAGATGCTCCAGTTGTCTGGAGAGCTCCTCGATGTAGTTCTATGAGAAATGTTCAAGTCAGCCATGGATAATTGACGTGGGAAACACACGGACCGTGTCGTGATTTAAGCTCCTGTGGCGGAACTTGACAGCAAAGCGGGTCAGATTGGGGAACTCAGCAATGATGTTTTGCAGAGAGGTATGCTCAAAAACATCCGAGAACTCTGAATGCTTTCAGCCCGACGAGCCGGCGCACTGAGTACTGGAATGATGACTGAGGTTGCGGTCTTCTCAGTGTTAAACATGAGGGTCTCGGGCCCTTCTGCCACTGGGTTCGGAAACTCAGCTACATGCTGATATATTGCTTTGTAGCAATTTAGTCGGGGCAATATGTCGGTGTAGTATTGGCAGCTTTGGGGGGGCCTGTCCCAGGCACGACAGAGGGACAGAGAGGAAGGTCGATGGTATGGGGATGTACAGAGAGGAATGTGTCCAAGTCTCGAGCCTGTGGTTGAGCCCATATGGGATTCAATTGCAATCCAGCAAAAACATAGCTAGGTGGAGGAGCACAGTTTGGGCCGGGTTCCTTGTACCAGCCAGTTGATCTCCAAGAGCCATTGAAGATTGGGAATTGAAAGTACCAGATCCGCGACCACCGAGCACGACACAGAGCCAAAGACACGCGCACGTACTGTAGCTTATTTCTATAGCTAGGCTGAGAGGCTTCAATAACGACGGCCAAGTAAGCAGTCGCAAGGAAACAACGACATCCAAGGGGTTTCAGGCAACGGTGGTTGCCCGATGGCGCAGACACTAGTACTGTAGTACTTAAGAGGAGAGGAAAAGACTGGAGAGACGGCACAGCATCACGTATATCAAATG
Source organism: Mycena latifolia (assembly GCA_029289555.1). NCBI lineage: Eukaryota > Fungi > Basidiomycota > Agaricomycetes > Agaricales > Mycenaceae > Mycena > Mycena latifolia. The sequence continues at coordinate 133,056 of JARJLE010000140.1, read as the reverse complement.
ACACAACCACTGGATCACCGGATCAGATCTGGGATAAGATCTTCCCAGGGCTCAAAGAAATCCCCAAAATCATGGCGGGGGATAGTGCTGCCGCGAGGTGAAGGTACCTCGAGGTGATTTCCAGCTCGCCTCGGACCGTTATCATATATAGCACCTCGAGCTGATGGCAGCTCAGCTCGGCTCGAGTTGCCTCGAGGCAGCATCTTTCCCAGGCCAGCGTGACATTGTGTAAGTGTCAGTGACCGTCGCATCATGTCGCATCTCCTCCTCCTCCTCCTCCTCGCGCTCGATGTTCCCCGCCCATTCCAGCGGCCGGCCTTCGCTATCGCTTATCGCCTTATCTCTCCCGCCCTGCCGACGCGACCATGTGATATGATGAAACACGGAGCAACGTGGGTCTTGGGCGCAGGGACTGGGGGCTTGGGCGACGAGATAGCATGTCGGGGCCGTTCAGGTACGGCCATAATTTTCAAATTAGCCCCCCACAACATGTATAAGTACTCTGAGCAATTCATCTGTCCCTATCTCCCTGTCGTGCGCCACCATGGCCTCTCTACATTGCCGGTGTGGCAATCCTCGCGCCTGCACTTGTTTTCCGCAAACTCCGCAGCGCAATGACTTCTACTTCAACCCATCATTCCCCTCACCCAGCCCCCAGAATATGCCGAACCCGTACTACGTGCCGCTGCCCCCTCAGGCTTTCACACCAGCCCCAGCTTTCCCGGCGGCCTTCCAACAAGATTTTGCCTTTCAAAATAGCTTCCCGGCCTCATTCAACACCACGGTTCCAGCCCCCAGACCGTTTGCATCGCGCGCACCACTCGGGGACTCCACAAACACGATGAATGCGGGTGCCGCTCCTGCGCAGCGTCATAAGAGGAAGCGGAATCGGGGGGAAGCTGAGCCTTCGCGCGCGCGCAGATGGGTAGACACGGGGGCGGCTGCTAATGCCCCTGCAGTGTTTGGTGTTGGCCCATCCTCTGCTGCTGCTGCTGCCTCCGCCGCCGCCTCTGAATCGGTCTTTCACCCGTCTCTGGTCAACATACCTGGCATCAACCTTGGGTCTCTTGTCGAGAAAAATACATCTTCGGCTGCATCCGCATCGGATGTCTGGTTTTTCGTCCGCGGTATACACACAGATGTCGTACCCAACTCACCGCCGGAACCCTCAGAGATGTCCCAGAAACGGCCGGACAAGAAGGAGTTTTCGCATTTGTCATGTCGCTTCTGCCCGTGAGTTTTCTTTCTTTCGAGCTGCGTTTCTTTCAATCTATTTATTTGATCTGCTAGGCTCGACAACTGGACTACATGGAAGAATGTCGACGGCCAGACAACGGCCATTCGGAATCACCTCAAAGCAGCGCACGAGAAAGTTTGGAAGGATCTAGTCATACTCAAACAGCTCAAGGGTTGGGAGACGCTCGGAGCTTCGACTAGTCAAGCTCCCGGTGGCGAGCGGGAAGAATTCTCCCTCCCTGGGTTTTATGAGAGATTGGTAAAATGGATCGCCGTTGATGATCAGGTATGTTTTTATATCTCTTTCTTGCATGCATCGCTCAATTTTTTCAGTCTCTTGATGTCGTGGATTGTCCGGAACTTCGTGATTTGCTCCTCTTCATCAGGGCTGAGCTGGAGGACCAGGACATCCCGCATCGCACCAAAATGTCACAATTGATCTCCGTTTGATTTCAGGCTGAATACGAGAAAATGGTACATGAGATTCAGGTTCGTGGTACCACATTTGATTCCGTTCATGGCCTGATCTCCGCATAGAATGCTCTCGGCCGGGTATCCTATACTCATGATATCTGGACTCGAGTAAACCTAGACTCGCACCTCGCAATTACGGCACACTACATTGTTAAAGATGCCAATGGGAATCTGGTTCTCAAGACGCGACTGGTGGCCTTTCGTCGCCTGGAGGGGAGTCATACTGGGGAAAATATCCAGAAGGTTTTTGTACAGGTCGTGAAGGAGATCGGCTGCTTGCACAAAGTAAGTTGCACTATTCAACCATCGGATGAATACTAACATGGCCACAGGTGGGGATGACTACGTGTGATAACGCCAGCAATAACAACACTGGCATGACGGAAATTTGCACCGAATTATCGTGCATTGGTATTCCCTTCGATGTTGAGGGCAATCGCATCCGGTGAGTATCTATTTTTGCACCAATTGTCTTGTACTCATTACGCCGGGCCTCAAGTTGTTTCCCACACGTCGTTAATATCGCAGTGAAGACTGGCCTCAAGGAACTCACTGAACTCCCATCATACGCGCCCGATATTTTTTTTAGATGACAACGGCAACATAATTCCGCAATCATTGAGGGAAAATGTACAGTACTGGCTAGCCCTCCAGCGCGACCCGGTCGCAGAGGCACGCTCTCTAGTTACAGCTTGCCGGGCTTCTGGTCAGCGTCGTGAGGCATTCGAGAAGACCATTGAGGAGGGTAATGAAGCAGGTGGCTGGGGAGATCCCCTTGAGCTTCTTCGCGTTGACGAGCGGAAATTTATTTTCCCTTGAGGACCTTGGAAATGGCTTTATTCAAAGGTTTACTCAAGTGTTCGTTTTACTCAAAGAAGAATTTCCTTTCTAGGATTTCTGCGGTGAATCCAAATGTAGCTTCTTAGTTGATTATGTTATCAGTCACGTGACTCGGTTCAAGTTTCGGCGCGAAGCGTGCACGATCACTTGAAAAATAGGTAGAGCGATGAATATTTCAGTTGTAGACTTGTATAGGGAATATAAATCCCTAACTAGGCTTAGGAACTGAAGAATGCGTGTTAGTATATGTAAGAACTTTATTTTTAGCTACACAAAAGTGGGGTGCTAAACTAGTATCGGGCGGTCCGAGCCCTCCTTATATATCCTCCACAGAATCCGGACCCGGGCCCAATATGACTCAGAATGAGTCGTCTTAACTCATTCTTGTCCGGCCCCGAAATGCCGGAGCCGGCAATGACTCATTCCCACGCTGAGTCATTTTTTCCCATGGTCCCGAAATATTGCGAAGTTATTCCTATAATGTTTTTCTAGCCTAACACTTTTTAGACAGTACAGCGTCGTTGGTTTGCTCAAGGACGTAGAGACACGGTGGTCGGCCACGTTCCTGATGATAGATCGGCTGCTCGAGCAGTATTTGGTCTGTGTTTGCATTGTCTTGTCGGATCGAGAGTCGCTCATCTTTCTTCTAGGCTGTCGACAGATTCCTCGATGACCCAAAGCAGGATGAAATCTCATGGCATCGACTCAGCCCGATCACCCTCAAGGTTCTCCAAGACATCCGGCGATTTTTACAGGTCCCGCATATTGTTCAAGAGATTGTATCGTCAGAAAAGACCCCGACACTCTCCATTGTTCTGCCGATGTACGAGAAGCTTATTGTGATGCTCAAGGATCTCGCCAAGGACCTCGACGAGTTGAGTCTCGGGATCAACACAACAATTCGGAAGCTTGAGGAGTATCTTAACATGTCTCAGCGGACGAGAATGTATGCTCTCGCAATGGGTAATGAGCTCAATCTTTTATTTTTTATTTCACCGTTTTAACTCGGACTATTGGCAGTGTTGAATCCCACTATAAAGCTACAGTGGCTTCACGACAACTGGTCAGCCAAAGACTTCGTTACTGCCAAGAATGGGATCCGTTCTGCGGTAATTCAGATTTAATCATGCTGCTTTCGTTTGCTTATGATTTGACAGATGCTGGAGTATCGCAAGGAGCATCGCTCTCAGGAGAACACTCCTGGTGGTACTCAAGTCCCGACTACGGCGACTCGCCGGCCCGTGAACCAGCCATCAGCCTCGAATGCCGCATGAGCTCAGACCTCAGGTTTTGCTCGCCTCAACGCCCTTGCAAAATCATTATCTGGCTCAGATCTCAATACATCGACAAACGCTTCAGCGACAAATGAGTTAACTGAGCAGGAGAAGGCCGAGGCAGAGCGCCGTGCACTTGTTGAGGATGCGCGCATTGTCGATAAAGAGCTCGAACTTTACGAGGCCGAGGGGATAATCGATGAATCAAACCCCGAGTTCGAGGATCTCGACCTCCTTCGATACTGGGAGGTAAGCGCGACATTTCAGAGTGAAAAGCACAATTCTAACTGTCTACCAGCACCGACAATATCGCTTCCAATACCTTTTCCGTGTTGCTCTCGACGTATTGCCTGTTCAAGCATCTGCCGTCCCATGCGAACAAGTATTTTCATCAAGCAAGGAGACAGACTCACTGCACCGTGGGAGCCTGTCACCTCGCATGATGGAGATGCTGCAGATACTCAAATTCATTTATCGGCAGGGCCGGATTAATTTCTGCGAGGACTTGGTTGTGACGGAGACTGAACTCTCTGTGATCGACATCAATCCAGACGTTATCGAGGGGCTTTTGGCTGCGGGAAGGACCCAGGAACTCGAAGAGCTGGTCAACTCTTCATGGGGGCCGGTGTCACAATAGTTTTTTTCAGTTATGCATCTTTATTGTACTCGACACTAATTTACTACTCAAATATTAAGCACACATTATCTTGTCATTTACCAACCCCTGGAGATACTTGAGAGGTCTCTTTGTGTGGTACAATATTTATAGATTTATTCATGGGACCCCCCATGTTTGCGACCCAATTCAATGTGAGTCCAGAAAAGGGAATGATTCCAGGGCGGACAGCCACATCGCGATCCTTCCGTAATCTTGACTGCGATAACGTACCATGTCAACTCCCCAACTAGAAGCCGAGGCGCTCATCTCAGATATAATTGAGATGAACAAAGGGCATCGTGATAGAGCCAGGTATTAGTACTCCTTTCTTCTGAGGAATCAATACTGAGATTGTGCATCAGCTACAGCTGGCCGTCCATCGACTATGATCAGGTTTCCACAGAAACCTGCCAGATGATTTCGAGCCTCATCAACCAGAAGGTCAAGGCCCGGGGATATTTGCCAGTCACCCCAGAAACCCCGAGGCCGGTACGAATCGCATGGCAGATCAATTCTATCGTGACCCAGCGCCAATACCTGACAAGCAAACGTGTCCTCGATGCCCAAACCCTCGACGAACACATCAGGAAGAATCTTGAACCTGTGTTCAAATTTCTCCGAGCTGCTTGCCGCACTGAAACCGAACAATTCAATTTCCCGGACCCGCCTAATGCCCTCCTGGAGAAGCTTGGACATGTAAGGAAAGCACTTAATGCTGTGGAAGAGATGGTGAGGGTAAATGAGGATCTGGACGAGACAGTGGACGAAAATGCTGGGGACCCAGATGAAACGAAGGTGGACGCTTGGCAGTAGATGCAGAGTCAATTATTGTAGTTGTGCTGAATTACTACATTTGGACGCGTAAATTACTCAATTCGGACACGTAAAATTCACCAGGGGACGAGGGGGCCGTTCTTATTTCATCCGCCCGACACTCTGACACTTATCCATGGCAGAACGACGAAAGACTTGAAGAAATCGGCGCGACAGGGGCGTGGGAGCCCAAACTTCCTTTTATGGACAAGGACCTCCGAGCTGACTCGAGCTGAGCTGGTGGCGCCTCGAGCTGAGCCGAGATTGATGGCCCATCAGCTCGAGGTACCTCAAACTCAGCTCGCGGCAGCACTAGCGGGGGAACGGTTGGTAAGAAATGAGTCTAAAAATACTTTTTAGGACTTGTAATTGAACGAGTCAACAATGGGTGACTCTGAAACAGGTGCGCAATGATCAAGTCTCCCAAATGACAAAGCTTCGCAAATGAAACTTTGCTTCGCCACTAGTCTAACCTGACCACGACAGATTTTGGACATAGCATTGGGCCTTGAGTATCTTCATGGACAGCATGGAGTGCATGGGGATCTGAAGGGCATAAGCCCTGTTTTATTTTTGACTGACTTCCCATTGACTAGTGCTCACGGTAGACGAATGTCTTGGTTACTAGAGCCTGCATCGTTGACTTTGGGCTGTCTTCAATCGCCGATGCCATGACCTTGCGATTCACGTATTCAACCGCAAGTGCACGGGGTGGAACTGCGTGGTACCAAGCATCAGAACTGCTATTGGGCGAAAGATCGAACTATTTTGGATCTGATGTTTATGCTTTCGCGTGCGTTTGTTACGAGGTCTGTGCACTTCCTGTCCAAACTGGCGAGATGGTTAACTGTACAGGCTGATAATGACTGCTAAGGTTCCATTCTTTGAACTCCCGAACGACATAGCCGTAAGTATTAAGGTGACTGCGGGACAGCGACCTTCGCGGCCAGAATCAGTACAGCATGCTCTTTGGATACTAATCCAAGACTGTTGGGAGCAGAGTTCAGACAAACACCCCACAATCACCGAAATTGTGCAACGACTCGATCCTGAAATTGGCACCGAAACCGCTCGAAGCGCAACAGACTGGGACGAGACCTTCAGTTCTAAATTCCGTCGGTCCTTGCAAGACTCATTTCTCCCATCAGTTACCAAAATTAAGGAACGCCTTGAAAATGCAGCTCCGGGTATGTTGCCCTGACTTCGTTGCGGCTGTGCTCCCTGAAATCTTACATTCATATCCAAGGCTCAGCTCCGGGTATCCCCTTAATTTGGCAGATTTGGCAGTCAGATAAATATGATCGTCTCCCTGCGCACTCAACTACATCTGCCACTCATCGCCGCAAAAGGCCCCCTACATTTTTTTGCGAAATTTGTGGAAATCAATTTACCGCCAAGCACAATTTAAAAGTATGTCCTCAGTTCTGGGACCTGCACCGTGGATATATTAGTGACACCCACCCGATAGACCACATGAACTCGCACATGGCGCTGAAGCCGTATCCGTGTGCCGGTTGCGGGCAGCGGTTCACCACGAAGCAAGTTTTAACGAGGCACGCTCGCAAGTGCCACCAGCCCTCGCGAAACTCCGACGAGCTTCCCCCAGAAGGCTCAGTACCTTTGGGAGGTTCATGAATTGATGACTTCGTCCCGTTTGCTCATCTGTTGTCGTCGACCTCAATTAATATTTTATGTATTAATTTCCAGATTTTTTAATATATATATAAAACAGAATGAGTGCAAAAGAGCATACAGTCCCGAGCTGAGCGCTGAGCATCGAGGCTTTGGACGTTTCAAGTTTCCATTGCACTGCGTGAACTGGCGAGAGGCTGATATACGCAGTAAGCGCAGGGTGACCGAAAGGAGATCCTACTACTATAGTAATAGCCCTCCGGGCAGACCTGGTTCCTCCGGAGCTGGGTCACTGAATATGTTGGAATGAGCGCCGCTCGTCGCCGACCTTCGGTCACTCCTCGCAGCGGTTGGGACACTGTTGGCAGTAAAAAATAGTAAAATATTTAAATAAACTGAAGAGCCTCAAGATCATGCGCCACTCGTCGCCGACCTTCAATCGCTCCTCGCGGCCCACGGAAACTGTTATTTTCTCGCTGTAGTATTCGGTCACGAGATGAAGCCTATCTTGAAGCTGCTACTGTCGGGAGTCGAACACGTGAACTTTGGTCATTTGGATTATGCGGTTACTGGAAGTGGGACGGACAAAGTCGGTTTTCAGACTTGGTTCCTAAAGTCGGAACCAAGAATAGTCCTTCAAGTTACTGCATCTGTCTTTGTCAATTAGTATTGACATCGACGACCAGCCTGCTCCTCGCGCGGGTCGACCACCTCGTGCTCGGCGGATCGGGCACCTCCGCTTGCTCGACCTCTGGCTCCGGTTTGGGCACCACCTCTTGGTCTTGTCGGAGCGGCAACGGAAGCATTAGTAGAACGGCGATGACAAACACGAGACCGGGAAGCACCGCGAGTTTGAGGTGCATCTTGGCCCAGGATTGGAGAAGACGTTGACGCGAGGGAGGGGTGAAGGTGTGGATCGCAGGCGAGTCGACGACGGGGGACTTGATGAGTTGGGGCTTGATGTTGACCTTGCCGGTACTGTTTCGGCGGTTGAAGGCGCTGAAAGGGATGTACTAGTACATGCAGGGAAACAACGAAATGGGAGGATTTTGCGAATTTTGATCGGTACCGGAAGATGCCGGTAATGCCATCGCGATTGATCGGCCATCATGGGCGCGGTGAATTGGACTCTGAGGAGGAGAGGGAAAACCCGTGGATACGGGCTGTGCAGAAAACAATGCATACACTAGATACAATGGGCCCATAGCCCGTAACTAGGCTGTGCGATTGAGGACAGTGGGGGGACAATAATACCGCAAAGTGGGACAATGGAGGTTGGAAAAACGGTCACGTGCCCCAATTGATCGGCGATAAAACACGTCGCAAATGGGCACAAACGCGTTGTCAGGGGTCGTGAAGCATGTTTCAAGTCGGTATGACTCGGGTGCATAGCCCTGGTAGTAATAAGGGGTGGGGAATGTGGCGAAAACAATTATTCAACAATGGTTGTCCATTGTTCATAGCCCCGGCAACCGAGTTGCCAGTCGAACGGGCCTAGAAAATTGTCCATCTTGGGATGGAAATTCTGCAATTATGGGGGCCTCAGCTGTTTCAGAAAATATGCACCGAAAGACGCAGGGTTTATTCTTTATTTTGTAAGGACAAACATTAGCAGTATAAAGAGGGAGTTGTAGATAGGTAGAAGGACACAATATACTACGCCCGGGTTTAATCACCCGTGTCTTTTGGACTCGCTCTCTCTTCTCTCTCGCTGTTGTGTTAAACGGAACGGAACGGTTAAAAATTGAACGTACGGATTTTATTCTGAATTGCAACAACTATATATTTTAGTTGGAACCCCCGAACTTGTGCGCCGAACGAACGTGTTGAAAGGTTGAATCTCGAAGGATTAGGAAGGATTAGGTCTTGGGTTTTTGGTTACTTTGCTGCTGGTCAGCATTACGTTGGGTTGGGTTGATTTGAAGTTTTGAGGTTCACCTATAAACACGCGTCAAGCGTTTCATCTGGAGCCCACCGCGAGGGGGTTCATTCAGAATTTTACAACTTGATTTGCGCTGGTCGCAGTCATCTTGAATAGCCGGATGGCTCACATCTACAACGAACAGTATTCCTGCAAGGGGGAATTCACGTTCTACACCGGCGAACACTGCTAGAGAACAAGTCAGACAACAAGTTCGCGCACGCCTCACAGCGTACGCAACCAGAAGAAGAACGGAGCAGGGAATCTTCGGCGTCGCAGGCGACGCCCAGGCTTTCAACGGCAACACATCATCTTCAGACGAGTTACCTTACGGCGACGAGTCACTCTTCGACGTCGAGCCCTACTTTGACGAAGAAGACTCATCTGAATTTTTCAAGCTTCGACCTATCACACCGGAACACACGGCGGCGATGGCAGGAAATATAGCAGCAGCACCGGCTGGTACCGGTGTAGCAAGCTTTAAGGTCCCGCGGCCTTGGGAGTCCAATGTCCCCAAGTTTACCACGGAGGACAAGGACGATCTACGTGATTTTATAGAGCAAGTCAACGATATTATTGAGCTGGCTCAAATAACGGATGACGATGAACAAAAGAGGCTACTCACTAGTTATCTACCAGTGAGGAAGCGGGAAACATGGCGGGGATTACCAGAATATGCGACCGGGGTGTCATACACCGACTTCAAGAAGGCCGTGTTGAAGGTATACCCGGAAGTACAGGAGGACCTGGATGGGACCCTGGAGGAGTTAGAGGAGCTATGTGCTGAGAATAGGAATATTCGACGCACCGATGAGGGGAAACTCACACGGTTTGGGATGCGTTTCCGAGCTTTGGTAAAGAAGCTCAGTAGGGCACCCGCCATTATATTAAATAAAGAGGCATGCCGGCGCTATCTTAATGTGCTGGAGCGAGGTTTTGCTGACTCCTTGAGGACAGCAATCAACACCCGGAACCTCATCAAGGCCGATCTGCTGGTTAACAATCCGCCACCAGCGGGGCAGAATGCGGTGGACCACCGGAAGGAGGACCCCATTCTGCTAGATGAATTGATAAAAATGGCGGAGCGGCTCGCAAGCTCCGGAGGTGCTGAAGCGACTTGGGGAGATGAAGATGCGCCTGAAATCAAGCGCTCGGACCGCTTCCCAGCTATCAAGATCGAGCGCAAGGATGCGCGGCTCGAGGAGCTCGGCGGTGAGCTATCAAGTCTTCGTGACGCGCTGGCCGTCTCGCAGAAGCAGGCGAAGGCGGCGCATGATGAATTATTGAGGGCGATGGTCAATGTCAAGGGCCATGCACCTTCGCGGGAGGAGAATGAACACTGCGACGGTACTATGCGCGTTGGAGCATCGAATTCCTACGGGCCGGATGGCCAATGGCGCCGTGGTTATGGCCAAAGCAACGGGCAGACGCAGCGGAATGGCTGCTATTATTGTGACGGCCAGGATCATTTCTCGAAGGAGTGCACAATGAAAGCGGCACACATCCAAAAGGGCTGGATAGCCGTCGAGGATGGTCAGCAGAGACTAGCTGATGGTAATTTTATCCCGAGAGGAAAAGGGCCACCTGCCTTGCGTGTTGAGGAGTATTGGCAGAGAAAAGGCATGGCTGGACAACACATGTACGCCGAGACGCTCTACGGTGGAGCATTAGAGGATGAATTTGATGTTTTACGCGATGAAGTACGGACCTTGCGCGTAAAATTGAACCAGGTCTCAAGCAGTGAGCAGCGGACGCCGCCCGCAGCGCCTACAACGACTGTGTCGAACCAGTCGCAGTCATATGCGAACCATGCGGCTCCTGTGCCAATGGTGAATATGGAGGAACTTGGGCGTACTGTGTTTAATGCGATGCGGATGGGAAATCCCACGGAACAGTACTTGCAGACCCGGAGCGGAGCGCGCACCGTCGCATTTGCAAATCCTCCTGAGCAGGATTTTTAAACGCCCCAAGGATGGAGGCGCGGGCACAAAAATCCAAGCCTCCTGAGGGAAGTGAGCCCGTAAATCAAGGAAATAAGAACGTTGAGGGGCGCGACCTGGATAGGCCGACGGTTCGATCAGAATTGCCTTACCGTTTTGTTAAGCCACTTGGCACTGGGGTTCGAACTCTGCCAGCCCAAGCGGACGACACGGAGCGCAGGCGCTCTGAGGGCTCCGGAAAGGCGTACAAATTAAAAGCGCCGATCCAGAGGGATGGGCTTACCGAGGAGATGCTGGAGCGCATCAATAGCACCGAGGTAACAGTCAAACTAGGGGACTTGTTCGGGATCAGCAAGGACCTGCGAGAAGGAGAGAAACTGCGACTTACTCGGGTAAGGCAGTTGCTCGGGGATAGAGAGCTGGTGCCGCCAGCTGAGGTGCTCGACGTAGAGCAACAAGTAGTTGCAGAACCAACTTTGCGGGATTGTCAGTTGTTGAGCGATGCATTGGACTTGGGCGACCTACCAGAAGTACAAGGAGTCTTCGTGACAACCATAGCGGCGGAAGGAGTTCCTGCTGGCTCGTTAGTTGCGCAAGATCCCTACCTCCAATACCTGGAAGGGTTGAGTGAGGATGAAGGGCCGAAACAAATTTATGTGGCACGCGACTCTGTACCATTGCGAGTAACGTTCCCGTACGTGAATAGTCAAGGACCGGTGGAGTGCGTACTGGATACTGGCTCTCAAATTGTTTCGATGTCGCTGGAGGAAGCACAGAAGTGCGGGTTGGTTTGGGACCCGTCAATTAACATATTCATGCAGAGCCCAAATGGTCAACTTGAAAAGTCAATGGGGCTAGCAAGGAACGTACCATTTCGCTGGGGTGAGCTGCGAATCTACCTGCAGGTCCATGTAATACGCAGCCCGGCCTACAAGGTGTTGCTCGGGCGTCCATTCGATGTGTTGACGAAGAGTCGGACGGACCACCAGGGAGGGCGTCAACTCTTGACGTTGACAGACCCAAATTCAGGGAGGGCATGGACGGTGCCTACCTATGATAGGATAAGGGAGAAATCAAGTACGAAGGAGCTGCCGGAGAAGATGGAGAACAGCCAAGGCGCGGATGAGGATTTTCGCATCGCTTCAAGGAATTGAATCAGCTGGGTCAAGGAGAAGAGATAGCGATCGTGCTTGGGTTCGACGAAGACCAAGAAATGCGGATTGAGCAATTCTACCAGCCAAGGGGAGGGGTTATGACTCCCGAGAAGATGGTGGAGGCGTACGCGGCAGCATCGGATGGTGCTACCGACTTCAAGAATGACAAGGAGGCAGCGGCACTCTTTCAGTCATTCAGAAGGCAGGATATTGAGGCTATAGACGGTGTTCCTCACAAAGTATTTGCGAACGTGTTGAACGAGTCGGCGCGTACCACCGGAAAGTATAAGGTATATCGCGGAGGGAGCTACCCGCTTGATTCACGCGCTCGCCACACGATTGATGCGCACACGCGTTGCAGTTGTTGTCAATCAGTTGACTTTATCTGCCCAGGGGAGAAAACTGGCGCTGAGCAGGGGAATAAAGCAAGATTTGAGTCAGTATTTGCAGGAAAGAAATACAAACCGGTAGGGTTGAAAGTCAGACCGGTGTATACAGAACTACCCGAGAAGTACCGGATCAGACGGAAGATCGTAGGGGACCCATTGGCTGGGATGCCGATATTAAATCCATGCCCGGCGGGATTTGTGCCGAAGGGTAGGTATACGGCGGAGCGGAAAGACGCAATGGAGGCGCGTCACGCTGGATTCTTGCAGACGGAGGAGATGAAGCTGCTGCACGACTTGGTAGGAAACCACGAGCAAGCCTTCGCCTGGAATGATGGGGAGCGCGGCAATTTCCGGCACGATTTCTTCCCACCGGTTGAGTTTCCACTGGTTGAACATGAAACGTGGGTCGAGCGGAGTATACCGATTGCGCGAGGACAACTGGCGGAATTCTGCAAGACAATCAAGAACAAAATTGATGCTGGTGTATATGAGCCGTCAAATGCATCGTACCGAAGCAAGTTTTTCGGAGTCATCAAGAAAGATGGGAAGAGTATACGGCTTGTGCATGCGTTGGAGCCATTGAACGCTGTGACTATAGCACACTCAGGGCTCCCGCCAGCGACAGATGAGCTGGCAGATCATTTTGCTGGGCGCGCCTGTGGTGGGTGTCTAGATCTGTACTCAGGTTATGATCACCGGGACATCGCCGAGGGATCTCGCGATTTTACGACCTTCCAGACGCCGTTTGGAGCACTGAGGCTGGTGAAGTTACCACAAGGATGGACGAATAGTGTGCCGATCTTCCATGACGATGTGACCTACATCTTGCAGGAGGAAATTCCGCACATAACTATCCCTTACATTGATGATGTACCGCTCAGAGGGCCGGGATCGCGGTACGAATTGCCAGATGGTACTTGCGAGGCAATACCAGGCAACCCCGGGATACGCAGATTTATTTGGGAGCATTTCGAAAATCTCAACAGGATAGTCCAGCGGATGAAGTATAGTGGTGGTACATTTTCTGGGGAGAAGTCAATTTTATGCGCTGGGGAATTCCATGTAGTTGGACACCTGTGCTCATTCGAAGGGCGGAAACCAGACACGGACCGAGTTGGAGTAATAGCGCGGTGGGGAGCGCTGAAGGACGTATCGGATGTGCGTCGCTTCCTCGGGACAGTGGGAGTTCTGCGGATGTTCATCAAGGACTACGCGATAATAGCGCGGCCGATCCAGAAGCTGGTTCGCACTGGTATAGAGTTTGTATGGGGGCCGGAGCAGGTAGCTGCGATGGAGAGGTTGAAGATCGCCTTGATTGAGGCGCCTTGCCTGAAGCCTTTGAACTACGATTGGAGTTCGGACATCATCATGGCGGTGGACACGTCCTGGATGGCAGTTGGAATCCAGATCTATCAGGTGGACCCGATCGACCCGCGGAAGCGGTACTATGCGAAATTCGCATCCATACCTTTGAACCAGCGAGAGGCAGTGTTCTCGCAACCAAAACGCGAGCTATACGGCTTAAAGCGGGCGTTGGAGGGCATGCAGTATTGGCTGCTCGGGTGTAGGCGGTTGGTAGTCGAGACCGACGCAAAGTACATCCAAGGGATGCTGAACAACCCCGGGATGGGGCCGAATGCGACGATTAATAGATGGATTGAACAAATACTAATGTTCAAGTTCAAATTAAAACATGTTAAGGGCGCGAACTTCCCACCAGATGGATTATCTCGGCGTGAAGCGCAGCCTGGCGATGAAATCTGGCCGGATGGGGATGAGGAGGCAGAGGTAAATGGCCCGCCAGAGGCACACGATGACTGGGACTATTTCATGGAACAGCCCCTGGGTTACGATGAGTTCAAGGGACAAATCGACACCAGAGGTGGATACTTGCAGGAAATGGCGGGAGTTGCCAGGAACATGGGCGATTTTGAATGGGAGTTAAGCAGAGCCCGTTGCCAGGAACAGGCAATCACCCAACTCGTCAAGAGGGAGTACACAGTAGAAGGGCTCCCAGTTCCAGTCTATGTTCAAGTAAACGATGTTGAAGAAGGTCTGCTTCCGGATGAGAAGCTACGCAACGAAGAAGGGGAGCGAGAAATTTACGACGAGGAGCATCGGAGTCAGTGGGCGTGGGACCAGGATGAGAAGCTCCCGGTGGTGCGCAAATGGCTCGAGGATACGATGAAACGCCCCGAGGAGGTGGATGACGACGTAAAGTTCAAGAGCTTCGCACGGTTCGGCTTCAGGTTCTTCCTCAGCAAGGATGGGAAAATGTATCGGAGGGGTGTAGAATCAATGCACGCACTAGTGGTTGAAAAAGACCACCGGATGTATATGATGCGCGCGGCGCACGACGCGCTCGGACACCGGGGGATATTCGCTACAAAGTCCTTGTTGGAAACGAGGTTTTGGTGGCCGGATATTGAGGGAGACGTACGCTGGTACATCAAGTCGTGCAGACTTTGCCAAAAACGGAGGTTGGCGCTGTTAAGAGCACCACCGGTGGTATCTGCGACGCCGAGTATATTTCAGAAGGTGCACACGGATGTGATGCACATGAGTGAGCGGTCAAACCAGTGTAACTACATTGTGGACGCGAGGTGCTCGCTCACGCGATACCCGGAGGGACGAGCTCTGCGCCAGCAGACAGCGGAGACCGTAGGGTTATTTCTGCTCGAAGATGTGATCTGCAGGTGGGGTTGTCCGCGCTGGATAGTGACTGACAATGGGACGCCATTCGTTGCCGCATTAAAGTGGTTGAAGTCGAAGTATGAGATTGAAGGGATCCGGATCTCGCCTTATAACTCGCAAGCGAATGGAGTGGTTGAACGGGGTCACTGGGATATACGGCAGTCGCTGTATAAGGCGACCGGCGGCGACTTGAAGAAGTGGTATTGGTTCTTGAACCAAGTCTTGTGGGCAGACCGGATCACCGTCAGGCGTGGGATGGGATGCTCACCCTACTTTGCGGTGTGTGGCGCCCACCCTATTCTACTTCTCGATGTTGCGGAAGCGACCTGGTTGGTTGAATACCCGGACCACATAATATCAACCGACGAGCTGGTTGGACTTCGAGCGCGAGCACTTGCAAAGCACGTAACGCATGTTGAAGAAATGCGGGTAAAAATCGCGGATCTGAAGGAGCAGAGTGCGAAGGCATACGCTGAAAAATACAAGCATGTAATCAAAGATTACTGCTTCGAGCCAGGAGATGTGGTATTAGTTCGGAATACCGTCGATGAGGACTCGTTAAGCGGCCGAAATAGGGACCGCTGGTGGGGACCAGTCATTGTCGTGAGGCGCACAAAAGGCGGAGCCTACATTGTGTGCGAGTTTAATGGTGCAGTCTGGCAGAAGAAAATCGGGCGCTTCAGGGTTATACCTTACCATCAGCGTGAGAAGCTCAGGATTGGCGCTCAGATTGAGGAGTTAATCGACACGTCGCGGGAAATGCTGGACCAGTTGGAAGCTGAAGAAGAGGAAGTCTACAAAGGGAAAGACTTGCAATTTGACAAAGTACGGTTGCGGCCTGGTTTAGCTGAGGCAGAGCCTGATGGCGAACTAGAACCAGAGTTGGAGTCCGAGGAAGAGGACTAGTTAGGATTAACATAGGATAATCCAGGAGAGGACAAAGGCGTTGTGAAAAAGGGAGGAAATTCACACGAGGTAGAACGCACAAGACGAGCCGGCGCTCCTTCAATAAATCAACGAATTACAAGATACAATTAAATACTCGGAGAGGGGCGAACCAGCGCTCAATAAATAAGGACGATGGAAGGAAAGGGCGGGATAGCTCAGTCGATCTCACGCGCTGGACAGGTGGCGATGAGGTGCGATGTAGCGGAACAGAAGAAGCAGCGCTTAGGAATCCTGCGTTGGTGGTTAGCTAGCTCAACAAAGAGGAGTAAGAGGCGATGTACGGAGGTCTTGGCTTGCCCCGGGCAGGCTTCTTGGACCGCTTGTAATTGCTCGCCGAGATGTTCTTGCGCTGTCGCGAGCCGACGGACCTCGGCCTCAACATTTGCAAGTCGTCTATATAGTTGAGGCTCGGACGGCGGTGCCCGCGCCTGGTTGTGCTGGCTGTACGAGGTACCAGGGCCGTGACGATTGGCCTCGGGATGACGATGGGCTCTCGGGGCTGAATGCTCGGCTGCGGACAAAACAAATCAGCAAGGTAGAGCTGGGCGTTAGGGAGCAAACTATAGTACAAGGTGAATGCATCCCCGATGATATCGGAGCGCGTTCATCTTCTTCTGAGGCCAGTCGCGGCCGTTTGCGGGGACCTCGTTTAAAGGAGGGGAGATTGGAACGAGGCCCGGTAGGGACTGCGTTGGTGATAACGGAGAGACCGGCTGAAATACAGAACTTCAACATGCAAGAAAAATATATGAGAAGGAGCACTCACCGGAGCGAGGGCGGGGCTGGTCAGTCGGATACTGAACATCAAGCTTTCAAGCTCAGGCAGAGGGAAAAGGAGCGCTAAGGAACGTACTATGAGACGCGAATAAAAAGCGGGGCGGGTAGCGAAGCTGTGAGCTTACCTTGGACTGGAGAAGGTACGGTGGTCGTATCATTACCATTAACCGGAGACGAGGGCTGCACCAGGCGAAGAGTCAGAGTCAGGCGCTATTGTAAGGACAGAGGCGCGTACCTCGATGGCTAGAGAGATGGGGCGCGCATTGTGGTGGAAGGACTCTTCATCATCGGATGGGATGGAGACAGTGTCTTCATCAGGAGATAGAGCGCGCTGGTAAAAATGGAATCAAGGTTGATAAAGGCAAGGATTTGCGGAAGCTACCTTCTTCTTAGCATACTGGAGTGCTTCACGGCGCTCAGCACGTGCTGCAGCTCCTGCCTCGGCACGCAAGCGCGTAGATTGAGCGCGATGGCGGTCGCGGATCAACTGGCGGGAACGGACGATTTCGCCAGCGAAATCGGAGATGGCAGCGAGGACTTCGCCGGAGGAAGATTCAAAACGGGAGTTATTTTGGTGCAACGCGGTGCGGATGGTAAAGACACATTCGCTGAGCTCCGGGGACGATGCGAAGGAAGCAACGTGCTCCCTGAGTGCGAGCTGTGTAAACCAGCAATGATTAAAATAAGCGAAAGTAGGGAAGACATCGGACTTACGACAGAGTGGGCGGATGCGACTAGGAAGGCATCTTGATCCACGGGGTCGTCGTAACGGGTGGCGCGGACGGTCTTGTGTAAGAGCCGGATGGCATCTTGCTCGGACTTGGGAAGGCAGGAAGTGTCAAGAGATGGCATAATAAATGGTGTGGTAAAAACCGGGCCAGCGGCAGGAGAGAGTGAAGAAGGAGAAATTGTGTTGCAGTTAAGGATGGGTTGGGCCTCCTTTTATAGCGCCGGGGAGTGTGCGGAACCGGTTGGTTGCAGTGAAAAAGGGAGCAGCATGACGTGGAGGTGCCGAACAATGGAGAAATTAAACTTGGGTTGAATTTCCGCGATGGAGTCACAAGTGACACATTGGTAACACGTAGGCGTGACGCAAGCACGTAGGGGGTAACGTGTCACGTTGTAGACCAAGGATGCGGTGCATTGCACACGTTTTATGAGCACAGCCAGGGCTGTGGTGTCGCGCAGGTACGCGTGGATACAAGTCTCAGCAAAGTCCCCAAGCAACACAAATCCGCAATTGCAGCATTTATCGGAGAAGCGCGGATGCGCCCGACTTAGTGCAGGCACAGGGGTGCGCAAGCGACGAAATTAGAGCACAGAATCCCCTCGGGGTGTATTATTCAATAAGGTGAAGCAAGAAAATACAAGAAGTAATACAAGATAACAAGAAAAGGAGCGTGGTGGTAGTGAAGCTATTCTTCAAGATGCGGCAAGAAGAGGACCTGAAGGCGGTCCACGACGGCACGAAGAACCGAGGGATGGATGCGGGCATCGTGTCCGAAGGAAAGGAAACGGGAAAGCATGCTGGCATCGGTAGATGAGGCGGCGAGGGCTTGATAGCGCGGAAGGCGAGCTGGCCGGTCGAATGACAGTTAATCTACAACCAATGGAGTTAGCAAGGATTGACAGGGGACGAGGAAGCGGGCGTACCAAGAAGCGGCTAATGGCGCCCTGAGCAGCAGAGTAAAACCACGAACAGGCATGCTCGTACTCGCGCTCTGACAGCATGGAGGTGAGCCGAGCACGGGAATCAGGAATGATGGGACGTACCGAATAAAGAGGGAGCGAGTTGGTTATCACGGACCGCGGCACAGAGCACTTCGCGCTCATGGAGGAAGTGGGCGTCGCGGCGGTGGCGGAGGTTGAGCATGAAATCATGCGGGTCGGCAAATTGACAGTCCGGAATGCCGAGGACGACACATGGGGGGCAGGGCACACCGGCCTCGAAGAATTCGCAGTCGATAGCCATTTCCGCGCAGTTCGCGCACTTGGCAGTAATCTGAATCAGATTGCGGGTCAGAAATGGACGAAAGGAGATAAAAATGGAACAATTACGCACGTCGAGGCGGTGACGGACAAGTTTCCGCGCACGCTCGTGGTCAACCGGCAGTGGATTGCCCGAAACAAGGGGAAGGCGACGATGGCCGGCCTCATCAATTATGATAGAAAGTGGGCAGTCGCGAGGAGGGATTGGTGGGACCACGAAACCCTGAGGCGGCGGGCTAGAGCGGCTGGACCTCGGACTCGGGAGGGGTGCGGGACGTGGAGCCGAAAAGAGAGGAAGGAGGTAGTCGCGTTCGTACGGCATAATGATGGGAAGAAGTTAAAAGGGATAAAGTATGTACAGCAAGGGAAAAGGAAGGGCAGTGCTGGGGATTAGCGCTGGCGGATGCGGCGTTTTAAGCTCACGGAAAACAATGTGGGATGCGAAAGAATGGGGATAAAATAACAAAGGCGCATCGGACAGTGCGCACGACACGAATAATGGGCGGGGGTACGTAATGTGGCGGCGGCGGCGGCACAGTCACAAGAAGCGCTGGGAAACAATGAAGCAGGGCACTATTACGCTCTCGGACGTAATCATGGACAGAGGTCCGGGTCCCAGGAGGTATTGTGAACGGATTGACGGAGGGGACATGACGCGCGTGCAGAACACACGGATAAGGAAGAAAGGGGTGCGGGGCAGTAGGATTGATTGGGCCGAATAAGTGTCGATGGGTCAGGATTGATCCGGGCAGTTATGACATAAGAGAAGATGCTGGTGCAGGCGAAAGGCAGCAGGGTTGACTGAGGACAGTCAGGATCAATGAAAAAGGGAGATGAAAGGGATGTACTAGTACATGCAGGGAAACAACGAAATGGGAGGATTTTGCGAATTTTGATCGGTACCGGAAGATGCCGGTAATGCCATCGCGATTGATCGGCCATCATGGGCGCGGTGAATTGGACTCTGAGGAGGAGAGGGAAAACCCGTGGATACGGGCTGTGCAGAAAACAATGCATACACTAGATACAATGGGCCCATAGCCCGTAACTAGGCTGTGCGATTGAGGACAGTGGGGGGACAATAATACCGCAAAGTGGGACAATGGAGGTTGGAAAAACGGTCACGTGCCCCAATTGATCGGCGATAAAACACGTCGCAAATGGGCACAAACGCGTTGTCAGGGGTCGTGAAGCATGTTTCAAGTCGGTATGACTCGGGTGCATAGCCCTGGTAGTAATAAGGGGTGGGGAATGTGGCGAAAACAATTATTCAACAATGGTTGTCCATTGTTCATAGCCCCGGCAACCGAGTTGCCAGTCGAACGGGCCTAGAAAATTGTCCATCTTGGGATGGAAATTCTGCAATTATGGGGGCCTCAGCTGTTTCAGAAAATATGCACCGAAAGACGCAGGGTTTATTCTTTATTTTGTAAGGACAAACATTAGCAGTATAAAGAGGGAGTTGTAGATAGGTAGAAGGACACAATATACTACGCCCGGGTTTAATCACCCGTGTCTTTTGGACTCGCTCTCTCTTCTCTCTCGCTGTTGTGTTAAACGGAACGGAACGGTTAAAAATTGAACGTACGGATTTTATTCTGAATTGCAACAACTATATATTTTAGTTGGAACCCCCGAACTTGTGCGCCGAACGAACGTGTTGAAAGGTTGAATCTCGAAGGATTAGGAAGGATTAGGTCTTGGGTTTTTGGTTACTTTGCTGCTGGTCAGCATTACGTTGGGTTGGGTTGATTTGAAGTTTTGAGGTTCACCTATAAACACGCGTCAAGCGTTTCAGCGCAGTAGCGATCTTGCCCAGCAGCAGGAGCAGCAGCCACGAGATTCCGCTGTCGGATAGACTGGGGATCCCGTCCTCGTCATCAACTTCCTCAATGTCGCCCGCGGGAGGCGGGGGGTCCTCAGGCGCGGGTGCCGCCCCGACCGCAAGGCCGTCTCCGTCGCGAATGAAATCCTCGTCATCCGCAGCGCCGTCTTGCTTAGGGCCATCGTCGCCGCCGCCGTTGGCCTCGTCACGGTCGGGATTTCTGTCTTGAGCATCGCTCCCGGGATGGAGGGCTTGAGGAGGGAAAGGCGGAGGCGGGGGTGGAGGAGTTGATTCTTTCCGAAAGCATCCTCTTCGACCTGGGGAGCCAGGAGAGCGGATCCACTGGTGGGTACCAGCGGCGAGCGACAAAGAAACAACGATGAAGATGAAGAAACCGAGGGCGAAGCCCGGAATCTCCTGCACGACGAGTGCCTTCGAAGGGGTGCCAGATACACGTGAAGGGGTGAGGCTCGCGGAGAGCTGGGCTTCGTCGCGGTTGTTGAGGGCCGGAAAGACCGATACCGATGAGGGAGAGGAAGGGGGTGACAACACTGGAGAGGGAGGCCAAGTGCTTGAAATTTACAGAAGATATGGTGGTACTGAAGAAAGCCGCAGAGGAGGCGATCCGAGAAACTTATACCCCAGAAGGAGGCTGACAGAAATTGAAGCCGGGCTGCTAACAAAACTTGAGGAATTGCGTGAGCCAAAAAAGGGTACATTGCAGCGCAGAATACAAGAAGAACCATGAGAACAGTCAGTACAGGGTCGGCGAACATGAATAGCGGAGAGCAAAGTCGTTGTCAAGTTGAAGGAAGTGGAAGCTTACGAGAGATGCCGTGATTGGATTACCAACAGCTGAACAGAGTCACTTCGGCTCTCAAGCTCTCAAGGAGTAAATGGCTCTTCTTCAAGTCGGATGGACCATTCGACAAGTCTGAGGCCAACATATTACACGCGTTCTGCGCTATTCTTCACGCATAAGCATTTTCCATCTGTCAACAAGGCGGCGTCCATGCAGCGAGCAGCACTGCCTGAGCCAGCACCGGAGGCTGTAGCTGTCACCAAGGCCCTCGTAACTCGTTGACCCATCCTGCACTTTTCTTGTCTCGTATCCCTCATTTCCGCTGAAATACTGCCTATGGCGGAGCTTCCAATTGCTTCTTGCCACCTTAAGATCCTGCAGGTGGGTCCGACAAGCTCCCAAAGAGTCAACCTCATGCAAAGAACAGAACTTTGCTATCTGTATAGAACCTGTGCTGAAGCAGCGCTCGGACAGGTACGTATACAGTTCTCGTTGCGGTGTTGGAGTACTTGTGTCTTAATTACATTTGTAAAAGATTGCGCGAACTCCGGGACCTCGTGAAAGAATGGGAGGCATGGGATATCTTGAGGAGTCTGATAAACTATCGTTCCGCTCTACGGATTTTGTTTGGCTTTCTGAAAGACATCGTAAGTACACAATTTGGTGACCTCTGTCTCTTCATGTTTCCGCAGGACTCGCTCGGAAATTGTCATGCTATCGCAGAAGAGATATCCGAGAAATTGACCCAAGATGTTGTCGCCGTTTTTGATCAGCTGCCAGTCATCCTACGCGACTCAGAGACATCTAAAACATTTTTTAGCTGTCGCGAGGATTCTGCTCAACAACTTCTGGATTTAATACAAGAGGTGCGCCGCTTCACCAGGATTCGTAAACAACTCGCCCATATCTGTCAGCTTTTGGACTTATTCCCCAACTCAACGGTCAGGCCGTTGCTCTGCAAGACATTGTTGAGACTCGCTCGCGCATCTGAACTTCACCCTACATGTTTTCCTCTGCGTGATTTACACCGAATAGGGCAGCAAGTTGCTGCTGGGGCGTTCGGGGACGTTTGGAAAGGTTTGGTCCGCGGGCACAGTGTCTCGGTCAAGGTTATGAGACTGTTCCAAGACACTGACATAAAGGCTATCTTAAAGGTGCGTTCGGCATATTTATTATACAGCCGCCTCTAATGTCTCGCAGGAATTTGGTCGTGAAGCTCTCATTTGGCGCCAGTTCTCTCATCCGAATCTCCTTCCCTTCTATGGTATCTTTTATGTGGAGAACAGACTCTGTCTTGTTTCGCCGTGGACGGAAAACGGGCACATTCTCAGATTTTTACAACACGCACCTGTTAATACGAATCGCGTTTCTCTTGTGAGTACGCCGACAATCCATATAGATTTCTTATTATGTTTAACGTGACCGCGTCAGATTTTGGACGTAGCATTGGGCCTTGAGTATCTTCACGGACAACATGTCGTGCACGGAGATTTGAAGGGGGTAAGCCCTGTTCTATTCTTGACTGCCGTCCCATTGACTAGTACTCAGATGAATGTCCTGGTCACTCCTTCGGGCAGAGCCTGCATCACTGACTTCGGGCTGTCTTCAATCGTGGATGCCATGACCGTGCGATTCACGTATTCAACCGCAAGTGCACGGGGTGGAACTGCGCGGTATCAAGCACCGGAGCTTTTATTGGGAGAAAGATCTAACCACTTTGGATCTGATGTTTATGCTTTCGCGTGCGTTTGTTACGAGGTCCGTCCACTTCCTATCCAACTGGCACGATAATTAACTGTAGAGGCAGATAATGACTGCGAGGGTTCCATTCTTTGAACTCCCGAATGACATGGCCGTGAGTATTAAGGTGATTGCGGGACAGCGCCCTTCGCGGCCAGAATCAGCACCGGATGATGATGCTCTTTGGATGCTGGTCCAAGACTGCTGGGAACAGAGCTCCGAAAAACGTCCCGCAATCAAAAAAATTGTACAGCGACTTCTTGGTCCTCAGATTGCGGCGGAAACTGCCCAAAGCGCAACAGACTGGGACGAGACACTTAGTTCCAGATTCCGCCGTTCTTTGCAAGACTCGCCGTTGCTCCCATCGGTTACCGAAATCGAGCGCAAAGTATTCGGAGACGGTGTGTGCTTACTGTTTCTTTTGCTACCGCACCTACCCAGTATATTAAATTCGCCGATGCAGAAATTGTTGAGGGTGATCAAGTCATATGTGTATACCTATGGGAGGCTTGACTGACCAGAATCACAGCATGCCAAGAGTGTTTCCCGGAACGCCTTGAACGAGAAGCTTCCTCCCAAATACATGTCGGTATGTAGCCGGGGATTCGTAGTGGTTGCGCTCCATGAAGTCTTACATTATATACCAGGCCCACGACATGTGCCTACGCCCGCGGCGATGCAGCTCACCCGAGCGCCCCCATTTATGGAGTATCCTGATCTGTACACGCGCCTCGAGGATATGCTTGCTTCGGGACCCAGTCATTGGAGCCCTACAGATCCTCATAATCGTCCTTTTTCCGGTCTAAATCCAGATGTCACCGCAACGATTCACCTTCCAGAGGCCGCGCAATTACCTAGATATCGCCGCGTGTACACAGACGCAGGTGCCGCTATGGCCGCTCGCCGCCGCCGCAAGAACCCCCCTAAATTTTTTTGCGAAATTTGTGGAGCCGGATTTACTGCCAAACACAATATCAAAAGTATGTCCTCAATTCTGGGACCTGTATCATGGATTTATTAGCGTCACCCACCCAATAGACCACATGAACTCGCACATGGTGCTGAAGCTGTATTTATGTGCCGGCTGCGGGCAACGGTTCACCACGAAGCTTGTTTTAGCGAGGCACGCCCGCAAGTGCCACCAGACTCCGCGAAACTCCAACGAGGTGCCCGCAGAAGGCTCAGTACCTTCAGGAGGTTCGTGAATGCACGGCTTTGTCCCATTTGCTCGTCTGTTGTCGTCGAACTCCATTTATATATTAATTTCCGGATTTTGTTTTGACAAAAAAATATTCGAATCGACACAACAAGTTCAAAAGAGCCTACAATCCCGAGCTGAGCGCTGAGCATCGAGACCTTAGACGCTTCAAGTTTCCATCGCAGGAAGTGCGAACGCGGGCAGGGCGACCGAAAGGAGATCCTACTACTATAGTAGCTGAGAGTCCTTACCGCATCTCTTGCTCAGAGGCTTTGCTCGCCAGTCGACTTTTGACACGGCCCGCTCCTCGCACAGGTCGAGCGCCTCATGCTCCACACCGCAGAACTTCATTCAAATTATTTGAATCTTTTTTCTTGAAAACAGTCGTTAGGTACCACATGAGATCCTATTCAAGATTCCTGCGCCAACCGGCGCGGCATACAAACATAGGTATGCTGAGTGTAGTCCATACTAGAGCGTATCGATAGCAGGTATATAGGTGATACGTAGAGTATTAGCTAGGCTAGGCTAGAGATAAGTGCGTGACACAGACAGGTACGAAGCGAAGGGGAGGGGGGTACGACGGTGCTCAATCAAGTGGGTGGGGAGCGATGGTGGATGGATGAGATACAGGCACATAATGATGATAGGAATACACGAGACACCGAAGGAGGCGCTTTAACGATGCGGCCTCGAATTTAGTTGAGTTTAGTGGGAAATGGGGAAAATAAAAGGGATCCACGGCAGCGGGCACAGCGCGAGTCAATCTTCGAACGGCGTGAAGGCGACGCCGTTCGCGCGGAGCAGCTCCTGCGCCATCATCGCGCGCGTCTTCCAGCGCTCCGCCTCCCCGCGCAGCACCACGATCTCGTCCTCGAGCATCTGCTGGTGCTCCAGCTTGCGCTTCCGGCTCTTGCGCGCCGCGAGCGTGTTCTGCCGCCGCTTGTACTCGATCGTCTCCGCCTCGCTTGCCGTCGGCGACAGCACACCGAGTTCCGCATCGTCCTCGTCGCCCGCAGAGAATGCGACAGAGTGCAGCCGCTTCTTCTGGGCGAAGACCGCGGGCACGGCCTTGCGCGACGTCGCAGACGGTGTGACGTACGTGCGCTTTTGGGTCGGCGCCTCGAGCGGGATGAGGGACTCGGGCTTAAGGTTCTTGCGCGTACCGGTGGCCGACGTGCGTCGCCTCGTTGTTGGCGGCTCGGCGGCGGGGGCTGCGGCTGCGGTGCTTTTGGGTTCGGGTTTAGGGAAGACGGTGGTGGCGGGGTCGATCGAGTCGAGCGCGGGTGTGCCGGGGGAGATGGTGTACAGCTGCGCCGTTGAAGGGAGCTTGGGTGCAGAGACCTCGTACGTGGGGAACGCCGACAACCCGCCGAAGAGGTCCATGTTATCACTGTACCCGACATCGTCAATGAGGGGACTGGTCAACATGTCCGCGTCGCTTGCCGACGGCAGGACGGGCGTCGTGAGGAAGTCGCTGAAGGGGCTGTCATCCGCTGGGGAGGTGGAAAAGTCGTCGTACGGCGTCTCCATCGGCGATGTTAGGTAAGCGTCGACATCAAATGTCTGCGCTGGATCGTCAAATAGTGGAGAGGCGGCGTCGTCAAACAGGGGGGATGACGCATCAAAGCTGTCGCCGAGACTCTGGAACTCAGGCGAAGCTGCGCGACGACGACGGTAAGCGGGTGGGTAGCGACGGGAGAGGGGCAAAGCATTACCTAGCAGGTCCTGGATCGCCTGCATGGGGTCTGCGCCGGCAAGGTCGCCTGGCGCAACGGTGGCCGTGTCCGCGGCCGCGGGTTCGTTATCGGATGGCTTTTGTGACAGCATGGTCAAATAGTTTTTGCGGATTGAATCAAAATCGAACACGGGGGTCGACTGTTTTGGTTTTGGCGATGGTTTCTGAGTAGTGTGGCGAGGGATGGGACGAGGTGGCGGAGGCAAGTTCTGGGGGATTCCATAGTGGGCTGCGAGATCGTGGGAGGAGGCAAAGACCTGGGATGTCCGAAGACGGGTGGTTTCAGGATTTATCGGGACATGGTGGTCGGGAGGAAAGCTTGAAAGAGAACTTTCAAGAGGGGTGCTTGGAAAGGCATGGAAGCGAGGTGCCGGTGACGGGGGAGTGAAAGAGGCCGAGGGGTTCAGCACTGAGCGAACATCTTGGCGCTGGGTAGTGTAATTGTTGTACGATGGGACGGAAATGGCGACTTGGGGCTGAGGTGCAGGAAAGATGGTTGGGGAAGGCGGCAACGGGGTATGCGGCCTTGGTCTGTTATCGATGGTCAGCGGGGGTTGATCAAAGTCGTTGCGATCGTATTCATCGCTGGCAGTCGATGAGAGCATGAGGGAGGTGTGCCACGGCGAGGCGGCCATCGATGAGAAAGAGGATTGCGCAGACGACGATTGCGCCCACGTATCTTCGATATTCATCATGGATTTGGTGCGATATACGCTGGCACACAACACGCGGACGTAGGACCGATACCACAACGAGAGGGAGATGGGAAAGGGACTCACGGATGGCTCACAGATTACTTCTGGGCCAGAGGACGGCTGGCAGACTGCGGATCTGCTTCAGTCGTGGTGGTGGTTGAGGACAAGGAGGATCGGGATTATGTAAGCGATTCATTTCTGACTCGACGTCGGCGGAATCTCGGCAACGCGAACGCGTGTGTGCTTTGCACTGCTTCAAGGCACAGCGATGAGCGCGGCCCAAGCGATAGCAATCATGGCACTCTACAGCCCTTTGAACCCTTTGAAGACCTCCATTGCAAACTCGGTCCGACTTCGACGCGAATTCTCCGTTCTTGAACTGGTATGCTGGTCTTGTCCTTGTCAGTCCTCAATTAGCCCTTGGTCAACCCGCGAACCTCGGCCGCGTAAAAATGGGTCCCGCGGGACATCGCCTCAGCGTCTCTTCAGCGCTCGTGAAGACTTCCTAGCGCCCGAGCTGTGACCCGCACAGGATTGAACTCTATACACCAGGCCTCGAGGTACAATAGAACCTGCACACCATTGCCGGGACCCCGCCAGCAATGTCTGCATTTCCGCTCATGTCCATACGGATCAGTAACTCGATTCCAGGTAAGTTATCACATCCTGACCCGCAAATCTTTGCTTACCACCACGCACAGGTTCATCCTCTGCACTCCCTCTCCCGCCCCCGAGCGAGAGCGACGAGGCAGACATCGGTGAGATCCCCGTCCTCCCTCCAACGCCGACGGAAGAAGAGCTCCAAGAGCACAAGCGCCGACTGAGCACGCTCGCGCAACGCCGGTCCCGGAGGCGCAAGCTGCGGCAGCAGCAGCTCCTCGAAGGCGAGGTGTTCGCCCTGCCCGCGACAGTCGCCGACCTCCGTGCTGTCCACATCGACTTTGCGCTACCGCCGGTGCAGATAGCGAAACGACCTCCCAGGAGTGCCGACGCCTTCATGGACCCAATGCCCGTTGTCTCCACGACCGAAGAGGACTCGATTTCGTGGAAGCGGCAGCATAGCGCGCAGGCGTGTTGGAGGAGCAAGAGGCGCAGGGTGCAGCATCTGCTGCTGCTTGAGGATGAGGCGGCGGACTTGAAGGCGGAGGTGGCCGAATTACGCATGCAGATTTCGAGGCGAGCCATGGAAGGTGGGGCTCGACTTTGAGACGAGTGCATTCCTCGTAGGCCAATACCCGACTGTAAATATTTTATACCTAGTTAACTTGAAATCACCGTTTTCCATGTTACACATTTTTCATTGAAAATAAAATACAAGGGCGTGCAAACTTCACAGTTTCGCGAGGTCGATTCTCCTACCCTCATCGTCCTGTTCCTTAACCTTCAAATCTGGGAACTCTGCGGGCATAATCCGTCGAGGAACCGCGCCCGGAACAACACTGTACTTCCCAAAGTCCGTAACCCCCGCGTGAGTCCGCAAGAAATCCTCGTCCAGCTCTAGCTGCCCGTTCACGACTGCGCACGGAGCGCGGAGCATCGCCAGGATAGCATCCGAAAATATTTGAGGCTTCCTCAAGTCGTTGAGAACGGTTGGATCGGTCCTGGATGTGCTGCCGGTCGCTGCCGATTGAATGGCCTACAGGGCAAGTTCAAGATGCGTCCTACAGAAAAGCGAAGGCTTGGTACGCACCGCCGCGGGCCAAATGCTGGTAATGGCCATATCCTTTCGCCCCTGCCGTTCGAAATCCATTGCCAGTCCCTTTGTGAGGACGCTCATCCCGACTTTGCCCATCGCGTACGCGGTCTTGCCCCTGAAGAATCGCGAGTATATGGGCGGACTGACGACAATGATGCGCCCCTTCCAACCGTTCGCTTTGAAGTGTGGGAGCGCAGCCTGCACGGTGCCGTACAGTCCCTCAGGGTTGACCTGCTGCATAAGCTGGAAGCGCTTCATCGGCGTCGTCTCCACAGCGGACCACCATATCGCGCCAGAGTTGTACACGATGACATCGAGACGGCCGTATTTCTGGCGCAAATTTGTTAACACACGCTCTCTTTCCGAGGAGCGTGGTCTGAGGACGCACCCGGACTGTGTTATCCACCATTTGGGTGACACTGTCGAAATTCCGGACGTCCATGGCTATGGCGTGTGCCTCCCCGCCGGCTTCCCTGATCTCTCGTTCGACCGTGCTTATCGTTGACTGGGGAGAGTCAGGATCGGGCGGGAATGGCTTGACCGCGTAGGCGTCTGAGGTGCTTTTGGCTGCGACAACGACTACACAGTGAAAGCATTAGTTCCAAAATGTCTCAAAGCCAGTAAGTAACTTGGGGCTTGCCTGCATATCCGTTCTTCGCCAAGTCAATCGCGACTTGACGGCCGATACCTCTTGAAGCGCCGACGACCAGAGCGACTTGTTTTTGGGATCCCATCCTTTGGCATTGTCAAAGGGATGTCAGAGATATTTGTAGCCTCAACCCGCCACATGACTACCTCTGCCTCGGTCGATGGAGGTCGATGGCCGAATGGATGGGTAATCAATAGCAACGGCAAGCGGGCAGACGCGGGCACTTGAAAGCGTTACCTAAACGCTGCCGCCGGTTCGGGTATAACTTGTAGCCTGTCGACGCGCGCAGTGTGCAAAGTGGATCTTTCGCAATACACGTTTCCAGTCGCGGTTCAAGATGGGAGGAAAGATTGATTGCTACCTTGACTGCAGTCAGTCCCGCTTTCTGTATTTGCTCGCAGTCAGTGTCTACACAACGGCAGGAAACTGACTCGCACACATCAGCGTCGTTCTATGGATACTTGGCTTTCAAGCACTTGCAGGCGAATAGGACGCTTCTCCAAAGTCATGGTGTGGAAGTAGAGTGAGCCACACCTCAAACGGCTCCTCGCGCTCGCTGGACAGCTTGTACAGGTTCTATCCCGTCTTTCTAGGCGGTATTAACGTCGGGAGCGGCAACAAGCCTCCGTGGACTCTTCCCGCCAAGGCAGCGTATGGTAATTTTGACTCGGCGCGCGCAAAGAAGTATTTCGACGCTACGGAGATCGAAACTCCCAGCTTCTTTCCGATTCTTTCTATCTTGGTGAATCCGCATTCCAATTCGGTTGTGCCTCGATGATTGAGCTACGAAATTTTACAGCCTCAGCGAGCGATGATATACATTAAGGATCATTATCCGAGAGACAAATTTGAAGCCGTATTTTTCGACCTATTCCCCGCACTCTGGGTGCCCCCTCAAAGTGATCTGTCGAAACCCGAGAACCTTAAAGTGCGGTTTGCCTCTTCTCGATGCGAAGTTGCTCTTACACTAGCATTACCATAGACCTTCCTACTGAGGAGTTTCCCAGCCTCCGAAGTAGACGCGATTATGGCCGGAGCCGGGACTCCAGAATACAAAGCCAAGCTAACCGACATAACCAAGATGGTGGTTGAGAAGCAGGGTGCGTTCGGTTGCCCGTGGTATTGGGTGACGAACGCGCAAGGCAAATCCGAGCCGTTCTTTGGTAGCGATAGGTGCACGTTGATTCTCGAGCGCCGTTCGCAAGGCTAATGTGATGACTAGGTTCCATTTCATGTGGGAATTCCTGGGCTTGCCGTGGCAGAATATTCGGCTGCTTCCTCCCGGGGAGTCCAACTCAAAGGCCAAGTTGTAATGTAGTGCCGCTTGGAATAACACGACTCGGAGCTCTCGACGGTCTGTTCTTATTTATGTATTTCCTCGTGCTTGGGGCTTTATTCAATCCACTACTTACGTTTTGGAGCTTCGAAAGCCTGGCGTGAAATACTTCTGGTCAAAATTCTTATCCAGATTTCTTTCTAGCCCGTGGACAGCGTCGCAAAGGAGATTGCAAAGGTGGACGCGTCTCTTTCCAGCAATACGTCCCTGAGTGCAAAGTGACCCATGTTTCTTTCTTTGGAGGCGCCAGTTTCAGTGATAGTGAACGCGCAGGTGAGGGTGCTCTTTCTGAGGAAAGGCGTAGGGGAGTTTGGTCCGGCTTGTGAACACCGTGACCGTCTGACCGGCCCGGACACCGGACACCGACCATCCTCAGCCTTTGTGCTTTCCCAATAGTAAATACGTCCCGCAGATGCATTTGGTCTCAGCCCGGACCTAAAACTGGATCTCGCCACCGTCAATTCTTTCCAGCTCGCTAAATCTTGCACACGATAAGAGAGTGAGGTAGAGGACTTCTACCACAATTTGGTATAGCAGACTGGACCTGCACTGTGAAACCCCGCGGCTTCGATTCAGACGATTGGGCGGTTCTTAAGCTCTAACACTTGTCGCCCATCCTGACTTCCGCTGTCTCGGACATCGCGTCTCCGCCGGGAGTCCGTCAAGATTCTATCGTATCGCGCCCAAATCGCCTCACAAGCACTTCCTTCTGATTCTCTGCTATAGATAAGTGTATCGTAATGAACCATGTCTCTATCAAGCAACTCTTTCATGGTTGCCTACCGGTTATGGCTTCTCGCGACTGCTGAACGGCCTGTGATGTCTATAGCAGGCTTCTGAATCAACTATGGCATGTGGAGCTAGCTCTTTCATGAAGGTCGCCGTTCAATTCTTTCTCCCACTAACACTCACTGTGCTCAATCTGGTGGATAATTCTATTCAGCAACCCGGTTGCTGGCAGTACCCCGGGTTGCAGCTATTCAGCAACCCCCGAGATTTGTAAGCCCATCAGTGATGGCGGCTGATGGCGGGGGGCGGGATGGGGCGGGGCATGTTCAAGAGACTCCCAGTGCACTCAAATGACCTCGATAATTTCCACAAAAATTCAGGTGCATTTGAAATTCTAGCTTGCAACTGCTCCATTTTTCACACGGGAAAAGTGGGAGTCAGATCATCAAACTTCGCAGGCTTGAACCAAGATGATTGAAAAGGGCTTCAAAATAAGTTCAAAAAAATCGGAAAAAAATGGACGACTTCAGGGAGCATGTTCCACAGAGATGACACCCTCATGCACATATAAAATATACTTTTCTGGCTCAATAACTGGGCAGAAACTGTGTCAAAGCGCCAGTAGCCTCTTATCTTATCTGTCTCGGGGGGTTGCTGAATAGAAGATTGCTATCCAGCAACCCAAAGTGGGGTTGCTGAATAGAATTATCCCAATCTGGTACCTATCGACACATCTTCAAGTTACTTGCGTTCGTAAGTCCGGGGTCTAGACTGTCCGCGGTCCAGACCACATGATGGCGACTCGCTAATAGTCGCATGATGGCTATATTTCTCTCCCGAAATGTTACGTCCACTTCAGGCTCTCTTCCTCCTCCATGAACGTCTTCAATCCCAAGATCCTAGACGCCAGCATCCGCGATGTCGCTCTATGCCTGTCCGATAACCAAAAGGCGGATCTGTTATTGCACGCGCTAGGGAGTCTACCGCAGGAAGGGTACGTTCGCCTATTAACCGTGGAATGACGTGTGTTGAAGTCCTCGTAGCCCCTCTCGCGCAGTATTCGAAAATGCTATCCAGTCGTGTCTGCAGGTCAACACGCTCTCGGCTCTCAACACTGCCAAGGCGCGGATCCTGCGCGCGCGCAGGCGACTGTTGGCGGGCTATCAACGAGGGGCACAGGAAGGTGTGCAATGTGTCAAAACTATCCTTTCACGCGTAATTCATCTGCGCAGACCTACAGGCAGCTCTGGTCGCTGACCCAGACAACCCCGAAGCAAAGGCCCTCCTCCACCACCGCTCCGTGGCCGTCGAAAAGGTATGGCTTGGTGCGTTTTACTTTCGAAACGCTGATTCCTGTACACTCAGCTCCTCGCCCCTGTCCTGCCAGCGAGCAAAGGCCGTTTTTCGGAAGAAATATGGCGTGAGATAGCGCTCTGGCTCCCCCGTCGGGATCTCAAAACCCTACTCTTCGTCCCGAACGCGCTGTCTCGCGTCGCCAGCCAGCTATTATTCCGCAAGCTCGATTTGCACCTCTCCGTTCCACCGGACCATGATGAAGCGGCGGGTGCGCATGCACAGCGGAGCGCAGACATACTTACGCGCGTCATCACCGATCCACCCTTTGGGAGTTTTGTGCGGACGCTGTGCATCTACTCACACGCGATTGGAAAGGACGACTCGATGGCGTTTCAAATCGGTGGGTGATATTTTTTTTTGCCTCATCTGTCTTTCGGGCCACAGCAATTCATGTAGGCATGCTGGCAAATGCCCTCCCAAAATTAGTCAACTTGCGGAATGTGTACATTTCCGCATTATCAGAGAACACGATACCGTTGTTGCGACTTCTCCAGCTTTCGTCTGTTCGTCTGCGCGGACTGACGCTTGTGTAAATCTCTACTTTTCTGGATGTTAGAATGATGATTGACTCCATTGTTCCCCAGATGCCCAGACGCTCCTGTAGATCTCTCCCACTTTGACTGTACTACGCTCCACCACATCTCGTATTCGACCCGGGAGGGACATCCATCGGTAGCAAACGCCTTTATCGCCCAAAACCGTGCGCTGCGCACCGTGTCCCTGCACAACATGTCCTGGATCTTCCCTTCCGACGCCCTTTCGCTGCGCAATCTCACCTCTATCGCCTTTTCAGGGCACTTCCCTTCGAATAGCGCTGCCTTTGCAGACATTCTTGCGCACGGGCGGCAGCTCGACGCCCTCAGCCTCACATGCACACTGGAGTGTCTCCCGGCGTTGCAGTTCCGCGCCAATGCCGACGCCCTTCCTTTCCTTCGCCACTTCGAGCTCACGGTGTGCGGCGCCGCCCGGCGTCCCGGCAGCGCGGACCTCTTCCCCGCCGTCACCGACTTTCTCCGTGCGCGCGGGGAACTCCGTACCCTTACTCTCGTTGTCCACGCCGAAGCAGACCAGCGCACGTGTGGGTTCGACGCGGCCGCGTGGGGCGTGTTGCCATCCCTCACGGGCCTCCATAGCCTCACCATCTCTTACCCGCGCGACCTCGCCCCCGGACTGGCTACATGGCTTATACCGCGCACCGTCCGCGCGCTCACAATCGACTGGGGCACCGTGCCGCGCGACCCGGTGCCCTTCCTCGACGTGAGTCCGTGTCGTACTCTAACTGCCACCACTCACGCATTGTCATACAGCAACTCCGCGCGGGGATTCCCCCGGCGCTGCGGTACGTCGGCCTCCCCGACTTCCCCGCGCGCGACGTGGGGGCAGTGGTTGAGCATGGATTTCCGATGGTTCGTGTTGTGCGCATGGGCGGCGCATACTGGCAAGTCGTCCGCGGTACAAGCGGGGGCACTGTGGAAGTACAAAAGGGCCCGAGCGTGAGCTCGCCGCGCGAGTGGCTGGAGTGGCTGGGGTGCGAAGACGCCGTACAGGCCCACTTGTATACTGATTTTACGACATGAATGAGCTGCCGAACTGTCGGCGATGTTCTAGACGCAGTTGGATTAGAAATATCAAGACGATGTAACTTGGAAATCTGCACTCGTACCAAATGTCACGCCATGACAGAGGGTCTCGAGCAAAGTTGGCCATCAATTTCGCTGTTTCTCGTTCCTGCAGTGCTAAATGCGACACTGACATCCCAGTTCTTCGACAGATCGTTTTTATCATGAATTTATGATGTTTCTGTCTCTTAGCATTTTGTTCTCAAGTCCTGAAACTCATAGGAACGGAAGAACATTTCCGTTGTCAAAGTCAAAAGAACGACGGCTTGGACAGCCAACAAAATAATCAGTTCTTGAGATAATAATGATCTAAGTAAGCCAAAGTCTAAGTTTGCTTCCAATTAGGAACTTTTATCAGCAGGAGTAGGGAGTTCGGGTCGATCCTCGAGCTGCAGGCCGCAACGAAGGTCCTGCCCATTTTCGTCATCTTGGCACAAGCCCCTTCCACAAAAACACAGCCCGCGCAGGCTTGATCCGAACCTACTGTCGTCTCATGAATATTCCTGGGCTTCAAATATCACTCGCTTCTCAGCACGTGCAGAGTAGAATTGGGTTCTCGTCAGTGAGAAAGGAGTATACAGTAGGATAAATAACATATCAATGTCTCAAGGACTGGCTCTCTTCCTTTTAGCATTCAAGGGGTCGGCTGTGTCATCGAGCGGCCGTTTGACTACCTGCTCGTCCCCTCGCACCGGTTTCCAGTCCTCCGCGCGCTCTACCGAAGGCGCTGAAAGAGGGTCGCTAAACTTGCGAGGGATCCACTCGTCGTCGACCATGGTCGAAGCCGTGGTTTTACGTGACACGAGCGTTTCCGGGGAGCCGTATCGATGAGGAGAGCGTGACAGTTCGTACGGAGGCGTGGTAATCCCACCAAAAAGGCTCTGACCACCGTCGTACCCGTACCCGCTCTCTCCGAAGTCGAAATCGTCAGACGGTAAAGGCGGTGTTGCGAGGAAGGTGCTGAAGGGGGTGTCGTCTGGAGGGGTCGCCATTGGCGACGTCAAGAACGCGTCCAGGTCCACGTCTGAGTTGCCGAACAAAGGGCTCCCGAAGTCACTGCCGAGGCCTGAGAGGTCAGGCGTAGCTGCGGGTACAAAGAAGATAGTAAGTTGGAGTACAGGAATACGAAGAGGGATGGGCGTTACCCAGAAGATCGAGCGTCGTCCGCCTGTCATCCGCGCCAGTACGGGCGCCGGACGCAATGGTCGTACCTGCCTCCGCGGGTGTTTGTGCCAGCATAGTCAAATAGCTTTCGCAAAGGGAACTGAATGCCTGCGGACTCGGTGACCTGAAGAATTGTGGACTCGGTGCCCGTGTTGGGGCTTCGCGCTGAGGCGAGCCAAGCTGGGGTAGCGGCGGCAGATTCTGCGGGGCTCCGTGATGCACCGCGAGATCGTGCGTGGATACGAAGACCTCGCACATCTGGGGCGGCCGCCCATCCGAAGTTATTGGGACGTAGTGGTCCGCTGCGAGGCATGAGATGGGAAGAGTCAAGCGCGTGTAGGAGCCGGCGCGGGGTGGAGGGGTTCGCTTTTGGGTAATTAAGTCGTATTCCGTGGGCGAGGAAAGGATGGGGGACGGGCGCCAGCGTCGGCGGGGTGATGGGGAGGAATGGGCACTCGACGGCCCAGGAGATAGACGTGAACGATCTTTCGAGGCTTGAGGGGCTACCATACATATCAGATTTGAGGTGGAGGTGAGAGTATCATGCGCTGGATCCGCGTACCTTCGGGTTGAGCGGCAACCGGCACTTCAAGTCTTCGTGGAGAACATTCCGGACATGCTAGGATCCCCGTCAGCCATCCTCGCCTCCGGGAGAAAGTGGTATTATTCACCTTCCACAACCTCTGCGTCACAAAATATTGTCCATCATATGCAAGGTCCAAGCAAAAACAAATCAGGACGTACCATCCCCAAATATCCTGCGCTCAACCCCGCTGACCGATGGCAGTAACGGCCAGTCCTGCAAAGACCGCCGAACTCTGGAACTGAACGCCTCGTCCCAATCGGTGGCGGATTGTTTCGTCCTCGCGCCAATGGGAGAACCAGCCAGTCGCTGGATAATTCGCTTGACGTCGGGGCGCTTGGCAGGCTCCTCTTCCCAGCAGTCTTGAAGCAACACCCAAAGGGCATCAGGGGGCAGTGTTTCTGGCCGCGACGGACGCAGCCCCCCGAGTACCTTGATGCTAACCGTCACATCGCGCGGTATCTCGAAAAACGGGGGCTTTCCGGTTAATATCTGTGTCCAAAATGATCAGTCCAAGTGAGCGAGGGGCGATTATAGGAGTTGAGCATACCTCGTAGCAAACACACGCGAAGGCGTAGACGTCCGATTCAAAATGGTTCGGGTTGTCTGTCGCGATGAGTTCGGGCGCCTGGTAGCGAGCGGTGCCTCCCCGTGTGCTTGCGGACGTCGAATGGGTGAAGCGGAGGGTCATGGCGTCGGCGATGGACGACAGACCGAAATCGGCAAGACAGGCTCTGCGGGAGGGGGTAACCAGAATGTTCATCTGGGAATCATGGAATGAAGTACGTGAAAACACCAAGCAGTGGGTAACATACCCCTTTGAGATCCCCGTGCACGACATGCTTGCTGTGCAAATATTCGAGACCCAATGCAATATCTAGAATCTATGTTATAACCATTGAACATTTGAAATAGGAGAAAAAATGATTCGGCGCTCACAAGTGAAACACGATCCGTGTCCGGTGGTGCGTTTTTCAGAAACTCCAAAACATGCCCGTTCGACATCCACGGCGAGACGAGACAGAGCCTGCTATCGAGGTAATACAGCCCGAAGAAGGGAAGCAAGTTCGGGTGGGAAAGCTGGCGCCAAATGAGCGCTTCACGGCCGAATTCCTGGCACGCAGTTGAACATCGTTATGAGGTCCTTGTTTTAGACAAAACACACCTGAAGTGCAGCCTTCACATCCGCGTCGCGGAACAGGCGCATGATTTTGACGGAGACGCTCTGACCGCGGACTAAACCTTTCCAGATATCGCCAAACGCACCCGCTGCAATTTGCTGCCCCACTTTCTGCAAGCCGGAGAGGGCGTAGCACGCAGGATGGAGGCCCGATGCGTGTGAAAGTCGTACGAGAGCTTTCGACAGCAGTGGCCTTGCTGTTGACTCGGGGAACGAATCCAGGACCTGAAACACGAAATTGAGACATGCATTGCGACCACGGGGGGGTGGGGGGTATACATACATCTTGAAGAAGATCCAGAAGCTGTTGTGCAAGAGGGCCACGGGAGGCCAAGAAGCTTTTGTAGGTTTCTCCAAGTTGCAAGATGTTAATTAACTGTCCATGAATGGCGGAAACATCTTGGGAGAGTTTCTCGGATGTTTCCTTTGCGATGGCGTGGCTGCTTTCCGCCGAGCGCTACTGGGCGTTGGATAACGAAGGGAGAAGCGATTAGGCTGTGCGTACCCGCAGTATTGCATCGCTCAGAACGCCAAACAATATCTTTACAAGGGAGTGATAGCTCGCAAGGCTCGTCAAAGTGTCCCATTCTGCCCGCTGGTCCAACAGGTCTTGTAGCTCATTAATTCGCCTGGAAGTCAAATGGGAACGTATCCTGAAGGCGGCAGCGGCGGACGCACCTCTGCGACAGCTGATGCGGAAGAGAAAATGTGTAGACTATAAAGTTCTGAATATTCTCAGTACGAAGGAAAGCTACCAGCACCGCGCGCGAACAGACCTGGGGGATCTTAAGGCGGTTCATCACTTCCCCCTCGACGGAGTGCAG
Organism: Mycena latifolia; assembly: GCA_029289555.1. Classification (NCBI taxonomy): domain Eukaryota; kingdom Fungi; phylum Basidiomycota; class Agaricomycetes; order Agaricales; family Mycenaceae; genus Mycena; species Mycena latifolia. The sequence goes on along the minus strand of JARJLE010000140.1, from coordinate 95,183 downwards.
GATGGTTCCGGAAGCCGAACCAGAGGGCAACGAGGGGGAGGCATCACGCTGGAGAAGGGCTTGAATGTCGCGCGCGATGCGGGGAAAATGAGCGATGGTGGTGCTCTCGGTGGCAGTGGGCCCAGCCATGACGCGAGTGCTGGAGGACGACGCAATACTTGCTTCCGACCAGGCCATTGAGGGACTGCAAATTCGAGAGGAATTAAAGATGGAGGTTACGCTGAAGGGAAGGAGGAGGGAAGAGTGGGATCAGGGATTTTGGCAGGGATCTGCATAGCCATTCGCGTAATGGGAAATATTGAGGCGTCCGGGCTGTGATCCATCCAATCAGAAAACTCTCGACGGGTTGGGACCTGGCCATCGGAACAGTCGTCGAGGAAGCCAAATGAGGTCGCGGTTCATCTTGGTATCCGAGGTGGGTGATTGATCCTAGTGGATCTGCCAATGAATTAACCACGAGCGAGTAGTTAGCAATTCTGTCGTTTTTAGACTGGTTGTGGGGAAGTTTTTGGGTGAGAGTCGATGAGGAAAACTTGAGGAAAGCAAAGGAAACGTGAGGGAGTTGAATATGATTTGTGATGATTATGTCATCTCGACTCGGAGCTTCTTGAACTTGAACCACTTCGTTGACCACTCGCAAACCTCTCGGTAGGATTCCTTCTTGGTGAAATCGTCGGACGCTCACTGTAACTGGGCACTCCTGATAATTTCTGGGGCTCGATCTAGCGAACATCCAGCTGCAGTTTTGGAGCCGAAAGAGGCCGAAAGGTGGCGAACTGCCGCGAACTGACCGTCCTTTACTCGGAGCTTGACTGCGTTGGACCAGAAATATCTTGGAAGCCTCTATAGATCTTGCATTCTGACGTGGCCGCTGGCGACTCTCTGACCCCCCGGTGTATACTGAGCGGTGCTGCGGCAGTGAGCCCGGGGCTGCCCGGGGTTTCCCGGTGCTGGAGGATTTTACGTATTCAGATCATCTTGACCTTCAAGTTGTTCCGTCCTTCCCGTTCTCGAGCTTGGCTGTATCATATTACTGAAATCGCATTAAATGGTGCGATGCTCTACCTTCGTCTTATTTGTCGCCCTGCAGTGATCCAGTAAAGGGTTTCGACTCCTCGAGCATCGAAAGATATTCAAGTCTGCGAAAGGTGTGTGCTTCATTCGAAGACCCTTGCTCAGAGTCTGAGCAAGTCTTCTAGCATATCCCGATCTTAGTGGATGAAACTACTGCTGATTGAGTTGTCCCCTCGCTCTTGTGATGTACATAAACTATCCGGTATACTTCACTGCCGGCGCTCGCAACACGGTAATCCTCAAAGCTGCGAGTTCTCTGTGGCTTGAACGATTCGGTGTTGATAGAATAAAGGCGGACTAACTCTGATTTATTTTCGCCAACAGGATCAAGCTCTTCATCCTGTTTGTTGTTCATGGGGCCGTCTACGTTACTACGTTTGCATTAATGGCCTTGTTGCACTCTTCTGCCAGTTCCAAGCCCAATCACCGGGCGGTTCCTTCGGGTTTAAAGGGACGTTGCTTCGTGGAAAGGGGCATTTATTGCATGCTTTATATGAACCTCCTTGGACTCTCTTCCCATTTTTACGCATTGCCGACGGTACCCGAGTGACCTTGGCGCGGCCTCTGTAAAGTGAATAAAAACTGCTGTAGACATTTCATTTAGAATCTTGTCAATTGAATCCATTTTTTTCTCTTCTCTCCGCTACCTATTCTTCTGGCCGGCGGGCGGCGGCGGCTGATTTCGTCGTTGTGTGCCTGGCGGAATTCCCACGCCGGTCCCACCCGAATTTGGATTTTTTGTCATCAGAGTTATCTGCACCGCCCTAATCGATACACCCTCCCCCGTCGTGTTGGGTGGCCACAAAGCCCCGTCCTCTCCGACTGCTCACCCCCCAACACCCTAAAAACCCGCCCACCGACTCAAAAATCAGGCCATCCCTGTCTTACAAATCCACGCCCACCCCCGACACCGAGTAGTCCTTTTCCATCCGTTCTCGGCCCCCTGTAATCGCCAAACACCCACCGTTGGGACCCTGCAATCTTGACGATTCATCACGACCCTTGATCCCTGGAAATTGGCATGGCGGACGCAGTACCAGACATCGATTTGGACTCGGTCATTGACCGACTTCTTGAAGGTGAGCTGGCACTTGCTTCCTGCCTCGCTCTATACGGGAGCCGGATGGCCGTGTGCATGCGAGTGCCGTACGGACTAGGAGGTTCCTTACCGCAGATGCGTCGTTGGGGATGGCTGTGGACACGCACGCCCTCCCGCTTCCCTTCCCTCCGAGACCCCCGCACCTCGCGAACGCCCTCCGTGTCTTCGCTCGCATGCCTCATTCTTTCGCAGCAACTCGCTAACAGACTTTCACCCACAGTACGCGGTAACCGACCCGGCAAACCCGTGCAGTTACAAGAATACGAGATCAAATATCTGTGCACGAAGGCACGCGAGATCTTCATTAACCAGCCCATTTTATTGGAGCTAGAGGCTCCAATCAAGATATGCGGTGCGCCGCTACTCGCTGCTTCCTTTGTGCAATCCTAATACCCTAAATAGGCGACATTCACGGTCAATACTACGACCTTCTGCGCCTGTTTGAATACGGCGGCTTTCCCCCAGAAGCGAACTACCTCTTCCTGGGCGACTACGTTGACCGAGGCAAACAGTCCCTCGAGACCATATGTTTGCTTTTGGCATACAAGATCAAGTACCCCGAGAACTTCTTCATACTTCGCGGAAACCACGAGTGTGCAAGTATCAACAGAATATACGGGTTTTACGACGAATGTATGTATCCCTGTCGCTGTGATAACTGTCTGCTCACACTATTCCAGGTAAACGCCGATACAACATCAAGCTCTGGAAAACCTTCACCGATTGCTTCAATTGTTTGCCAATCGCCGCAATCATCGACGAGAAGATATTTACCATGCACGGCGGGCTGAGTCCCGACTTGCAGTCGATGGAGCAGATACGGAGGGTGATGCGGCCGACCGACGTACCGGACACCGGTAAGCCGATTGCACCCTATCGGTAGACCCCGCTGATAATGGGATGTCGTCCAGGCCTGCTCTGTGATCTCCTATGGTCAGATCCCGACAAGGACATAACCGGGTGGTCGGAGAACGACCGAGGGGTGTCCTTTACGTTTGGGCCGGACGTGGTGTCGCGGTTCTTGCAAAAGCACGATATGGATCTGATTTGCCGGGCGCATCAGGTGTGTGGTCTTGACCGCTACGCATCCAGCCAGAACTGATGCTTTACCCCTTGCGTAGGTCGTCGAGGACGGGTACGAGTTCTTCGCGAAGCGGCACTTGGTGACGCTGTTCTCTGCACCAAATTATTGCGGCGAGTTCGACAACGCGGGTGCCATGATGAGTGTGGACGAGACGCTGTTGTGTTCATTCCAGGCGAGTCATATTCCTGTGCGCTATCGCAAGCTGTTCTGATGACCCGTTTATCCAAACAGATCCTGAAACCTGCGGAAAAGAAAGCAAAATACCCGTACGGTGGTATTAACGTCGGGCGGCCCGTAACACCTCCGCGCAAGCAGAAGAAGAAGGATGCCAAGATGGGCTAGATCAGGCGCGCAGTGGATGCCTATGCGTGGCCGTCGCGGACCATGCCGCGGCGGCACACGCACCCATCCGTCCCGGTTCCGTCGTCATCGTCCGCTCCACATCCTACCACCGCTCCTTGCTCTGTCCGGTTATCATCTCTTTCTATTTCTCCGTCCCTCGCTTGCCCCCTTCAAATCTTCCCTTTCGCTCGTTACGTTGGTCCTTCTCGGTGGTGGTGGTGGGTGGTTCGTGGTGGTGGTCCTGTGGTGTCCGCCGCCGCTGGATGGACGCGCGCGAGTTGATCCCTCCGCGTCGTTATATGAGAGGCGCCTCCCCTCCCCCCACTCTCCAATTCATCCCTAGTCCGTCCTCCTCCAAGCCGCCGTGCATACCGTCCTGTACATCTCACGCCAAAAAGCTCACTTAATGCCATCCATCTCCACGACACATACACGTATGTACAGTGTACCATCAGACAGACACGCCGATACCGCTCATGTCACTACCACTACCACGCACCACGCAACACGCTTATTAACTTTACTGTACACTTAGTATTTTCTCCTTCTTTGTTGGCTGCCTATTTCTGTGTTCCTTATTTCATCCTCAATCCAATCCCACATATTTTCAAGCTCTCGATGCGGTGATGTCACGTAGAGTACAGTTTGTACTCATACCTCGACCTCATCCAACCCCGGATGGACATCCCCAATTTGAAGTTAACCTCGCCGCGAACCCACTGTCGCTCTTCCGACTCCATCACCGCCGCCCCATCGTTTGCCCAGCGTTGCCCTCCTCACAGAGCCGTCTCCCGGCGACGCAGGCGCAACCAACGAGGATGCGTCATACGCGCTGGAATTTCCACGGATTATACAAGCTCCTTTTCCTTGCGTACTTATGGGCCACTCATGGCTGAGGTGGCGAATGCTGGCTGTTGGTTGATCTCCTGAACCTGGTAAGATATCGCACTTCGGGCTTCTCCAACGCTGGCCGCCCTGCGAGTCGGCAAAGGTGATGCCAGTGCTAGTTTCACAGTTGGCCGAAGCACGGCGACGACACCCCAACCACCCACTACCCCGAAAAAATGGTGATGTAAGTTCACTCGTTCACGGGCGGTACAGACCGCGTTTCTAATTATTTATAGCAAGGTGCGCCTTTCGGCGCGTCCCCCACGACTCCTTTCAACCGTACTTCTCCCCCTGGTAGGTCCTGCTGCGCCTTTATGTATTTTGTCGCGTCGTATTGATACGAACCACCTGCGTAGCTCACAATGCGCGCCTCTGCTGTTGCCCTCCTAGTCGGGCTTCTCGCCCCACTTGCGCTCGCCGCCCCCACAGCGGAGATGGTCCTCACACCCAGTGGATACCGTCCCAAGGCCAACGTCCACGCGATCCCAGCGGGCGGCAGCCTCGCGCACGTCGGGAACGAGATCCACGTGCTCGCCGCCGACGGCACAGTCGTGCACGTCGCGACCGCCGGCGCGCCCCAGGAAGCGCGGGCGGCGGTCGCCCGCGAAAATTTCGGGTGGATCGGGTTTGCGATTTACACTGGCACCGCACCCATCACGTCGCTCACGACGAAATGGACGGTCCCCCCCGTGCCGGCGACCGACAACGGCCAAACTGTTTTCCTGTTCAACGCGCTCGCGCCCACCGGCGGCAGCTCCGCCATTCTGCAGCCTGTGCTCCAGGTAGCCCTCTCCCCCTCGTCGCCTCGTCCCAAAAACTCATGTTTGTTTCTCAGTACGGCCGGTCCAATGCAGGCGGTGGCCCATACTGGGCTCTCGCGTCGGTACGTTTCGAGTTTTCTTTTGCTGCAGAGCCGCGCTCACATTGTACCGTTGCAGTGGTATGGTACGTTCCAGTTCAATTTCACTGTGCGCTTCCCCCGCTCAGGCTGTTCGCGCAGTCGACGCCGACAACACGTTCTTCACGCCGCTGGTGAACACGACCGTCGGCGCGACCCTGACCGGCGTCGTCACTCTCACGGGCCAAAATGGCACCGCGTACAGCTACAACTCGCAGTTCGCGGGCGTCCCAGAGACGTCGCTGGACGTCAGCAGCGCGCGGCTGCTCTCCTCGGCGACGGAGACGCTCGAGGCGTACAGCATCACGGCGTCCAGCGACTACCCGACCGGCGCGACCGTCTTCTCTGAGATCAACCTTGAATTCGAGGCCGGCACGGCGCCCAGCAGCGTGACGTGGGTCCCGGGCCAGGACACCGCGGACGGCATATTCACCACGGTCGACACGGATGGGGCGACGGATGCGCAGGTTACGGTCGCGTATCCCCTTGCTTAGGGTGTTGGCACGACTTCTCTCCTGTCGTTTCTCCTTCCTCAACACAATAGTATAATAGCTCAGTTTTATGCAACTGGCGGTTTCTCTACCTCAAAAGACTTCGCGAACCCATCGCTCGGTGCATCCGATTCTTTTCTTGGACATACATGGCCTTCGCTGGCCTTCGTGCTTCCTGCATTATTAATATTTCCTTTTTCAGCCTGATGGATGAGTGGCCGCCCGAATTGCGTCTGGATTTTCGCCAGCTTGCGCCTCCTTCGAAAATCGCCTTGACTGGCCTTCCTGCTTCCTGCTTCCTACATTAATAACATTTCCTTTTTCAGCCTGATGGATGAGTGGCCGCCCGAATTGTGAGCTTGGATTTTCGCCAGCTTGCGCCTCGTCCGAAAAATCTCATCGTTTTGGCTGCACCAGATCTAGAGGCGGGCTGCCGATGAAAACAACTGCGGCCTAATGTTTCTTGTGATTCCTCTGCAATTCACGGAATGCCGGCATCCAGCTCTGGACCCTGTCCAGACTAGAGCTTGGAATGGAACGTGATTCGAATTCTGAAAAAAAAAGTGAAGGGCTTTTCAAGAGGTGCGTGGTCTGCTTCACTGTGTTTTACCTTACTCTTTTAAATGTGCGTGAAAGTGCTTCGCTTGGATCAAGAAGTCCTTGGCGCCTTCGTGCAAGAGCGTACGCGTCAGCGCCCATGCTGAGCGCTGATCATCCGCAGATGCGCATCAGGAAGGAGTCGACAGCGCTTCTCGGGACGCGACGCCGCCTCCCATTCAAATGCCAATACGCATCTAGGTGCATCTGCAACGCATTGTTCATCTGTTCCCTTGCCGCCATTTACTTAGCGCCAACTTAGCGCTACGGATGTATATACACGGGCGCAAGCACATGCATTGCATGAGAACGCGCGACAGGCTCTGTCAGGCTTGTATTGTAACCGCTGTATTGAGATTCAGAAGCTTGGAATTGAGATGCAGAAGATGCGAGCACGCGCACGACTGTTAATATGAAACCCGTCCGTCCGTCCGGGTGTAAATCTACACATAAGGTAACACGGGTGTGAGCGTGAGTGCGAGTATGTATGTATGCGTCTGCCAAGTATGCGTCTGCTAAGTATGCGGCGTATACTCGAGGGTGGGTGCCGGTGGGCTAGTGGTGGTTATAGCAAATGCAATGCGAGCGCGAGCGAAGCCAAGTAAATAAATAGGTAGTAAAGACGAGAAGTATGTAGTAGTACCGAGGAGCGAAGATAATAGTACCGGGAGTGCTGTGTCTGTCCTCTCCTCCGAAATGCCGATATGTACAACAACCCTGGAAGCCCAAAGAGGGGGATCCGAAATCCCGTGGAAGAAGTAAAAGAGTGCGTGGTAGTTTGTGTGGTTTGAGTGTTTGTGTAGGTAGGTAATGCGGGGGGTGAGGCGTCAAGTTATTGGATGGGTGTGGACCAGGAGAGGAGGGCGAATGCGAGCGCCGCGAGGGACCCGAGGAGTAGTCTCGGGTTCGCGTGTACGGAGAGCGCCCCGCTCGCCCGCGTCGTCGTGAGCGTCGCATAGGCCGTCCCGCAGTCCGCGACCGCAATCTTCGCGGCGCTGTTGTACGAGTCCTGCAGCGCCGTCAGCCCCGCCGCCTCGCTCGAGTTTTGCAGCGCGTCATAGTATAACGTCATGAGGCTCTTCGTGCACGCCGAGCACGACGCGATCGTGTTGTTCGGGAGCGTGTTGCCAAGCGGGAGGGAGTAGTAGTACGTGTCCGACGGGTTCGAGTTGCGCACGGCGTCGAGGTAGCAGTATGAGTTCGTCGTGGGGTCGATGAGGCACCCCGCGCTCCGCATCACGTCAAAGGCATTCAGCGCTGTAGAATAAAGATCAGCGGAAAGCTCGGGAGCAGACGATGGGTGTGGCGTACCTATTTGCGTGCCCACCGCCATGCTGTTGCCGTCCTTGAGGTCGATTGCGCACGACGAGGCCAGGTTCGACGAGAACCACAGCATGTTGGCGAGACATTGGTCGTCATCCATGTTGGGGTTGCAGGTGCCCCACACGATGTTGTTTAGGGAGGTTAAGCTGTCTTGCGCCTGTGGGCGTCGTCAAGCGGGGCTCGGGTGAGCGACGCGGCGCACGTACCGAGATGAAGGCTGCAGAACTTTGAAGAAGCAGGGAAAAGGGCCGACACGAGCGAAAAGCGGGCGCGCTCGTCATGTTTGCAAAGAAATTAAAGCATGAGACGCTCGAGAAATTTTGGCTCAGATCGGAGTCGAACGGTTGGGGGAATGGTGTCGGGAGTGCCGGGGCGGAGGCAGGGACGGTCGGTACCGTCTGGTCCGACGTGGGAGGGAGCGAGATCGTCGGCGACGCGGAGGTAGCCGTTCCCGTTAAGGCCGAGAACGACGCCGTTAAGGACCCCGATAGGGACCCCAGCGTCGACGCGGTGTCGGCTGCGGGCGCTGGTAGCGGATGCCGCTTGTGGGGTGTCCAGTCCGCCGCCTGATTCGAGAGAGTCTCCCAATTTAACGTTGGCTCAGAAAACATATCAAACGCCGCGGGGTGGGTGAGGTAGCGCGTCGAGGCGGTGATGAGGAGGAGGGCCATGGGGACCAGGACGACGGTCCACTTCGTCCGTCGGCCAATGCGACGTTTTAGGCTGTCGGGAGACATTGGGTGGGTGGCGGCGGCGTCGGAGATGGGGGCCTCGGCGACGAGGATGCCATCCTTTGCTGAGCGCGGGGGCTGGCCGGGGGACGGCGGGGGCGTGAACATGAGAAAGAGAGTGGGTCCCTCGAGAGCGGGGGTGGGGAACGAGCGTGAGGAGAAAAGAACGTGGGCGGGAAGAAGGTCTCTCTGTTCTGTCCATCATCAGGCACGGATCGAATACTGGCACATCACACTTCACTTACACTGTGAGCACTCAAACCGATGAATCCAGCCGTCAGTCCAGAGCAGCGAGCGAGTCAGAGTGTCTGCCAGTGTGCCAAGAGCCCCTCGACAACTTCACCCTGAGCGCTCGCTATATGTAATCCGCGCCCTCTGCTATTTCACAGCCACCTGTGTCGCGTGGCCTGGGCCCTGCAGGCACAAATACCGTCCAATCTCCCACTGGCGCTTATTTGGCGGCCTACCGCCAGCGCTGTGCTCGTTCCTCAATAAATGATTATTTTTTGGTTCAACAAACCCGATCATGATCAAGCGTATCCTGTACAGTGTACTGTACTGTACTGTGCCATACCCCCGAAAGTGCGCACTGCGGAGCTTTGTCTAGGAGCCGAATAGAAGCTCGGTGCACGCTTTATCCAGGGCGCCGCCCGCCAGGGCTGCTTCGCAGAAGATCACTATCCACCACAGTGATGCGCCACCACGAATTGTCGGCAAAAGGGGACGGCCGCCTCGCTGAGCGGGACACAGCAAGGGCCGACGTGGCAGACGTGCATACGCCGTCGACTTCTCCATTGACGCGCAGGAACGGGCAGTCTGACAGGCCGAGCGCATCGAGATTTGCGGACTTTTGCGGACTTTTATTGATGAGCCTGAGGCGGCCCCGCAATGAGAATAGTCGGGCTTACCCGGCGTCTAGTTCGCCCCGTAGTCCATCAGGTTTCAACAAGCCCAGTCAATGGTGCATTCCGCCAAGGTCCCGCCCACTTGGATCTCCACAGGACATTTGAATGACGGGGACTTGCGGGCATCTGTCGCAATTCCCGGAGCCGGAGCAAGCACCCAGCCGAGGTTTTTGTAGACGCGAGTTGTTTGAGCTGGCGCGCGGATCACATCCCAGTTTTGGATTCTCAAGCACTCGAAGACTTGGAAACTTGCAAGACGGTCGAGTAAAATTTAAGACGGCAAGGGCACCCCAGCTAGCTAGCTAGTTTTTAGGATTTCTAGAACCAGAGTATTTTTCAGGCCCAGGCCCGCCAGCCAAGAGCAACCAGCACAGTGGTGAGGTGGTTGGAATGTTGAGAGAAGCGAATTTGTGTACGTAATCCTGTTTCGTAAGTCCGATTAGGTTGGATCACGAGATCTACTGCCGCTGTCCGGCATTCGCCGTCGTTTAACCTGTCCCGGGCCTAAATGAAAACCAACCTTCCCGTCGCTGGTGACCCTGGTCCTTCCTCCAGCAGAATTCTCCACGCGTTCGGTTCCGCCATGACATATGCGACTCAGGCGAGATCGTCGCAGGAGCTTCAAGATGCGGAGACTATACGTAAGCCCTGTCCACTTTGGCCTCGCAAAGCTTTCAGTGGTTCAAACTTCAACTTCAAAAAAACGGCGGAAACACCCACACCCTTAAGCTTTTTTTGCCGCCCACGGCTGGCATGGAGCGGAACCAATATTTCCGTCGAGTTCTTCCTCTATTTTTGCTCCAAGAATGCTTCTACTTATTCCTGGAACAGAGGCCAATACAATCGACCTCTTTTTGCGCGACTCATTTTTCTCTTCTTTCTTTGGCAGTAGAAGAGAAAAGGATGAGCCAAAGACAAACGCCTAATCCACCACGTCCCTCTCGCTCAAATATCCCCAAACCGCTCCCATTTATCGAGGTTCTCCATGTCAAGAAGAGCTACGCGAATCCGGCCCGCACTCTGCGCTCAGCAGGTCACTCCTTCGACTTCTCTGGAATTATATTACTCCGGCGCATCGTCGGCCGGCTCCAATATCCTTTATTTTAGGGGGTCAGCCCATTTCTCCAGGGATTTCCCCGTGGCGCCGTGCAGACACAGATAAAGCGCGGACACGATGTCGAGGGCACTGGCACTTCCCGCCGCTGTCACTCCCACCACTCCGCGTCGCAATGGTATATTCTTTTTGGATTGCTGCGCTCCTCGTTGCCGCCCAGTCGACGGCGCACGCGCGCCAAGCCGTCGCCGGGCGGTGGGTTGACACCTGGACGTCTATGCCGCAGCTCACCGAATTCAACAACCTGCCGCCACCGCCGTTTGTCAGTTTAAATATTTTCTTGGTTTATTTTTATTGAATTCTTGCATCGTACTAGAACGGGTCCACGTCCGTTTTCTTCAACTCGACCATCCGCCAGACGCTGCACATGTCGATCGGCGGCGACGAGATTCGCGTTCGCTTCTCCAACGCGTTCGGGGTGAACGATCTGCAAATAACCGCCGTAACAGTAGCTCTACCCGTGGACGGTGTGTCCGGTGCTAGGTAATTCAACCGTGTTTTTCGAACATGTTGAAAAAATTTCAACTGCTTTGCTTTTCAGCGCGATAATTCCACAAACGCTCAAATCGCTGACTTTCAGCGGAAGCCCGAGCTTCACCGTCCCCAACGGGGCGCTCGTCGTGTCAGACCCCATAGCGTTCCCGATTCAACCGCAGTCGACGATTACTGTAACGCTCTACTTGGCGCAGGGGCAGCAAGGCTTTTCTATAACATCGCATCCTGGGAGCCGCGCGACGACCTGGATGTCGTTTGGCAATTCTGTGCAGGCGGCAAATATCACTGACCCCTCCACGACGAACGTCGCGCATTGGTAAATTTGGCGCTCTCAGCATGCGCGATAAAACTAAAATGAGGAATATGAAAATATCACAGGTACTTTGTCAGCGCGGTGGAGACCTTCAGTACTTCTGCGTCAACATTCATCGTGGTCGGGGACAGTATAACGGACGGCCGGGGGAGCGATACCGACAAAAATAACAGGTTTATTATAATACCTTCGCCGCAGCGAACCTTAAATTAACCCAGGCATCAGGTGGCCCGACCTCGTCCTTGCGCGCATGCAGCAGAATCCCGCGACCGCGCAGATCGCCGTGGCCAACCAGGCCGCGGGCGGGAACCGCATCCTCGCGGACGGCCTCGGGCCCAACGCGCTCGGGCGCATCGACCGCGACGTGCTGTCGCAGTCGGGCGTCAAGTACGCGATGATCTTCGAGGGCGTGAACGACATCGGCGTGGCGGACGCGACGCCGGACGCCCAGAGCGCCATCGGCGACCGCGTCATCGGCGCGTTCACGCAGATCGCCGCGCGCGTACACACCGCGGGGATCCCCATCTTCGCGGCCACGATCACGCCGTTCAGCGCGCCCGCGAATGTCACCATCCAGCCGTACTCGAGCCCCGTGCGCGAGGTGACGCGGCAGCGGGTCAACGCGTGGATCCGCACGAGCGGCGTGTTCGACGCGGTGATCGATTTCGACAAAGTCGTCGCCGATCCCGCGACCCCCTCCCAGCTGAACCCGACGTTCAACTCGGGCGACTTTTTGCACCCGAATGTGGCTGGGTACGAGGCGATAGCGGCGGCGTTCCCGTTGGGCGTGTTCCAGCAGTTTGCGGAGGGCGTCAGTCGGTATTAGTGCTGAACTGCTCTTGTGTATCATTCACTTGAACAAAATTCAACTTGGTTGAAATTTTATCTGCCTTGAGAATTTATAAAAAGAATTGCGCAATGGGACAGGTTGAATGATGGTATCGACAACCAGACTTTACAACTATACCGAGCTATGGAACGAGAATCGGTCCCGAGAATCTATATCGTAAATGAAAGTATATTGGACAGAAAACCGGGATTTCCAGCCGAACATGGAGGCGGATGTATGGAATTATTTAAGAGCTTGGGCCTCCACAATCAGTCCGCTGAGGGTGAGGATGGCCTGGTTGAAGTCCCCCAGATTCTGGAGACCCGTCATTTGTGGTGGTGCGGCAGCAGTAGCGCTGCTTTTAGTAGCGAGCGACGGCAAGACGGAAGTGGCGGACGAGGAGGTGATGGAGACGCCCGCGACGGACGAAGTGGTTGCCTTACTGGTCGTGGTGCTGGAGGTCATGGTGGAGGTGGTGGAGGTGCTCGTCGACGTGGTGGTGGTCTTCTGTTGTGCTTTTGTGGTAGTGGTGGCGGTTTCGTCGCTCCCACCGCCGCTGGACACGTAAGACCAGTCGCCTGGGGAGACGCGTCGACGATGAGCAACGTTCAACCGATGATGGGACGCACCGTAAATGATACCGACTTGCTCGTTGTTCCCCTCGCCCACGAAGAAGCTAAAAAGGCTCTGCGAGAAATCGAGGCCGTTCTCGGGACAGTCCATGCACTTTGGGGCGTGAATGGTGGGAGCGACTGACAATGCAATGATGCGCACCTCATCGACTATTTTCGCGGTCGTGCTCTTTCCCTGCCAACTGATGGAGATTTCTTTGCCACAGTTGGCGCCGTTATTCCATTCCAAAGCTGTGAGTGCCACGACCTGAATCTAGCATTAAGACTCGATAAATGCTAACGCAGGGGAAACAAACGAATTCCGAATCCGTATTAAACCACCCGCAGGCACCCCTGGGCTAGTGTCAACCTGGGATCAAGATCAGGTTGGCTCATTAAAGCACGTACTGCCCAGCAAAGTAATTCGAGAACTTGCTGCTTGTTCCGCGCTTGAAGTTGCCAGAGAGCGTGATATTGTGAGCCGCCACGGTAACGGTGGAGAAGAAAAGTAAAGACAGGAGGGACAGCATGGCGAGTGTGGTAAATGAGCGTGGTTAATGGGCGTCCGGAGCAAAAACTGCAAGTCACCTGATCGTTCTATGTTTAGCTCCTAATTTACGTACGAACCGGGAACTTCGCGACAGTGCGACTCACTGGGTTGAAAGCAAATTTTAACCCGGATAGGCTACGTCGGAAGCAGAATAAAGTTCACTGCCCTCAGAAGTTGACCAGATTTGTTGGCGAGTTCTTTAGGCAGATTCTCGGCCCTCAACGGTGGACTAAGTTGAGTCATTGTCACAATGCGAAGCCAGCACTTGCGCGGAGGTGTTCAAGAGGCACAGTCGGTAGTCTAACATCCAGTATGATGCACACTTTACTTCATGCTGGGTAAAGGCAGGGAGCTCCGCAGGTAATTAGGCCAGTTTATGCGAGTAAGAGTCCGAGCAGGGTAACACGCCATGAAAAAAAGTTCCCAGAACTCAGTTCCACGCGCCTCGAAGGCTCTACGCATGTGACAAAGTGATCAAGACGTCCACAAATTGCAACGGGGACGAAATAAGAGCCACTGCCGCGTCATCCGTATGGGCATTTATTGGATTATTGGATCAATATCGTCACTGCCATCGCGAGGCACGCAAGTGCCACATATGGTGATAATCGTTCACCTATAGCGCCGGGTCAGACAATAATTCAATGAATCGAACCAACCAGTACATACCAATTCGCGCCGACATGAAAAAGATGCCAAGGAAACTGCGAATTGAATTAGTTGCGGAAGGATTTGAAATTAAAAGAGTAGAACCCAGTCTTATTCCGATCTACGAGGCTCGGGAACAGCGCGCGTACATATGTGCAGGTGCATATGAGCAGAAGGATGACGAGCAGAAGAGACTGGAAGTTGAAGAGTGCAGACTGTATTGGGGGGTCAAATTTTCGCTCCAGTTGTTGGTGGCGAGGGTACCATGCGGAAATCTCAAACTTTATAGTTCAGTTCAGTCCGGAACGAGAAACGGACACGACTGTTGTCTTCAAGAGCTGTATGTCACGTGTCATATGCCAGGAGCAAACAACATCAAAGTTGATGAGGTTGAAGCTGACTCCGAGTCGCACGCCGAAGTGTGTTATCTGCCATAGTGCCCTGCTTGACTTGCATGCGGCACACACTACGTCGGCCAAACGTCGGCTGACTTCCGCAGAATACTCCGGATCTTCATGTCTGCGAATCCAGCCTCCCCGAAGCCACGTAACGATTCCGTTGTCAACTTCCGACCTGCACTAGGCTAATCTAGGTGAACCCAACACTCCTCGAAAAGCTCTGTGTGCCTGCCCCAAACCTCAGACTGGTGAATTGTAAGCCTCTTAAATTCCGAGTGAGTGCCTGGGGATTTGAGTTTGAGAGGACTCAATATACGTTCTAGACCCCTCCAGACCTTTTATTTTTTTATGAGAATAGGGCCATGTCAATCAAGAGCGGCCAGTCCTGGGTACATCCAAGGTCCGTCTGACATTTCCTTCAGCCAATGGTAAACACGAAGGGCCACAAATTCCCTTCGTATCTCCAGGCCGCAGTTAGGCCTTCTTGTGGGAAACAATGAGAAAATTGGCTGAGATATTCCGCAGTGAGTGCTGAGAGTTATTGAACGAACAGGCCTCCGGTCACTACCGAACTCACTAGGGAACCATAGAAACTTTAATTCTGTCGGCATTCACCGCAATTGGATTAACACGGCGCCCTGGCGATATGCGAGGCGGGAGTTTCCGGTGACTCGCTTGCTCTCGCTTACCGGAGTCAAAAAAAGAAACCGTTGAACTCCATCAGAACTAGACTCGATCGCGATCATTAATGGAATCAGAACGCCTTCCAGGGCAAGCCGAAATCTTTATAATCTGCAAAGTTCTTGTACCTTCTCCAGGCTGGCGCCTTTGCCAAATGGACGACTCTCAGTGGTGTCTCGATGCATGCCCAACCTGCGCTACCGTCGTGGTGAGTCGCAACTGCTCTAGAGTTCTCGGCGCCCTTGACGCGTTTTCCAGACCGGCACATCGTTATACTGCTCTGTGCAATGCGAGCCAGATCGAGAACAAGAGTCTGAGCTCGACTCCAGTTCTCCGCCATGGAGCCATTGCAATACTGCCCGTGTTTCTGCATGGGCATTCGACTGTTACAAGTCCTCGATGGCCCCCGCGGCCAGTTCTCCTTGTATCTTTCCTTCGCCGTCACGACGAAAACTCCACCTTCGAAAACAATACCCCACTTCGTGGGTGACGCCCGACGCACCCTCCCACGCACCTTCCTATGTTTCGTCGCCCATGTCTACCAGCACTGCGGTCGAGTCCTTAGTGACTAGCTCCACTGCCCTGACACCCCCCACTTCTCGCCGCCCTGTCCGTTCATGGGCATCCCCCTCACCTGCCCCACCCTCATATCCCCTGCTCACCAAGGCGAATGTCTACCTCTTTGCTGAATCCCCGGCTGCTCGTCCACCAACCGCCCCCTCGTCCGAGACCTCGGATCGTCCGCTCACCCCGTCGGATTTATGGGTCTCCAAAGTCGCAGGTCCGGGCCGTTCACGCCCTAAACAGCGACGGGACGACCGCCCAGCACGGACTTTCCATGACGGTCCATGATTTTGACTCTAAGCCATCCCCCACCTAGACATCATTGCACGCATCTCCAATCCCCACTTACGTCTCTCCTTACCCACCACTACCAGCATCGAACTTGTACATTTTCCACACCTAGACACATTCTCAGGCTGTACCTTACCCACGACAATCCTGGCGGCTCGCCGTTTTTAGTGCACTTCCCGATTTGATGAAAGCCTCAAAACGCCGGGCGCGGATCTCAGTGAGTAGATGGATCAATTACTACTTTAGTTAGGTTCGGCAGATTCCGACGGGGATTTCGCTGATTTCACGCTCACGCCTTCCCACGCACGCCCGCACGCCTACGCACGCTCATTCAGGATTAATTGAATAGATGGTGGCGGGGAAGCGGTGCCATCTATGCGTCTCGCGCCTCTTTTTGCCTCCTTCCATGTGAACTACATGTGATCGATTTTTTTCCTTGTCTAGGCGGTGGAAGACCGCATCTCATATCAAAGGTGCCAAGCTGCGGTGCCGAAATTCTCCTTCCTATTCGCAAAGTTTTGAACGGGAGGAGCTAAAGTAGTCGTACGCTATCGTTCGTTAAGATGAAAATCTCGGAATTTGTTGACGTCGATAATCTAGCCGAGGCGGAATCTTTTCGATCTCAGGCTCTTCACGATCAGGCGGTTTCGGGCGGCCCTGCACAATATATGTCCCTATCTGCACCCGGGGGCCGAGGGCCATCTTTTTTTTTTTTTCGAGAATATATAATCTTAAAACGTAAGGAACTTCCTGGATACGCGAAAATCGCGGTGTTGTTATCACTACGTTCCGCCCCGTTGTCGGCCCAGCTCGGCAGACCCTGCCGACCTGTGCTGAGCTCGGTCGACCTCTGCGGACAGGGATCGACAGAGTCTGTCGACCTCAAACCAAGGACTCGACAGACTCTACCGACCCGGGTCGGCAGAGCTCGACCGAGCTCAGCACATGTCGACAGGGTCTGCCGACGGGCCTAGGGAACGCAGTGTATGTGTCAAGAGTCAGGGAGAGCCAGGAAGAGCCTGAGTTGCCAGAAGAAAATGCGCAATGTTCAGCATGGGTTCCTATAACTTTCGAAAGTATCCAGAGATTCATCGAACCTCTTCAACAAAGGCTTCAGCGGTTCTAGCTGCGGTAAGTGAACATGAAGCTCAAACAGAAAATGAGGACACGACCTAGACCCATGCATATAAGGAGTAGTATCTTAAGTTGGTCAGACCCACTCGAAAGCCGAGCGCGGAAAGTTCCCAAGATGGTCCATTACATTTTGTTCGAATTTAATTTATACATGATTAATCATAGGCGGGAACGCGATGCTACTATTCGTGCTCCCCGCGGTGCCATACACCAGAGCACCAACGTGCGGCATCAGGTTGTAACGCAGGGTGTACGTTGCAGATGCGTCCCTGTCCACGATGATTTAGTACCAAAGCAGCGGAGCGTAACGAGACGACTGACTTGAACCCTGTTTTGTCGCGGAACGAGTACTTCTGTCTGCTGTCGACGACGTGGATTTTTGCGTCTTCTCTGCGCCGCACGATGCGGTCCCAGATCACGACGGCATTTTTGACCTACAGTACGTTAGGTAGGGCTTGTGACTGGTAGCATTTGGAATAACGCGTACCCCCTTTGAATTGGTATACTCCGCGTCGAGATATAGGAATAGCTGCTTCGTGTTCCAGTTGAACAGGGGAGACAAGTCTGTGGGAGTGATGAGAAACGTGACTGAAAAATACAACGCCCAAAAAAGCAGCAAAATAACAATTCTTGGGGAAGTAGACGCGGCTCACCAGCATCGATTTCAAAGTTGACTATGGCATGTTCGTGCTGGTACTGCCGCCCTTTACCGTGCACCCTGCAAACAATTACAACTATTAGCATGTCAAGGGCAAACAGAATGTCGAAGCAGGAAACATTGCGAGGGAACGGTCTGGCGCGTCGCGAACATAGTGGAAGAAATGATACTCACACCTTCAACCCCTTCACGAGAATCGTCCCGCCTTCAAGCGGGGCTTCAAACATTGAGAGTACAATTGACGAGAGCGCGATGGCAGCAAGAAGCCCCATAACACATGAGGAAAGGAGCGCGGAGAGGTTGTTGACCCTAGCGTATAGGCTATGCATGGTGGGTTGTTGAGAGAGAACAAGACTTGCTGCTCGTAGAGACACGTCGGCTCTGATGGACGTGTTTTATTTGGCTGAAGTTTGTCCGGTGGTTGTGATGCCATCAGCGTGCGGAGCACTGCCACAGGATCTTCGTCCGACAGCGTCCGACACACCAAAAAATGAAGAACCATAAGGAGCGACGTCTATTATCGTTAGCTTGAAATTTTCGTGCGAAAGCGTATGTACAGTCAGAACAGATTACATATTGTAGAATTTTACGGGACCTTCCTAACCTTCGTCGTTTCCATCCTCGTCGCTATCATATTGATTGAGCCCGAGCTCTTTCACGCTGGAGACAGCAATGAGCAGTGGGTGGTTAGCGTCGAACGTCCCGAGCATTTTCGACATGTCTTCCAGCGCAAAGTCCTCGATCTCTTCTAAAAGCGCGATGTCCTCCTTGTCTTCTTCAAGATCGGAAGCTGGCCGTGCTTTGCGGGCTCGGCGCTTATCTGCAAGCCCCTGGAGCTGCCGCTTGGTAGCCTCCATCACGCCGTTCTGGAACTCGGGCGACAGTGCGCTGGGGCCGCCGATGATGCGCAGCGAGTCGTTGAAGCATTTGTAGAGTGAACTGAGGAAGGACGCGTCGTGCTCGGTGCTTATCCCATTGATTACTTGGAGGAAGGTCGCGGTGACCATCTGATTCGTAAGGGTTCCGCTGTTCTTGCCGCTCGCAAGAAGCATCGGTATGAGCCTAGCGAGGAAAGTCGGCGCAAACTCAGAAAGGTGCCTGAATTGACTTACATTGCACACGCCTCTCGGACGCCGTCGTGGAAGTAGAACCGCAGCGAAGGAAGCGTCACTTCAAAGGACTGCGAAAGATACGGCGCGAATCGAGGTCCGAGAGTCGAGCAGTAGATCACGAGTGTCTCGAATGCTTGACATTTTTCCTCGATCGCCGAGGTTCTGATCCCAAGTGTTTGTCCATCCATGTTCACCGTTTCCCAGCCATCCCGCTCTTCGACCTTGTCCTCTTCTTCATCTGCGCGCCGAGCGTTACATTAAGATTCGCGTTGGCAGAGAACGAACACACCATAGACAGAGATGTCGGCTTTGGCGCTGGCTGTAGCCAAGAGGGTGGGCATAACGACGGGGAGGTAGGGCTCGAACTCGGGCCCCATCGCCTGGCATACTTTCGCCCAAGTGGCGATAAGATAGTGAGCGAGCTGGGTGTCGTTGGGATCCACCGGGTTTTCTGCGAAGTTTAGGCAACGGCTTAGGCGGGAAGATGGAACTCACTTTGTATCCGCATAAGCAGGTCGACGAAGGTATGAGCGTCCGGCAAGAACATTTCCGGTCCCACCGCAATTGCTGGGAGAGCAATTTGAGATCAAGCGCGTGTCAAGGAAGACGACAACAACACTTACCTATGAGCCCCGCACACTCCATAGCATTCGCCCGGAGCTTTCGATAGTCTGGCCCATCCGCGTTGCGCAGGACGTTCAAGAGAAGCGGCATGATGGAGGGATAGTACTACACCCATAAGAAATTGATTCCTGACGACCAAAAGGAAGGGAATTCACCTTGCCGAAAGTAGTTTCACTTGCATCTGCGACCATCGCCAACGTGGTGATAGCCTGCTCCTGGACATACCGCCGTACATGTGCAGGATCCCCCGCTGGATCCAGAAGCTTGAGGAGGCGCTCCACAATGGGTTCGAGATACGGGAGGAGCACATTTCTTTCGACTCCTTCGCAGAAGTTAATCAAGGCAGCCGCCGCATGGGAATGGACTCTGCACGATAGTACGTCAATAAAGCGGCAAAACACCAGGAGCGTGCCAAACATACCGCGGTTCCCGGTCCTCTAAGGTCGGTATCAGCACAGCAAATAGCTGTTGGTGGTATCTTTCCTGAATTACTTCCTATGCTAGAGTCAGCACGGATCAAGCGCTAGGAGCACGCTATAATACTTCTAGATCGGTACATAACTGGCCGCTGGGACATGGCTTAAAGACATGCACGACACAGGGAACGGAACAGCCACTTACACGCATTGGCAAGCGGCATACCGTACACGCGGATGTAAATCGTGGAACATCGGCGTAACAAGCCTGGATGGAGATGTTCAGCCCACAGCCTTCGGAGCCCTATAAAACTGACTCTACGACTTTGCCCAATTCGTTTTCCATCACCTTGACTTAAAATCAACGTCGAAGTGGCAAGAAAGAAAAGACTACCGACCTTGGCCGTCCCTTCAGCGATGGCAGCGACAGCCATTAGGCCAGCATGGCGAGCTCTCCAGTCATAACTTGCCATCATCGAAGGTATGTACTACAATCTAAATGAGCATCGGTGCCCATTACAGATAAACAAACAAACCTGGAACGCGGGCGGCAAGACGGCTCTTCCTCCAACAGCGCAGGCCAGCCTGTCTAGACTCTGCTCATACATCGCAGGCGCTGATTCGGCCTCCGCAGCTGAGTTCGCCGACGGCTGTGTGATGGATCCATTAGGAGGAGGAAGGTGCTAAAATGGGTGCACTCACGTCCTCCTCCAGCCACCCGTCCAGTCCATCCCCCTCGTCAAACTCACCCATCCCTTCCAGACACGCTCTAACCATAACCCCAACCCATCCATCGACTCTCTTGACCATCCCCGCGCGCGCTTCGCTAAGACTGACCATGAACTCGAGCGCCGCGAGCCGCAGCGTCTGACGCTCGTCCGCATCCAGGTCTCGCTCCGGCGCTCCGGCGCTTTCAAACGACCCCGATGTAGGCGTCGAGTGCGTGGATCCGCCTGCTCCGGCGGAGGCAGGCGGAGTCGAAGCTTCGTTAGGCGACTGTGGCGGCGGGAATACAAAGGCGCCTTGCCGGTCTGCGGTATTGCCTTCTCCGCTTTCAGTCGGGAATGGGCGCGAAACGGTGGGCGTGGGGCCACAGTCTGCGCTGGGGAGGATAAGGGAGGGGAAGAAGGACAGCAGCGCCTGTAGATGGGGCGCGAAAAGTGACGGGTGAGTCGTGCAAAGCGGCGTCAGTGTCGTCAGGAAGGCCGTGAGGTTTGCGTATGGGGAGGGGCCCGCTTCAGAGGACGACGGGCTGCGCAAAGAGGAGGCGTTCCGGGACGGATGAGCAGTAGCCAGCGATCCCGCGGTCGGAAGCATTTGTGCAAGTATGTGCAATGTCTCCAGCATAGGATGCATCAACGACAGCGACTGCGAAAGCTGCCCTGGTTCTGCAGCATTAAGATACGCAACTGACGCGAGAAGGGCCGCCTGTTTGACCTATACGCCTGGTCAGCGACATTAGTAAGGCCAGTTGCAAGGACGCACATCAATGCTTTCGACGTCTTGCAAGCCCTGCTGGAAGATCCCAAGGACCGCATCCGTCTGCAAATCCATAACCAAATTCGGGCAACCCGCAAAAACCCTGTATGCGCTCTCTCGCAGACTTTGGGGCGAGACGGACTGAGTATTCAGAGCGTCAGTGGCTGCACCCGGCTGCCCTGCGTGTGCCATATTAAACGCGAGGGCCTGTAGTGCATGCCACGGTCGTCCTCGCCGCATTCCTTCACTCGCCACATCGCATACTGTATCCACCGTCTTGCGTCGGACAAGGGGTGACGGCTCCTGTTGCAAGGAGTGCAGAAGGAGCCTCTCAAGAGTGGTGAGTGTCTGGGAAGAGAGATGGTCGTAGAGGGTGAGCCGCGGATGGTGTTGCGATTGATATGCCTGCTGTTGTTGGTGTTGAAGGGTACCAGTTAGCGGGGACTCTCCAGAAGCGGAGTTAGGTTGGGTGGTAGATGTGGGGGCAGGACGAAATAGCAGACGTCGCAGGAGGACCAGAGAGAACGACCGCATCTGGGAGCATATCAGTTTATACGTACAAGGAGAAATTCACGAAAATTGAGAAAGAATCGGAATGGTTTTTGGAGCGGTAATAAGCAGCTGATACGCGCATCCTAAGGCATCTCCCTGTCCAATCGATGGAATAATAGAGGGGGGAGCCGCACGCGTCTGCTCGTCCGCCACAAGGTAATTGCCTCGTGGACACGAACGGGCCACGCCACCCATAAGATATCGATGCAGGATCGGGAACAACATCGGGCGCTCATGACGCGTCTGGTTCACGCCCCAGAGTGCATATAACAGAGATTGGGGCGCGCATTGGATCATGTGGTGAAAAGCATATATAACGGTTCCAAGCTCAGACACCCACCACCTCGGTGTCCGCTGATATGGCGAATTGGGCCAAAGCCAGGAGGTAGAGCTCGGGCGTATGCGCGAGTCGCTCATTGACAGCGGTTTCAGCACTGATTTACGGAATTCAGCAATTCTAGTTAGCACCGTCGACAATCTACGCACTTGGAACGAATTTCATTATCGCCCAGGAGGAGATTTGAAAGGATCTGAGTGAGTTCTGTTGTGATTTCTTGGGGCACTACGGACTCCATGGCATCAGACCAGAAGAAGAGACGTCGAGAAGGAGTGGAAGGAAGAGGAAGGGTGGCAAGAAATTTGCGCAATCCGTGTTCGGACGATCGGGACGAATCAAAAAAGCTGTGCAGAGCTTCAGACTCCCTCTTTTTCTCGCCATTGCCATGGACGATGGAAGCTCAGCTTACGCTTCCGTTCCGTCCTCCATCCCACGCCATGTCGCAGACTCGCGTAATCCGCTCTTATATATGCAATCCTATTCGTCCAAAGACTACCGAATACAGCCACCGTCACTCTCAGCGCTCCACTGACCGGTCGACGGATTCCATTCCAAGAAAACGCGGACGTACTAAGCTGTGCATGCATGTTCAACAACTTTTTCCCCCAACTGGACAATATTATACAACGGTGATATGATCTTCCATTCCCCGAGGCGCAAAAAGCCTTGCTAACTCCACCCGCTCACACACTCGCCCACTCCACCACTGCGCACGCAGACAGCTCAAATGTCCACGAGTCCATCCAGGCACACAATAACCCCGCAATCGCACCCTCGTCAGGTGTCTGTATATCCCACATCATGATGCGGATTGATATCGGTTCTTTTTTTCGGTGTCACCCTTGAAACAAATGTGAGGTATGCCGAGGCCAGGCCAATTGAGCTTGTATCGCTGTATGTATGTGCAAGGATGAATACATAGCCATGCATAAGACTTGATTGCTTGGTCTCCTGCGTCTGTATGTTGAATGCTCCATTCTACGACAAATTTACATGAAACGTTTGCTAGTATTTCGAAGCTTACAACAGCTTCCACGTATGCGTGCTGGATAGATTCGGGAACTGTGAGAGCTCGCATACTGAGTAGAATTAGCCAACCTGCTAATCCAAAGCGGTCCCACGAAAGAGCAGGACCCAGGTTTACGAGAGTAATTAAGAGTAACCCCTATTGAGTATTGCTTCCGAATATCACGTGGTCGTGTCATCCATATAAAACACGCTTAAAAAACGCGAAAATATGACAAATCCTCTTCTGCGTCGCTGGCCATTACTTGTTCTGCAGCCTCCGGCATGAATCCACTGCTTACTGGGCATTATACTGGAAAGACACCCTACGATAAAAGGCTCTATGCCAGCTGGCTGCGTACCGCATCAAACGATACCGCCGACGTCCCCGACGTCGCCTACGTATTGGCGGCGGTAATAGGAAAGAACTGAGGACACTCGCGGCCAGCTGCGGCCAGGCCCCAACGTCGAGTGCCCGAAATACATACAGTTCCGTTTTTAAAGCACCCAGTTATCCCCATCCTCGTCTGGGAAGGTGATTGAGATCGAGATCGACGTACAACTGGGGATGAAACTGAACGATCCTGGGCGAGGAGGACGACGTTCAATTGCACAAAGATGTGGAACTGCATAATGATCAGTCAAGTGCAGGTTGGAAGGTGTGAGTTCGATATGCGTTGCGTCGCTACTGAGCCAGTTAAGGGAAGCGACGGAAGTTTGCGTGGAAATACGCCGAGGGCATTGCAGTTGGAATTTGGAGAGAGCCTACACACTCGGCAGCAGATAATCCATCACACGAATCTCCGTAGGCGCTGCCAACGCCACCAGGCGCCCCGACATTGCATCGAGATCGTACGTCCAGCCTTCTCCCGTACTCGGCATCTCCCACAACCACCCCGTCGTCGACTCAAACTCAATCTGCCGCCGCGCAGGAATCTTTGCGGCGTTGACCAGGATCGAGCTGCTGGTCGGCCACGTCCGCACAAGATGCGTCCCCATGAAATGCAGACGCCCGTAAAAGTCCGCGTCCCAGGTTTCGGCAGGGACGCGGCTGACACCCATGAGGACGGGGAGCGTGCTCGGGAGGTCGGCGTCACTGCCAGGAACCGGCTTGACCAGGCAGCGGGCATAGACATTCGCGCCGTCGACGAGGATCCCGAAGGTGTCGAGGATGATGGGGGCTTCGGGAGAGGAGTGCCAATCAGACTGGGCTGCGTACAACTCCGATGAAACCTCGAAGAGGGCGTAAATGTGGCTGAGCATCGTGAGGGGAGTGATGGGCTCCACGACGGCCTCTGCTGCCGGCGTGCCGCTGGGATGAAGTGGAGGGATTTCGATGATGACGATCCCTTCTGCGTGTTGGGCAATTATCGAGGTGCGCGACACGGTTATCTGCAGATTATTAGAGGCGCTCGAAGTGCAACACGAAGATACGCACACTCCTTAAATGCTGATAGACATGCACCGTCGCGGAGGTGTCTTCGACAAAATCCCATATGGTAACCAAGAATTCGTGGTGGTAGGTAAATCGGTCTGGCGTAAAGGCGACCGCGCTGAGCTCAAGGGTCGAAAATACACGGCGCGTCGCGATGAGTGTGAACACCGGGTTTACTGCTGCAGGGTAAATTTCGAACACCATGATCTCAACTAGCGTGCTAAATGGACCTCAGATTCGCATGTCGGGGGTGCAACAAGCCCACTCACTTGCCAACGGGATAGAACACCAAAAGTCGGAACCCCTTGTGATCCTTCGTAGGTTGGATCAAAAGCTCGGCGGGCGCCTCCAGCAAGACCATAGACATCAACGGGTATGGATTGAGTACAGCAGCGGGGCTGTACCCAAGATCCCAAAGATATATGCGGGCTGTGTCGGTCGATGTGACAAGATAGCGGCCTCCGGGTATGAGGCGCATCAGCGAAATTTGCCCGAGAACGGGGTCTGCAGGAGACGCCTTGCGCAATCGAGGGTGGAAGATGCGCGTCAAAAACGCGGGGATGAGGTCGTTAGTGGTTCGTGGCTTGGTCAACTGGGCAATGAAGCGTGCGGGCGATGTCGCAGCATGCTCCAGATCCGCCAAGGACATGTTTTCGATGGGGTAGGTCCAGATGGAAACCTCGTATGCGGCACAGACGCGGCGCAGAGCATCCATCCATACAGTACGGAGTGTTGTAGCAGCTGCCATGATTTTGGAAGACTAGAGAAGCCATGAATTCGGGGCCAGGCACGAAAAACTGACCAACCAGGCGAAGAGATATTATGTCTGCCGGGTCCATAAAACTCTGGATGTGGATAAGAGTGTCCATAGGGAACTCGGTGAGAGGGATGGATGGCCTGAGTGTACGCGTCTTTGTCTCCCCGGCAGGGTCGTCCATGACAAGGTCTATGGTGGAAGAAAAGGAAGGGTTCTTTATTTGAAACGCCGTCCTAATTTTGAATTCGGCGTCGATCATTTCCAAAACTTCACACCCTCTCTCCTTCCACCATGTCGCTAGGGCCTTTTGCTTCACCATTCTTCCGCAATGAGATGCTAACCCTGGTCGACCTGCCGCTCGACATTATAATCCAAATTCTCAAGTTTGCTAGAGGGACAGATATATTTTCTTTTAGCAGGGTCAGCTCGAGTTTTTTTGGTATTCTGTCTGTAATGTCCTCCCTATAGACCTGCAAGAAGTGCTTAGAAATCACTTTAACGCGCACCGTCTGGATGAATGCTGTTCGTCGCATGTGCGAGATCAACAACGTATTCGAGCCCAGTTTTCCGCTCGACGACATGTCGCTTTTAGAGTTACAATATGCCGCCACATCTGGCGCTGCATGGTTTGCGACGCGTCTCAATGTACAGAAAAGCGATACCACATCCGCTTCTCTAGAGCCTTTGGTCCGCCGCATCTTTTCGCCTCGAATGGTGAAGACATCCGATGTCGCTGCGGATAAACTAGGTGTTGTGCAGAAACTAGTTCTTGTGCCCGGCGGGCGCTTTCTCCTCATCGGCACCGACCATCTCGTTCATTTATGGGACCTTGGCCACGGTGCTGGAAAGCTTATCAAACCCCACGCGCTAGCGTCCGTCGCGCTCCCGGTGCCGGGTAGCGATCCCTACATTTCCATCCTTCCCGCCGCAGATGGCGTAGGAATTGAGGTTATGATTCGATCATATAATCGTGACGCTAAGTAAGGTCAAAAATGTAGAAAAATGTGCACTGACCTTTCTACAGATCCTCGACTCTCATGGTCTATCGCATATTCCCGTCGGACAGACATCCCGAGTTCATTTCTATCACTGAGCCTTTCACCTTCACCCATGCTTCCACGATTTCAGGCTTTCTGGCGAAACCTGGCTATTGTATATTGCATTCTGCGCACTTAATCTTTTTCTGGGACGCTGCTCGCAACTTGTGGACCACTTGGAAAGCCGAACAGTCCCTAAAAAGGGCAAGTGCATGTTTTTTGAATCTTAATGGTACTTGAACTACCTTCAGGTGTTTGTGTACGAGGACGTGATAGTCGGTGTCAGCGCGACTACAATCGCCATCTGGGAGATGCCCACGCCGCATTCAGACGTCATGGCGACCTCCGGAGTCGCCCATCGCGCGATTCTGACCCTCATGCATCCTTTCCCGAACGTCGATCTCGAAATCTCCACCTCAGCCAACTGGCTCTCTACAGCGGGCCAGCCCTTCTTCCTATTCATCACCGCATGTAGCGGCGAAACCGCTACCTAGCGCGTTACATCATGCAATCCCTCGACCGCAGCGCGAACTGCAACCTTCCACCCAGCCTCCCTATTCTTATGGACACCGTCCTGATCTCGCCCCCTGTAGACGGGCCATCACCGGGCGAGATCCAGGTCTGCGGCGAAACGTTATTCTCTTTGTGGAGCTCGCCAGCAACTCCCAAAATCGAGGTGCATGTCTCCCCGATGCCGAAACAGAGAAAAGAGACGGGGCCGCCGTTTATTCCTCTGTGTTTGTTTGAGGACGAGTGGGGTACTACCTCCCAGGATCCTACTCCTTTCGACTTTTCTCTTTGTCCAGTTACCGGCCGGCTTTGTATGACTGTCCGTGAAAACGAGATCCTGGTGCTGGATTTCTTGATTCCGAATTGATGTTGTACACTTAATTATGTCTCGGAGTATGTAACATTGATCTAAAAATCAGTTTGTGGGCAAGGTTGAAGCAAGGGCGTAGACTAGAGCAGAAGTCGGAGACAACGGATCAGACGCGTTAGCGCCGCTACTTAGGCTTCTGAACTTGAACTTGCAACACAGACTTGCCCTAGCCCGTCACCATCTTGATCATCATGCACCTATTGACGTCTTTTATTTTCTCGCGGCTTCGAGTAATCCACCGAGGTATTCGCACCTGGCACTGTTTGACTCCTTTTGACTCTTCAAACAATCTTCAAGTTTTCTCCCAGTGGCAAAGCCTGGCTCTCATTTACGAAGCTTTCTCATTTCCTCTTTCCTGGGTAACTCGGGATAGATATGCATCATCCTCATGCCACTGCGGATGCCGTGGGTGTCAGTGGACGCTGATCAGCCGCGGCGCAGTCATGAGCAGCAAATACTTTCTCAGAGCTCTGATAAAGGTGGTTGAAGGACACCAGCATTCTTCACCGTACCCCCATGGACACCAAATTCAGGAAAGCAATTCTCTTTGGATGGATTGCACTTGCTGCAGTCACAGTATTCGTATTTGTCGTGCAATCAACCCCCCGCGCCCATTTTGAGGCTTCCGCAAGCAACCCCTCTGACCATCTTGGACTCTCTTGGACAGATGTGAGTCCACCAGATTTTCAGTACCCCGCGCGCCTTGCTTAGGCGCGTCTTATTGTAGATTATACCAAACGACCAACTCAAGTGGGTGGATTGCTACTCGGAGCACCAATGTGCCCGCCTGAACGTCCGTGAATGCGCATACCCTGTGATCTTCTCATCATCTCCTCGTCCGCAGGTGCCCCTCAACTACTCCGAGCCCAACGGCGAAAGGGCCGTCATTGCGATCACGCGCTACCCCGCCGCCGTCCCTCCAGGCTCACCTGCGTACCGCGGACCAGTGCTTTTCAACCCAGGGGGCCCCGGCGGGAGCGGCGTTGCATTCGTCGCCCTCGCCGGGTCGTCATTAGCCCAGTTTGTCGGGCCCGAGTTCGATATCATCGGCTTTGACCCTCGGGGTGAGTCGAGTTTTGTTTCC
Organism: Mycena latifolia; assembly: GCA_029289555.1. Taxonomy (NCBI): domain Eukaryota; kingdom Fungi; phylum Basidiomycota; class Agaricomycetes; order Agaricales; family Mycenaceae; genus Mycena; species Mycena latifolia. The sequence continues at coordinate 66,747 of JARJLE010000140.1, read as the reverse complement.
AGTGCGCGTGTGCTCAACATCGGTAGGCGTGGCGCACTCGACCCCGCACGTGTCGCTGTTTGACACGGGCATGGAGCGGGCTATGTGGCACGATATGCTCGTGCGCGAGCTGAATACGAGCGATGGGGTGGCGCACGCGTGGGCGCGCGCGCAGATCAACGGCCACCTGGCTGCTGAGCGCGCCGGGGACTACCTGGCGCACATCAACACGGACAATACTGCGCGGGATATGCTACGCATCGTGGAAGCACACGGGATGGAGAAACTCCAGTACTGGGGATTCTCGTACGTTTTCAGTGATCTATTTTCCGTCTCTGATCATCTCTCCAGCTATGGGACTGTACTCGGCGCAGTATTCGCATCCATGTTTCCGGTCCGTCTATACTGCGATCAGAATTACTCTTATGACATTATTTCCACAGGATAAAGTGGGACGTATCGTGATAGACGGGGTCTTGGATGCCGATAACTATTTCGACAGTAAGGCTTTTCCAATCGAATTTCTGTGACTCACACGTCGCAGCGCTGTGGTCTCACAGTCTATTCGACACCGACCACGCCCTGCAGTCCTTCTTTGATGGCTGCGCAGCGGCTGGGCCTGCGGGCTGCGCTTTCTATGCCCCGACCCCCGAGGAAGTTTCCAAGAACCTCACCGCGTTGTACGAGTCAATCCGTGCGCGCCCGATTCCAGTGCACACTGCATCGGGCTACAGGCTTGTTGACTTCGCCTCCCTGCGCCTGGGCGTCTTCAGCGCCCTGTATTCGCCACAGCCAATGTTTTCCCTGGGGGCCGACGTCCTCGCGGCGCTCGCGCGCGGCGATTGGTCGTCCCCGACGCTCGACTTGCTGCTGGAGCCGGTGTTCGAGTGCTCGTGCGATCCCACCGAGCACCAGTTCGATGCAGTCGGAGACGCCATGCTCGCCATAATCTGCAACGACGGGCGCGTGGTGCCCTCCGACTTTGAGGATAGCGAGCAGCATTATGCAAATATGACCAAGGCGTCCGACTGGGGAAGCATCTTGGCTTCTATCCGGATTGCCTGCTCGTGCGTTCGGTGTGTTATTTTCACTCCCTGGGAAGCTGATCCTCTCGTAGAGGCTGGCCCGACGGCCCCAAGAAGCACTTCCAAGGTGCTTTACCCATTACTTATTTTGTGACTTTTTTGCTTAGTTTTGCTGGACAGGCCCGGTTGGCGGGAACACCAGCACCCCGATGCTTATCATCGGGAATACAGCAGGTACGGGACGCTCATGTTTAATGCGCGCCTCTTAGGTTAATGTCTACTATTCAGATCCCATCACACCACTGTGGGCGTAAGGCAACTGTACTTGCCTAGCGGTGCTCAGTTGTAATTATTTTACAGGGCGAAGAAAACAGCAGGGGTCTTTCCGGGCTCCGTTGTGCTCACGCAGGACTGCGCTGGGGTATCGTTTCCCTAGGACTATGCACGGCAATCGGCTAACGGCTTGTCAATCCCCAGCACACGTCCCTTGCTGCGGCGTCACCGTGTACCTGGGGCCATATCCGCGAATACTTCGAGACCGGTGCTTTACCCGACGCAGGCACCATTTGTCCCGTAGTCGGCTCGCCCTTCCCGAACACAAGCGTCCAGCCCCATGCACAGACGGTGTTGTCTGCTACTGAGCGCCGTATGTTTGATGCTTTCACAGCCGTTCAAGGGAGCATTCGGCGTAGGAAATCTATTCTGTGAAGAATGGGTTGTGCGTAGAGATTATCACTGGTTGAACACTTCATTTGCTGGCAGCTTTTAGAATGGGTGGTTCTTGGAAGCAACAACTAGGAGGTTTCCTAGAAACGTGTATGATATCTAGGTCTGCGGAATATTGCGGCTTCGGAGTCTTGTGAGAGTTGAACGCGCTCTAAGCTTTAGGTAATTCGTATTTTCTTCTTCACCCGCTTCTACCAAACCCTTGACAGCTTGCTCGCTGCTATGAGTTTGTTTCATCGTTCAAAGATCGGCCACTGAATTATTGCCTGCCATCTCTACGCAATCATTTTTCAATGCAATTTTTCCGTCCCAAAACTCACTGGACTCAGTCACTTTCAAGTTTAGTCCAGTTAAGAGGCGCATTGGGATAATTGCGATCTGCCGTGGGTCTTCTGGCGTATGATCAGGCAGCAAAATGAGAAAAGCGCACTCATCGATTAGAGCGATGTTTGCCTCAGCTATATCCCCGTCCTTGTCTACAAGGACGCGCTTGTTGACTTGTTGAACACCCGAAGTGCATACGCGCAGCGCGGGAGCTCGTCGTCGCGCAGCAGCCCGAGGGAGTGAGCTATCTCAGTTAAAAGCTCAGAGGGGTGCAGGTTCGTACGTGCGACTTACTAGTAGCTCCCATCCCATCCAGTCCCTCAGACATGGGCCGCGCAGAGTGCACATCCGCAGCCGTGACACGTATACAGCTTCACACATGTCTCGCTGCACAGATAAGACAGTTGAATCCAGTAGATAATGCTTGAAATTCAAGGTTTTAGGGCTCAAACGAGGTATATGCTCAAGAAATTATGGCTAGCTAGGCTAGATTTTTGTGATGGGGACCAGATATTGACTCCTGATGTTTGGGGTTTTGTTCCTGATGTCTTGGGGTTTCTCGGAGTGTAGAAAAACTAGAAATTCAGCGAGGGCAAGCGACGAGCGACGAGGACAAAGGGTTGGAGACAGTGACTCCCTATCTTAATTTGGAATTAACGAAAAAGCCACAAACACGTGCAACCTAATACACCGTCGACAAACTCGCGAACTCCGACTCACTAGCTCTTTGCTGAGATGGACTCTGAACCGTTACCGGAAGACTCCATGGACATGACGAAATATCCGACTATATTCGACCCATCGAGTCTCGTAAGAAAAGGATTCTGTCCCGTTCGTTCCGGAACGCCGCTCCTCGAAACTCATTCCCTATACTACGAGCAACACGGAACAGGCGAAAAGGTCAGTTCAGCCTAGCAGCTCGGTTCGCATGATTCGATCAAAGACTTTGTTCAGCACGTCCTCCTTATATGTGGGCTCAACAACAACTCCTTTGGATGGGACTTTCAAGTGCGGAGCCTAGCCCCGACGTATTCTGTGTTGGTTTTTGATAATCGTGGTTGTGGGTATTCGGGATACCCACTCGGACGTTACACGTACGTTTTGCTTTCTCATTTAACCGTATACGACCATGATTGACTACTTGAACTCACAGCACATCAGGAATGGCGGAGGATATTCTAGCCCTCCTCGATCATATCGGCTGGTTACGGCAAATACATGTCGTCGGTGCGAGTCTCGGTGGAATGATAGCGCAAGGTAACCGCCTATGTATTCGACTCGGACTGATAGAACTTGCGCCTTCAATTTTTCTTAGAGTTGGCATCGAGGATACCCAACCGCATTGCCTCCCTTACTCTTTCCGTGACAACGCCCGGAGGAATGCCATGGAAGAACCTTCCACCTGTGGGTTTTGTGTGCAAGATCTGAACATTCTGCTCACAGCTATTCAGTGGGAAGGCATCAAATGTCTTACTACGTACGTCCTTGCGCAAGCCTTTCACACCTTCCTTCAAATGAGTTGGGCCGCAGCCTCCTTCTGACCCAGGATCCTGAGAAGAAGGCGCCGACTGTCATGAAGATGCTGTATCCCTCTACTTGGCTGGATGCCAAGGCCAGAGACGACCCGGAGGGACGTTTGAACCGTCAAGTACAAACCGAGGTTAGTTTCCTCTTAGATTTTTTAGGCACCGAGCTTATCCGCACCCAGATATATCTCCGGCGCACCATATTTAGCCCCAAACAACGGATCATTGGACACGTATCGCAATTGGCCGCAGCACTCACTCACCATGTTGCTCCTGACCGGCTCCACCGAATTTCCGAGACAATCCCCAAAGTCGTCATTCTGTGCGGCAGTCAAGATTTCTTGGTCGACCTGCAGCATTCTCGAGACCTCAAGACACATATTCCTAGGGCGGAATTTGTGCAATGGGCCGAAACGGGCCACGGTGTTCACTCGCAGCGGCCTGCGGAATTTTGCGACCTCCTCATGCGGGTTTTTCGTGAAGCGGATCTGATATAAATTTCTGTTCATCAGTATCTCAGCCTTGGCCATCCAACTTAGGAAGCCCTCGGAATCTAACCGACTGCCTGTCAATTGATAATATAGTTCTCGGAAGCGTATCTGACGAATCCGATTGATACATGTACCAACTTGACTTTTAAAACCTGGTGTGTGACAGACTCGTAGTTCAACATCCCCGATTCAAGCACTCAGATCCCACCATGATATTTGCCTTGAGCATCCTAATATGCTCTACTGCATTTTCTGCGAAAGCTAGGCCGGTCTCATCTTTCACCTCACAATCATGGCTGCCATTCCCGACATCCTTCCCGATCCAACTCACATACCAATCCCCGAATTATCTGTTCGAGAACATCGCTGTTCGTTCCACGTCAGAACTCCTTCTCACTTCAGTGATGTCTCCCGACCTCCACACACTAAATCCAACTACTGTCAACGGCACACTCGATATTATCCACACCTTCGCCAACAGCACCGCACTCACCGGCATCACAGAATATCAACCCGGTATTTTCGCCGTCGTGGCCTCGGCTCTCAACACCACCAGCCGTCGCGCAGCCCTGGGCTCTGTGGCCATTTGGAGCGTTGATTTTAACTCGGCCGTTCCTGCCGTGAATAAAATCTGCAGTCTCCCTGGCTTGATTGGCGGGAACGGTATATCTTCACTTCCGGGCCAACCCGACACTCTCCTCGCCGCGGATTCCGACTCTGGAGCCGTTTGGTAAATCAACACGTGCACGGGTGCAGCTCGTCTGAGTCGTCTCGCAATCCAGGACCCGTATGAAACTTAAGCAGCTCCTCTTAAGTTCTGGCCGGTGTAGACCAGCAAGAACTTATAAGTTCTAGCCAGAACTTAAGTTCTGGCCGCGTACCGTACTACCCATTGTCGTGTATGTATAGTAATTATATATTGTGGGTCACGAAAAATCAAGTCCTGGCCAAAAACTTAAGTTGTGCGGACAACTTAAGTTCTGGCGCAACTCAAGTTCTGGCTGACATCTTAAGTTGCCCCAGATCTTAAGCTGACGCCCAGATCTTAAGTTGCCGCCCAGAGCTTAAGTTGTGGGGTCTAAGTTCTGGCGCCGGCGCGTTGGTGAGCGGGCGCGGACGCCGCGGACGAGGCGCGCGTGGATGAGGCACGGGAGGAGGTGAGTGGGGCCGTGGACGAGACGAGTCCGGACGACGCTGGCGGGAGCGGACGAGGCGGGCGCGCTACAAGTAATAGAATGAATAAAATTCCTTGTCGACACGGAAAGATATCAGTCGAAGGCGGGACTTCATTGCAGAGGCGTACTTACAGGCGTTGTCGTTGGCGCAGGCTTGCACGAGGCAAGTGGGCGCGCAGGCGTGCACAAGGCGAGTGCGGACATGGGCGCACGCCCGTGGCGAGTGCGGACACGGACGACGCGAGCCCGGGCGGGGGCGGGGGCGGGGGCGGGGGCGTGGACGAGGCGGCTGCGAACGACGCGGGAGCAGACGCGGACGCGATGGCGGACGAGCCGAGCGAGCACGGACGCGAGTGAGGACGTGTGGCGAGCGAGGGGTACAGGCTGGTGGTCAGAGCGAACTAGGGTGCGGATGCGGACGAGGCGGGAGCAGCCGTGGACGTGATGGCGGACGAGGCGAGCGTGGGTGCGAGCGAGCGGCGCGTGAGTACTACCTGGAGTTATCAACAGGATTGCAAATAGGAGGCAGCCAGACGCACGAGGGTGGTGATTCCTGTCTTCTCTCCGAGTCAAACGCGCGTGGCTTCCAAAGGTGGCCAATTTGGGTGGCAAAATGTAGCGCCTGCGGGCATAGCTTATAGACGTGCGGTTGTTGAAGGAAATTGACTTACCCACGGGGAACACGTCGAAAAGGAAGAGGAGGAGGTAGAGGATCAGGTGCTGCGTGGCCACCCCTCCCGGCTTCTTGTCAGACTCGGAGTATACAAGTCACGGTGGCAACCTCCAGATGGACGATTTTGAATAGAGCATGAGCCACAAACCACGAGGGAGGATGCCCCTCGCCAAGTGCCCATCTGGTCTGGTCGCGCTGTCGAATTTTGTTCGAGATGGATCGGAGAGGGGAGGAAGTGAGGGAGTGGCACTGAAGGAAGTCGAAAATCACCCAAGTCAAGCCGCACGTGAGTGACATATTGACAGATATTTGGCGGTGTCAATTCGGGTGGCACATCTCCTTCTCTTCTCCTCCACAACCTTTCTGGCCGCGTTCTAGTAGAAGATCGGCACAAGCGCAGTGCTCGTCCTGCACGGCTGTCCCATTGACTGGTGTGTCTCGCCATCTCTCCAAGGAATGTTGACTCAGTGACAACTCCGCCCGAGACTCTGCGCAGCGCGCTTCATCGGCGTCCCATGGTACGTCTCTCACTGTCCCCGCGCCACCGTTTCGCTCACCAGCATGTGTACCTAGATCCTCAGTGATCCCCCATCTTCCTCAACAGCAGTGTACGTGTTGTCGTTCGCTCCGAGTTGGGATCGCAGGCTGACGGCGACTTCGCAACAGTGGCACTCTCGATGCGGCGCTCGGCACGGGCTAGGGCCACACGTGGAAGAAGGCTGAGCCAAAGGTGCGTTGGTTCTCCGCTTCTATTTACTTAATATATGGAACTGAAGCCCGTGTAGAGCTCAAGTTGTGCGGAAACTTGAAGTACTCCTCTGTCAGTAACTTGAGTAGTTGAATCTACTTTTTCTTTTCTTTTTCTTTTCTTTGAGTGATTGACAAGAACTTAAGTTGTTGGCGAACTTAAGTTCTGGCGCTAACTTAAGTTCTGGTGTCAACTTAAGTTTTGGGCAAGTAATAGTATATTGGTTGTAGGCGTGCTATATTGCGCAGTAAGCTACCTGGGCAAAACTTAAGTTCTGGCCAGAACTTATAAGTTGTTGCTGGTCTACACCGCCCAGAACTTAAGAGGAGCTAATAAAGTATCTGGACCCGTCAATGGCGCCCGGTGCGCCTGCCCCCGCGCTGGGTATCAACGGCCTTCACGTCCGCGACGGCTTCCTCTATTTCAGCAATTCCCAGCTTGGCACTTTTTCGCGAGTGCTTCTGGCAGTGGAGGATGCGGCGGTAAAGGCAGCCGGGGCTGTGGAGGCGCTTGCGACTGTTCAGCCGTCAGGCGCTGGACATGCTTTCGATGATTTCGCGATTGATTCCCATGGACGTGCGTGGGTGACCGCACATCCGGGGGCACTGAGTCTATTGTTCCCGGAGCGGAACGGGTCGTGGTCTCAGCTGAATGCGGCTGGGAATCCTGGTGGTCTTCCTTCGGTACTCATACAACCAACATCGGCGGCTTTCGGGCGCGGGGATTTACGACAGACAAAGATGCTCTACGTGACGACGGGGGGAGGTCAAGTTGTGGAAGTAAATACCATAGTCGGATAGGTGTGTGCATAGCACCTTTTCTTTTAGAGGGTATTCAAGTTGTTTTCATCCGCCGACTTTCAATCGGACCTAGGCCAGCCTAGGCCTTCGAAAAAAGAAAATTCATCATGATCGAACTCTGTCTTTTGCTTCCTTTAACTCGGTTAAAACGATAAAAACACGGGCTCGGCGGTGCTATCCGAGTCTTCCTCAGTTCTTGCGTTAAGTTGGCGACTGGCGTATTCGGCCGGCACAATCCTCTGATGTCATTCTGTCAAGTTCCGTCGGGATTGCCGCCGGCTTGGGAAATAATGTGGTCTGGGTCAACGGCCAACAGTCACCGGTCAGCATGGGCACCCGTCGGAACGAACATATAATAATTACAAGGGCAGCCTAGGTAACAATCATCGGAACTCTCGAAGCCCCACTTTCATACCATGCCCAACATCTTGCCAGCGAATTTTGGAGCAGTGGATGCCGGTGTCCTCCTCGCATCTGTATGTGTCTTCTACCTCTTGGTCCGACGCCTGCGTCGCCGCCCTTCGACACCTCTCAAAGGGCCGTCGAGCAACAACTTCCTCTTTGGCATGATGCCCTTCCTTATGAAGGCCCGTGATTCTGGCGCCGTCTACGAGGAATGGGCGGCCAAATACGGCTCGGTCTTTTCGGTCCCTAGCATCCTGGGCAGTCGTAGAATCATTTTCACCGACCCCAAAGCCATCGCCCACTTTTTCACCAAAGAAACATATGGCTATGTGCAAACGCCTCAATCAAAACGCTTCCTTGAGAGACTGATTGGGCGAGGCTTGTTCTGGGCAGAAGGCGACAGCCACAAGAGGTGTGTTCCCCTGAAATCATGATGATTTATTCTTGACTTCCAGAAAGGCAAAGGAGGGCCCTCAACCCTGCGTTCTCCCCTGCTTCGATTAAGAATTTGTTTCCTATTTTCTTGGATTCCGCCTATAAGGTCATTTCGCTCTTCTATGCCTGCTTCTTACTGAGATTCTTACTTCTCCACTAGGCAAAATCAGCGTGGGATTCCATGCTTGAATCGCAATCAGACGGAGCGACAATCGAAGTCCAGCAATGGTTAGTTCGTCTAAAGTTCAAGCGGTACATATCCATCCCCTAATGAGAGTATGTTTGAATTGCAGGATGAATTATATTTCGTGAGTTATCTAGCTAGCATCTGCTTGGCCGCACTGAATCTCCTTTGCAGTTTAGATACAATCGGTTTAGCAGGCTTCTCCCATGATTTTGGCGCGCTCTCTGGAAACACCTCCGACGTCGCTACTGTATTCGATTCTGTGGGCTCAAAACCGTCACTAATCGACACATTGATCTTCATGTTATCATTCATTTCGCCAATCTTCGAGAAGATCCCTACAGGCCGTCGTGCGATGTTCGACCAGCTGGGCAAGACGATGCGCGGGCTTGCGGATACTTTCATTGCGACGACTAGCAATGTTGCGACTAACGACAAGTCTGTGATTGGACTTTTAGGTAGTTGCAAAAATTATAACGCTGAGATTGATGTTAAAATTTCCCTGCCAGCAAAATCGGCCAGCACAGATAAGATTTCACAAGAAGAGGTTGTAGCGCAGGTTGGTCAGATTTGTTGGCGTTTACCCGGCATCCAACTCATCTGTCCTCAGATAAACGTCTTGCTTCTTGCGGGCTACGAAACAACCTCGAGTAAGTACAAACTCACATACCATTTCACATGAAGACCTAACAATATTTTCCTCTTCTAAGTCAGCCTTACGGTGAGCTCCTCATGTTGTGCGTTTACGAGGAGCTAGGAGTCCTAATCCTATTCGAATCCCTTTATAGTGGGCGCTAATCGAACTGTCCCGAAATCCTGACATACAAACTAAACTCAGAGATGAGCTCCTGAAGGCATGCAGGGATCGCGACCCTACCTGGGAGGAGATAAATAGTAACCTTCCCTTTCTTGACGCGTGTACTTGTGAGATCTTGCGTCTCCATCCCCCATTGCCTGAAAGCACGCGCATGGTACGCTATTTTACACCCGTCTGTTTAGGACTGCTTCTTAACCACATATCCAGGCCACGGAAGATGACGTCCTCCCGCTGAGTGCCCCGATAGAGACCGCCACCGGCGCCGTCGCCGACCAGATTTTTGTGAGCAAGGGTACGGTGGTCACGTTGCCGATTGAATGCATCAACCGCTCGGTTGAGTTCTGGGGCACCGATGCGAAGGTGTTCAATCCCTCGCGCTGGCTCGATGAAAATAGCGATCACCACCGGGCACAAGAGATTCAAGGCTACCGTCATCTGCTCACGTTCGCAGATGGGCCGCGCATGTGTCTCGGGAAGGGGTTCGCGCTCGCCGAGTTCAAGGTTCGCGCTCCGCACGCTCGATGGATTTATTGACGGACCAGCTTAATCACGCAGGGTGTTCTTTCTGTCCTCTTGCGCAATTTCACGTTTGAACTTCCCAATGGACCGGAGACCGTGATAGGTCGGCACAGAAACATTCTGCCACGGCCAAAGGTGGAAGGAGAAGCCGGATATGAGGTGCCTCTCCGTATCAGGCACTATGTAGAGTAGCTCCTTGTGCATATGCAAATTTTAAATTCAGCCTCTTTCAGAACCAAAGGGTCCCGATTTTTTTCGAATCGAAGATGTTGGCGTTCATATTCAACAATTCAAGTTGAACCAAAGTTGAACCGAGATCACGTGGATAAATCGTTTCAACTAGATTTTTTTGTTTTCCCTGTTTATCCGACACAAGTTTAGACCCGTGCCTTCGGCGCGCCACGTTTGCAGCTAATTTTCAGTTGCGGGGTTTTTTTTAAGAAAAGAAATTTATACGTGTGGGTGCCGACTATGACGGCACAGACCTTGCTTGCAGCAAAACTTTTTTTTTTCCCCTTTGAACTGGAGTGATATATCGCTAGTAGAGACAATTGTGCAATTGAAATTTCATTTCTCCTTCAACCTTCTCCTGCTCCAGCTTGTTTGCAACATTTCAATGAATTAATGGTGGAGGGCAGCTCAGAGAAATGGCAACACACACTTGGAGCTCACCGAGGCTCTTCGTTGAGTTGCTAATCCTAGGGACTGCCAGGGGTCTCCGCATGATTCTACATGTGCGCGGTGGTATACTCACTAATACTCCGAACTGAGCATTCACCTTGCAGTTACAACCAAGGACTTTGATCTTTGAGATTCCAATGGCTGAGGGATATGATTGTATATAAAATGGTCTGTCACCGTCTGTGTCTCCTCATGTCTGCAGGATTTGACTCAGCTAGCCGACTTTAAAAGTGTCTTAAGACTTAAAATCTCCGGCACCTGCGACCTGCCTACATGTTATAGATCCCAGATTAAACACAAATGTAATAATTTCTGGGCGTTGGAGTGCATTTTTACGACTTGAAAGGGATTCGCAGAATCGCAGTACCGGAAATTTTGGTCATGTGAGGAGATTCGCGCAATGGAGTGATGTTTGTTGGATTCAGAATATTGAATCAAGGAGGTCTCTGAAAATGTCCAAGTTGAGTATAGAGATCAGAAGATTTCAAAACGGGGTGTCCTCATGTACACGTGGACTTGGAAAGATTCGGTGAAAGGATCAAACCGGGTGGGCTGGGTCCCACGCAATTTTGAGGTTCCAGATACCTTGTCAAGCAAGGTAACATATACTTGGCCATCAACTACTACTACAGCTACCTAAACTACCTGTAACAGAAGTCAGTACCACAGATCTGTTTCAGAGAGGCAAAAGTTGTTAGACTGATACAAAGAAAATAGAAAGCACCTGCATTCAGAGCCAGGCTGCAGCTGATTTGGAATTAGTAGGGCCAAATCTGAAGAGTCAATTGTGGGTACACACAGAAGATCAGAAAAGCACAGTGAAAAGTGAATGAAATGTAGTTGACAGATAGGGGTATAGCTGGAAATCATCAAAGAGGTTACAGGAATTGAGAGGAGAGAGGGAGTAACAAAGCTGGAATGGGAGGGAGCAGAGAGTAAGATGAGGGGCAGAGGCAAAGTGTCCTTATCATTAATGAATCTGTGTTGAGGCCTTGAGGAGCGGCAGCAGGGCGAGAGGTCACATGACATTTCATGTGACTTAGTGGCAGTGTTTCCATGTGACTTTTGGGTGTGGCGGTGCTGAGCTCTTTTCTTATATAGGACAAGTTTAGACCCGTGCCTTCGGCGCGCCATGTTTGCAGCTAATTCTCAGTTGCAGGGTTTTTTTGAGAAAAGAAATTTATACATATACTTGGCCATCAACTACTACTACAGCTACCTAACACACTGAATAAAGGAAAATATCGACCTAGGTCAATATGTAGACAGAATATGTATTAATCAGTAGTGCAATCGAAATATTCTGAAAGCTTACCTATTGTTTTGGTCTGAAAGTGCAACGGAAGTAGCTGCAATCAGCGGCTCATTCAAAGACAAAGTATTAATTCATTGTCCGCCAGCTGTGAAAGGACCGCTGAAAGACAAACTTTCAGCTTCCCCTTTGTAGTGAGAAGAAAGAAAACCTTCCTAAATTTGGGAAAGCATTGCAGAAAGAGCATTTTTCAGCAGAACCCTGTCCCTGCACAACAAAGGGGGAAAGGGTTCTGAAAGATGTTCTTTCTGCAATGCTTTCCTAAATTTAGGACTGTTTTTCTTTCTTCTCACTACAAAGGGAAAGCTGAAAGTTTGTCTTTCAGCGGTCCTTTCACAGCTGGCGGACAATGTATTAATACTTTGTCTTTGAATGAGCCACTGATTGCGGCTACTTCTGTCGCACTTTCGGACCAAAACAATAGGTAAGCTTTCAGAATATTTCGATTGCGCTACTGATTAATACATATTCTGTCTACATATCGACCTAGGTCGATATTTTCCTTTATTTGGTGTGTAATGTACTTGTAACAGAAGTCAGTACCACAAATCTGTTTCAGAGCAGCAAAATTAGACTGATACAAAGAAAATAGAAAGTACCTGCATTCAGAGCCAGGCTGCAGCTGATTTGGAATTAGTAGGGCTAAATCTGAAGAGTCAATTGTGGGTACACACAGGAGATCAGATAAGCACAGAGAAAATGAGGGAAGTTGAATGAAATGTAGTTGACAGATAGGGGTATAGCCGTGGAAATCATCAAAGAGGTTACAGGAATTGAGAGGAGAGAGGGAGTAACAATGGAATGGGAAGGAGCAGAGAGTAAGATGAGGGCCAGAGGCAAAGTGTGCTTATCATTAATGAAATCTGTGTTGAGGCCTTGAGGAGCGGCAACAGGCCCTGGAACGGGTGAGAGGTCACATGACATTTCATGTGACTTAGTGGCAGTGTTTTCATGTGACTTTTGGGTGTGGCGGTGCTGAGCTCTTTTCTTATATAGGATCTAAGTACTCCTTTAACATGTTCTTACAACTAAAGCCGACTAAATGTCATGCGCTATATGGGTTATCTTGGTCATCTCAATATCGATATGGGGGCGTGACTGGGCGGCGTTCAGCGGAAACGTAGATCGGATGTGAGGACATTACCGAAGGCGCAAGGGATGATGGCAATCTGTCTTCACGCATCGCTCGGAGAACCGTGCGGGAGTTGAGGCTAGATAGACATTGAGGGAGATCCTCAAATCAATACATATACTTACCTCGCCAACAATGAGTTCGAGAATACTACGTATCAGAAAGTGAGGATTAGATAGCTCAGAACTTAGAGCATGAAACTCACATCTCGCAGTGATTACATAAAACGAGAGCCATATATCTGTGAATGATACTTAATTGTTAATCTCGAAGCTCGACAACATGTTTTGCTCCATACAATTGTCCTTCATGCGAACGAACTGTGATAAAATACGATTAAGGACGGCCACGTTTACCAGATTGAAGACACATACAAAAGCCAGGCTCAGGATGGCACCGGCACTACTCGGAAATCTAAATCACCCCGGATAACACCATAGCAGACTGAGACTCGCCTCGTTATCACCCCGGTTTCTGTAATAAGCAGATGAGCAGGAAGTTTATGATCCTGTTGCGTCACGAACCTATGGTCCACGCGATTAGCTTATCGACCAGTGCTGCTGTTCTAAGAAAAAATAAGTCTCGCCCACAGACAATTAAAGCCTTAAATTCCGACTTTTGATGTGCCCGATCGAGCTGCTGATAAAGAAGATACACCAATGCCACGGCAATTGTCAGTTCGTTTGCCACGCTCGTAGCCCAGACCGCATTCAAAAGCCAGGCCCATTTCGCTTCGAATGCCGGAAGAGTCACCGTCCGAGTCCCGAAAACAAGGATAATGACGCAACCAAGAAGCCGCAGGAATGAGAGTATCCAACAGAAGGCGGGGACGTAAAGACTCTTTGAGAGTCTGTAGATTCGCAATGAAAAGAAGATTTGAACTGAGAATGATGTAAGTGGCTGTGTGAGACGTCGTAGGACTGAGGATCCACCTGATGTACCGATGACCCCAGAGATGAATGCAGCAATGGCCAACGATGGAGGAACACGATCCAGCAGAAGACGCAAGGGTTGTCCGTAATCAGTGATAGTCTCTGTGTACAAAACGTGGCCAATGCAGATAGCATGGACCAACTCGCAGAACCTGGGAGATAACACAAGATTAGACATGTTAATAACACGGAGATGGAAAACATCCCATACAAATGCCACCTAGAAAATGAAGGTGAGGCGCCTTTCTCGTTTGAATCATATTTTCACGCACAAAGGACTTGATCTTTCCGGAATCGTTGGGAAAGCGGCCAAAATAGATGTATGTCTGGGTAGTTGTGACCCCAAAAAGAACATATGAGACGTGAACTCCGATTTGGAGTGCGCCTGGAAACACCTAAGGTTATAATGAGGGACCGTGGGTCAAAGTAGCAGCTCACCGAGGGTGATATTAGGGTCGAAACGGAAAGATGCCACGGAAGCCATGAGTTGACTCTGTTGTGTCAGTGAACTTATACAAGAAGCAAGAGGAGCGCACAACGAATGATAGGGATCAAGGGCCCGTGTTGTCCGAGACGTGCTTGGGAGCGTCTGTCTCATTGTGAGAATATAGCTCTTTATACTGAATTCTTTCTCGTTTCAACAGTGGAATAAAAAAAGCAACATGCCTCCCGATCATGATTGTGGGTGGCGGATCATTCTAACAACCAATGTTCACCCACGATCTATCGCCGACCCTGTGGGTTGATAGCCATTGGCTCCCGAATATAATTTGCTGGTTATTCGGCCAAAAACGAGAGGGTATTTTAGCGACTCGACATTCAATTCAGACAAAGAATGCATTACCTTTTCATAAATTCAGTGAAAACTGCATCACAATCATGATTCTGAAAAGTGTCATTCATGCTGCCTGACATAAGATTCACGGCAGATCACAATTATTCCAATTATTCGCATTGAATTAAACTTTCAAGCGACCGAGTCCGGTAAGCCCTTGAACGGGGAAAAGAGTGGGTGCACAGTGGAAAGTGTAGGCGATATTTTAGTGGCCAGTCTTTGAACGAAGCAACGTAAATCACAGCGAAGGGCTTGGTAAAAGTGGGTCAAGAAGGAAAACGGAGTTGGATTAGAGCGCGTTTAACTCTCACAAGACTTTGAGCTGTTATATGCCACCGATCAAGTGAGTTGATATTGTTCGCATTTATTGCTTCTGGCATTTCCAAGAAGCACCTATTTTAAAACTGTCGGCAAACCATTGATTGAACACGAGTGATAGTGTCCAAGTACCCACCCATTATTCACAGAATAAATTTCCTACGCCAGCCATTCCATTGCACGGCTGTGAAAGCATCGAACACACGACGCTCAGCAGCAGATAACACCGTCTGTGCATGGAGCTGGAGGCTTGTGTTTGGGAACGGTGAGCCGACGACGGGACAAACGGTGCCTGCGGGGGGCAAAGCGCCACTGTTGAAGTATTCGCGGATATGGCCCCAGGTACACGGCGACGCCGCAGCAAGGGACGTATGCTGGGGGTTAACAAAGACATTAGCCAATCGGTGCCGAGGATGATGCGATAAAGACAGTACCCCAGGGCAGTCCTGCGTTAGCACAACGGAGCCTGGGAAGGCCTCGGCCGTTTTCTTGGCCCTGTGGGATAATTAGAACCGAGGATCGCTGGGCAAATACAATGGCCTTACGCCCACAGTGGTGTGATGGGATCTTGAATGTAGATATGTATGAGGCGGCGCATCAAAAATGAGTGTCCCGCACCTGCCATATTCCCGATGATAAGCATCGGGGCGCTGGTGTTCCCGCCAACGGGGCCTATTCAGTAAAAATCAAGTTGAAAACTCACAGAATATCAACCGGTAGTAGAGTACCTTGGAAGTGCTTCTTGGGAGCGTCCGGCCAGCCTCTACGACAGGGTCAGCAACTTTTTAGACGGCAAAAATCACACATTGAACGTACGAGCAGGCAATCCGGACAGAAGCCAATATGCTTCCCCAGCCGGACATTTTGGTCATATTCGCATAATACTGTTCGATCTTGCCAAAGTCGGACGGCACACCGCGACCGTCGGTGCAGGTTATGGCGAGCCCGGCGTCCTCCACTGCATCGAACTGGTGCGCGGTGGGATCGCATGAGCATTCGAACACGGGTGCCACCAGCAAGTTGAGGATTGGGGACGACCCGTCGCCGCGCGAGAGCGCCGCGAGTATCTCCGCGAGCGGGGAGAACATGATCTGTGGCCAGTATATGGCGCTGAAGACGAGTAGGCGGAGGAGGGCGAGGTCGACGAGCGTGTGGCCCGACGCGGTGTGCACGGGAATCGGGCGCGCGCGGATTGATTCGTACAATGCAGTGAGGTTCTTGGATATCTCCTCGGGAGTTGGGGCGTAGAAGGCGCAACCCTCAGGACCCGTCGCCGCGCAGCCATCGAAGAAGGCCTGCAGTGCGCGGTCGGTGTCGAATAAATTGTGGAACCACAGCGCTGCAACGTATGAGTCACAGATATTCGGTTTGAAAAGCCTTACATACTGTCGAAATAATCTTCGGCGTCTAGCACCCCGTCTATCACTATACGTCCCACTTTATCCTGCAGAAACAATGTTAGAAGAATAAATCAGCTCGCAGTATAGACACGGACAGGAAACATTGTTGCGAATACTGCGCCCAATACAGTCCCATAGCTGAGGAGATGATGAGAGACGGAAAATAGACACACAGAACGTACGAGATTCCCCAGTACTGGAGCTTCTCCATCCCGTGTGCTTCCACGATGCGCAACATGTCCCGCGCAGTATTGTCCGTGTTGATATGGGCGAGGTACTCCCCCGCGCGCTCAGTGGCCAAGCGGCCGTTGACCTGCGCGCGCGCCCACGCACGCGCCACCGCATCTGCGCTCGCGTTCAGCTCCTGCGGGAGCATCTCGTGCCACAACGCCCGCTCCGCGTCCGTCTCAAACAGGGACACGCGCGGGGTCGAGTGAGCGACGCCTATCGACGGAAATAATGAGCAAGCGCTGGTTGGAAAGGAAACCTTAACTCGACTCACCCCGAGGGTCAAAGCCAATGATATCGAACTCGGGCCCAATTATCTCAGCTAATGCGGAGCCCGCGACGGCGACAAACTCGACGCCGCTTCCGCCGGGCCCTCCTGGGTTGAAAAGTACTGGCCCGCGGTACGGAGGCGAGTCTGGGGGGACCGCCGCGGGGTACCGCGTCATCGCAATGACGGCCTTTTCACCATTGGGTACAGAGTAGTTGAGGGGCACCTGCGGAGGAATGATGACAATGTCATAGGAGATGCGCACATACGAACGTTCAGGCGGGCACACTGGTGCCCCGAGTAACAATCCACCCATCTGAGTTCGTCGCTTGGTGTAATCTTGAATAAGACGCGTCTAAGCAAGGTACTGAAAATCTGGTGGACTCACATCTGCCCAAGAAAATCCAAGACCGCCAGAGTAGTCAGTGCTGGCAGAAGCCTCGAAATAGGCGCGGGGGGTTGAGCGCACGACAAAGACAAATCCTGCGAGGGCGGCAAGCGCAATCCATCCAAGGAGCGCTGCTTTCCTGAAGTTGGTGTTCATATGCATGGGGTGCGATCAAGAAGGTGCCGACCATTGGCGCCCAAAAGTCGCCCTTAATCAGTTCACGACTGCGCTGATCCGCCGCCGCGGCAGCTTGATGATGATGCGTTTTCATCCTCTTCCCAAATGACAAAGCTTCGCAAATGAGACTTTGCTTCGCCACTAGTCTCTCGTGACAGATTCCCTCGCTCCTTCCTCGTTCTGAACTTGCCACTGAAAAGACGGGAAGTCTTCAAGTTGCAGAAATGTTGGGGTCAACTTGAAGAAGTGCCAAGTACGTAGGAAACTTCGGCTTCAAACTGCGAGAAAATAGAAGCAGGGCATGCCGATCTAGATGGCGTTAAAGGTAAGACAAGTCCACAACCAGAAATCGACTCGGACTCGGAGGCCGGACCGGGACCTTCAAGTCACGATGGAGTGGCGGTGCTGGCGCATCGTCAGGTCGATGACGACTGATCCGAGCGTGAGTCCCATCAGGTACGCTAAAGTTAGTCGTGGTGACTGTGCGCGCTGTTTCGGTTTCTGCTCTCCACGTCCACCTTTGCTTTACCTCCACACTCTGGATGCTTGGTTCTTGGGCACTGCGATACCGCGTCGCACTCAACGGCCGGTGCACCACGATACCACATCGTATTCACTGCCTGGAGCCCCTTTCTCCCGTCCACAGTCGTTCCTCAACGCCAGGTAAATTTCCATTCGTACAAGTGAATACAGTAGGATACTAACTAGCGGACGTGGTTAAATAACAGATGAGAGCAGGACGTATAAGTATCATCGTATATTTGAATACAAGGCGAACCTCGTTCGTCTCATGCTCGCCTCCACCCTGGCTCCTCGCTCATTTCGAGGACAGGGCTGAACAGCTTGGAGGCATCTTCCTCGGCGCCGCGCGGCTTGTGCACCCGCAGGACGTAGAACACAGCGTCCTCTACGACGAGCAGGCTCTTGAGCACGCCGTTAATGTTCCACGCAATGCTCGCAACGACGAAACCCGCCGCCGCGTCCAATACGTAGTGGTTCGCGGTCGAAACAATCGCCACCAGGATCAGCGCGGGGTACGACATCCCCAGCACCCACTTGCCCAGCGTCAGGATACGCGAATGTGAGTGCGAGGGGAGTGTCGCGATGGTAAGTCCGATAACGAAGCTATAGCCAAAGTGGAGCGACGGCATCGCCGCGAGCTGGTTGCAGAACTTGTTCGTAGTCCAGACGCTCGCGACCTCGCCAGCGTGGACGGTGTCAATGAATCCGAACCCGTCGGAAGCGGGGAGCAGCCGCGGGGGCATGCATGGCCAGAGGGTGAAGACGACGAAGGCCATCAGATTGGAGACGGCGAGCGTGCGGCGGCGCGCCTCGAAGAGCTGCTGCGGCGCAGCGGCATAAAGCCACGCCAGGAAGGTGATCGTCCCGGGGATGTGGATGAAGCTGTAGATGCGGTTGAGTGCGCCGAGGAGGGTGGGGCGTGCGAGGACGAAGCCTTGGACAGCGGGCTCGACGAAGACGCCAAGCTGCTGCTCAAGGTGGATCAGGGATAGCGCGTGTTCACGCGAAACGGCCAGGGTGTCGTCCTTGAGGGTAACTGCGGTGAAGGCCCGCGCGAGCTGGTACGTCCAATACACGAGGAGCCAGTACCAGACCTCCACGAGGAAGGGGAACCGACGGAGGACACGCGAAACGCGGGTGTGGCGCCAAACGGCCGTATTTTGCGAGCGCACGGTACGGCCAAAAACCACTCGCTCTCGATAAGCTGAGTCGCTTGTGGATAACAGCGGCTCTGCGGTGGGGGAGAGTGGGGACCAAGCGGCGTCGTTGTCGGTGGCGCGCCGACGGTTGAGAACGACGCCGGCAGTTAGGATGGCGAGGACGATGCTTGGTTCTGCGTATGCTCCGAAGGACATGGTGGTGAGTGAACCAGGATGCAACTAGCGTGGAAACTTTGCCCCAACAACCTCGCCCATTTGTTTCCTGGTCGTGTGCCATGATGACCGACGATTCCGGCAATGTCATGCCGATGACATTATACAACTTAGAAGTGATCGCCTGCGCCTCTCACTGATGACGACTCTTTCCTTGGTTCGGCATATGCGGCAACACGTACTCAAATGCTGGTCAATCAACACCCTGCTATTACCTAGAGCCTCGTTGGAGCAGGGCGGGAACCGCGCTGGAATCGTCCGCCCTCGCCAAATTCCGTTTTCCCGGGAAATCCATGCTCCGGGACGCGGCGGGAGTCACTACTTTCGCTAGCAATGAAGCACGCTTATGCGCAGCAGATCAATCATGGTCGGGGCTCAACGGGGACGATAGATGATACGGTATTGATAACTATCCCTTTTTTCTCCCGACGCGTGCCGCAGTCCATTTCCCTTGTTTTACTTGGTCGTGTGCCGACGGATCATCTCCTACGACGCTCAGCAATTCAGTTCCTTTTCAAATTTTGACCTTGATCCGCCAAATCCGTGATATCAGTTTTGCAGAATATACTTATATACGTGTGCGGCATATCGGCCAACGCAATACTGTTCTTGGGCAAAAAAAAAAGACTGCGGGTCAAGCTTCAGGTTGAATTCTAGCAGCCAGGATCAAATAACAGTATGTCCCACGAGTTACCGTCCTCGTTACACACCGTTGTTATTTCGTTGCGTATCATTGGTGCGCCCTTGATGACTATGGTTTCCGATCGCAAGTTTGCCCGTATTTCCGAGTCCTCACAATTGTCAGCCATCACAGTCAGCGGCCCTAAGACGAAGAGGTATGTACACTCATCTCGCCGGTTGACCCGCCGAGCGCATCAACCGCACATTCGCGTCAGCCGGGCATTCAAACCGCCGCGGCAGTGACCCGTATTCTTCATAAGCCAAGCCGCGTCATTTAGTGGATACAGAGCAAAAGACTCGCCCCAGATGATAATCGGAGCCGGGTTCAACGCCGGCGATGATAGTCTCGGCGATGGAGTCGAGTACCCCAGACGGCCACGGGTACCGGCGTTCAAAGCGGTCGAGCGCCGCGTATTATTCTGGGACTTCTACTAGTTCTAGGAGGATAACTGCGTGCCATCGGCTGTGGGTACAGCGACTTGAAGAAAGCCATGTAGACGCGACACCTGTCAACGCTCCGCAGTGGTCGAAAAGGTCCCTACTTTTCGGCTTCAAGTTCAAGTTGAGTTCAGGCCTAAAGCTCAACAACAAAAGGGCCAAGGTAACGAGCGGGCCGCGAGTCTTACCTAGGTGCGTATGATTGAAATCTAGGAGAGCAAGTCTTGGACTTTCAGGAGGATTGAGTTGGGGGTCTCGGTTGAATATGCTTCTGGCCAAAGTGAGACACAGACAAACAACGCCCATCCAACTTCCATTCTCGGTCGCGATCAATATCATGACAGCTACCCGCATCCGGACAATGGACATGCCTCCGCTACCATAAAAAAATGTCTCAGCGAGTAAATGCCTAAATGTAGACCGATCTGATTCGCCGTCATAAATCGGGCCAGTTTCGCATCGTTCAACGCTCAGCGCTCAACAAGCATCATGGATGATCTATCCTCCGAGTCCGGCAAGATCGCTCAATGTCTAAATATGAGCCAACTGCTGTAGCCGCGTCTTTTTATAGGAGGCTATTTTAAGGCGGTCAAGTGGCTGTACAAGGCAACGACGGCTCTTTTTGCGTCTCCCGATCACTCGTGAATCCGGCTTTGCGCCATTCTTCTGGTCGGATATTGAATCCTATCAAGAGCAGAACGGGAGGGCGGTCGTAAACGGGAGTCTCGGACCAGAGCTATGTTACATGTAATCTATTTTCGTTCTCGGAGTAGGTCGTACAATGAACGAATCCGATGCAAGAGATTCCTCAGGACTCGTATATGGGTCGGAGGGCGCATATGGCGGTAAGATCGGTTCCTGTGGGCGAAGGGTTGAAACCGGGGAGGCGTTCAGAACCTCACCCATCACGATATCAATGCGGGCCCCACTCTGTAAATTGCGTTCCGCCAGTCTTCTTCTTCTCCGTTTCAGATACAAGATCGCAAGAAGCAACAATCCAACGACGACCACTCCAGAAATGCTACCCGCGACGATTGCTGCCACAGGCAAATGACTGCGGGTAGCGATTACTTGGGAAGGGATGGGGGTGGTGCTCGTCTGTGTAGCCGGGACGGCTACATTAGTTGCTGTGGTACTGACAGCCGGCGGCGAGTCATCAAACCTACACGCATATTGTTAGAAATCGCCACAGGATAACATAGAAATGCTCATGTGTATATCGCGAAATCGAAGATGAAAAGAGAGTTACTCGCTGTTTGTGCGACTAGCGTGTGAGGCTCGTTCTTGAGGTTCTGGGAACTGAGGACAGGGACCG
The DNA here is from genome assembly GCA_029289555.1 of Mycena latifolia. Lineage (NCBI taxonomy): Eukaryota > Fungi > Basidiomycota > Agaricomycetes > Agaricales > Mycenaceae > Mycena > Mycena latifolia. The sequence continues at coordinate 44,920 of JARJLE010000140.1, read as the reverse complement.
AATATAAGATATCGGTGGAGCTATCGGGAGCATGGGTGTAGGTGCCAATGAGGACGCCGTCAAGTGTGAATTGCAGATTGACGAAAGTGGTAGTGGAAGGGATCGTATTTGGCACGACGCAGAATAAATATATTGCCGTTCCTAGAATCCAGGACGTCAGCTGGATAAAACAAAGCCATTGTTTCAGACCCACCGGTAAAGTTTAAAGTGACAGATGAAGGAACACCACCATCGCCCTGCGTGGTATCGTGCTTGGTGTAATCGAAGAGTTGGGCAGGATCAGGTTGGACGAAGCATCCACTGCAATTCTACGTACATGTCAGAATATGACGTTCGACTGAACTAGAATTGCACTTGCCGAAGGATTCCACTGTTTCTCCGGGGCGTATACGGGAATAAACCCAGTTATCGGGTCCCCCTTCGTATCGTCGATGGTACGGTTAGAAACGGTGGCAAAGCAGCTTCGAACCTGAGCGAAGATGCATAATGCCACAGGGAGAAAGAGGCGAGGAGCCATAGTCGCGAGGCTGCGCGCGCGGGTGTAGTGCTCGTCATTTATAAGAGGACAATAATACTACCTCTCTGTCGACCTTCGTCACCATCAGAGGCGTTTGAAGGGAGCGCTTGGATAAAATTGAACCTGCAATCTATCCATAACCGAAACAAGGCGGATGATTTTCACCATGATTCGGGCCTGAAATCAACGACCACCGCCATCTTGAATACTTTCGAAAATCATTCGTGCATCAGGATCTCTATTACTGCAGTAGAATCCTTGGTCTGCTGCAAGTTCCCAAGCGAGGGAGGTCAGCGTTTAGTTTATCGTAGTATGACGTGGCACCATAGGAACAGATATTGGCCATGCGCTGTGGGATCGAAAAAAAAAAAAAAACAAGGATTTTGCGACGATACATCTCCACGCGCCGAACATGCCGGACCGAAATGAAAAAAAAATTAAAGGGAACCTGAATTTGTGAGCAGTCGGATAATTGCGGTTTCGAAAGGGCGCATGTTGCGACTTTTACGAGCATACAACAAAAAAAACCAGACGAGAGGGCAGTGCGCGGCAGGAATTAGAACGATGGCGTCACGATGCGCACAGTGCGCATCACCATTGAACGAACAGGATCAGTAGCACAGCCACGAGCGATCTGTTTCGTTCCCCATCTTCACTTCTTGCCATCTTCACCGCGGTGTTCTCTAGCTGTTATCCGCGCTATGTATCCCGTGGCAGAGCGAGGTCGCTCTCCAGCACCCAGAATGAAACCCGCTAGACGTATCCAGCCTTACCGCCTCCGGCCAAAGTAACTGGTATCAAAGTCGACCAATTGTAAGTTCTGGCCCTTCCCGCCTGTTTATGTATTCGAGCTTGCACAAGCGATGCGTAGTCCTGGCCACCACACTCGCCCTTTCCTGACACAGCTAAACCCACGGCGGGGAAGATCAAGACGAATGAATCCATGATCAACGCTGGTCTTGTGGAATGTACATCACTGATCCTTCTATAAGGCGCTTACGCCCCAGTCCTCTTTCCTTCCGCTCCCAGACTGCTACAGACTTGGCCTTTGGTTCCATGCGACCCTCAGGTACGTTCTTCCGAATAGCAGGCGCAGAGCTGACGAGGATGCTGTATTAGGTAGCCGGATCTGGTTCCTCACGTTCATTTTTTGTTACATTCCTTTTCTATGTGCGTCGCCCGACTCCATTCCTTGTGGGTGGGCTTCTAACTCCAGAGGAAGTCGTTCAAGCCCATATTCCCCGAGGTTTCGCAAAACATAATGGCATTGGAAAGCGGGACGCACTCTCCGACAGTGGGCTGACGTCCGCTTCGTGGATCTGGACATCAGACGCGACGGTCGGGAACGTTGCGTTCTTGAAAACCTTTAACAGTGCTGCAGGCAAAACGGCCTTGTCGGCCACAATCTCGATGACTGCGGTCAACCAGTTCACTCTGTGGGTGAACGGCCAGCCGATCGGAGCGTCGGGAGATGGGCCAGACGACTGGAAGTCGGCACAGATGTTTAGTGCTGCGCTCAACGCTTCCACGAACACATTATCGGTGCTGGCGGCGAACAAGGCCAACGCGGGCGGTCCGGCGCCAGGGTTCTTGGCTGCCATCCAAGTCAAGTACAGTGATGGCTCCGGCGAGACAGTCGTCTCCGACTCGAGCTGGGGCGTCTCCGCTTTTATACCGTCGGATTTCCCCACCCCGTCCGATACCTCTCCCTTCGCATCCGCCGCGTCCGCGGCGCCTTTCGGATCCGGGGTGTGGGGGAGCAGTGTTACAATTGCGTCCGCGGACCCAAACACTCCAACTCTGTCGGCAAGCTCGTGGATATGGTCCACATCGAACGCCGCCTCCACAGCTGCGGTCGGGACTGTCGGGTTCCGAAAGACCGTCGCCAGCCCTAGCGGCAAAAGCGCCACATCCGCGCTAATCGTCATCACCGTCGACAACGGCTTCTCTCTGTATGTCAACGGGAAATACGTGGGCGCGCCGCCCAACGCCCCCTCCATCCCTGACTTCCGCCGCCCGCAACAATTTAGGGTGGCCCTCGACGCTGCCTCAAACATATTTACCGTTTTCGGGCAGAATATCCCAGACCCAGGGTCGACCGACGCCGGCCCCGCGGGCGTCCTCGCAGCGATCCGGATCCAGTACTCGGACGGAAGCAGCGACCTCGTGGGCACCGATGCGAGCTGGCTGAGCGGCGCCTTCACGTCCGTCCCCACGTTCCTCAGCACCGCCGACACAGCGTTGTCCCCGGCGTTCGCCATTGGAGCACTGGGCGCCGAACCGTGGGGCGCACTCTCCAGCGTGTCCAACGCCCTCGCGGCTGCGGACGTCCCTGTGGGCCCCTTTGCCAGCGGTACGGCCGCGCAAGTGTCCACGACGTCGTCGACCGGCGGGGCGAGCACGGCAGCACAAACCATTAGCACCACGCCCGTGTCTGCCACGAGCACCAGCGCGCGCGCGTCCACGTCTGTAGCGACTGCGAGCCTCGCGGGCGCTGCCTCTGCGCCATCGTTCGGGGACCTCGCCGCCCCGACCTCCACCCTGGGCACCGCGAACTCGGCGGCGTCCAGCAGCGACCCGCCCGCGCCTGCCGGCGGCGCGTCCGCGCCCACCCTCTCCACCGCCCTCATCGCTCTTTTGGTCGTCGGCGTGCTCGCGCTGGTCGTGGTGGGCGTGGGCCTGTTCCTCTGGCGCCGCCGGCGCGCGCCCGCGCGGCATCAACGCATACAAAGCACGCAGCTGTTCGCCGCGGCGAACGACCCGCGCGCCAGCCGGGGTGGCGGTGGGAGCGAGGCTGGCGCGAGCTCGCGGCGGACGTCGTTCACGACGACGACCTCGGAGGCGATCATCCGGCGCGCGGAGATGGCGTGGCTGCAGCCGCAGCGCGCGACAAGCTTCACCTATCCGCACGCGCCGGTCTACCAGCAGCAACCGCCCCACCCGCAGCCACCACCGATGGCGTACGCTGACGGGGCTGCGCAGCCGGTGACGCAGTCAGCTATCATCCCGCCGACGAAGTTCGAGCGCGAGCACGCGATTTGGCAGCGCAACGCGGCGGAGGCAACAGCGGGGAACACCAGCGTGTCCGCTGCCACTGACGGTGTGCCCACCACCACCAGCGACAGTGCTGCACCGACCCCCGACGCGCGCCTGTCTACGGCGCAGACGCACATCAGCAGCCGCGCGTCGTCCGTGCTGTCGGTTGCAGCTGCAGTTGCGGACGACGACGACGCGTACGGCGGGCTAGAGACCCCGGGTATCGCGCCGCCGAGCTACTATGCGCAGTAGGCCGTGTACCTGCACTTTGCCGTTCCACATTGTGAACAGAATCTGCCCGTATTTATTGAATTTGTGTACACCCGCTGTCTTTTTCTTTCTATCATCTGTATACCCGACTTTTGCTTGACGCTGCCGTGTACTATACCTCCCAGCTACATATTTCATGACTCCATCCGCGCAAAATAGTAATAAACCGTACTTCGTTGAGCACAATTCTACCGCTCACACAGCCACCGCGCCTTGATGCGCCGGAGTTTGTGCATGTTTTGGCGCCCACCTTGTTCGCTGCAGCTTCCACTTGGACCCTTCTCCCTTTTTCTTCTAGGCTAGATTCTTACACGGCCGTCGCTCCACGTCTATGCTCCCCGCCGCTCTAGAATCCGACAAGAATCCGAGCGCAGCAAATGGAATCCTTTTGGAATCCCCAGGAACTCGAATAGACGTCGCCGTGTATCGTAATTTCTCTGTCCGTCCACGCGGCCGCTTTGCAGGCGGACACGTAGCAGATGAGATGTACTTGCCATGCCGCGGGCCGCCCTCGAGTCGTCAGCGGATCCGGCGCGCATCGCGTGACGCCGATGGCCTCCTCGAATCGCACTCGGCCCCGGCTAATAATCCGTCTGGTCTGTTCTGTCCTCTAAATCTATTATTGTTGGCCCGCAGCAAGAGGTCCCCTCCGTTTTATTTGCGTTTAATGGTCTGCCGAACGCCACAACGCACGTTCATGTCTGTCCATCTGAGCTGTGCGTCGCGTGCGATTATTTCGTGGGTTGTGTTATTTATTTCTGTCCACTACGCCATGCGTGCGCCAGAATTGCCCCGTTGCTGTTGCCTTTCATCCCATCACGGCCAATCTTACGGCCTTGCAACGAAAGAAAACGAAGAAAGAAAACACGCATAATGACCCCGAGCCTGTTACCCTGTTTTCGATCCTCGTCGCCGTCCTCGTCTCCGTATATATACCGAGAAGCGCACGTCCCCTTCAAGACGTCAATCGAACCCGGCGCTGACCACTGTCACCGAGAAACGAGAAAGCAAGCCTCGTGCGCGGAGATTCTCCGTGCCGAGTACCTCGATCTATTCTGGGTTTCTTTGCGGGACGTCGGCGTCCTCGGTCCATTCCCTCACGCCTCAACACCGACACCATCCAATTGACGTCGCACCATCTTTTGCTCCTTGTGCGGACGGCTTCGCTCTTCACAAGAAAAGCTATACCCATTCTTATTCCCTGGCGACCCACTCAAAGTCCTGCCCGTCAATTTCAGATCAGCCAAGTACCACCTCCCGCCTTACGCACACTTCCAGAATCCCGCCCGTCCCTTACTTACGAACGATTCCAGAACCCCCACAAACGACTCCAGAACCTCCCTCCTTGCGCAAAATCCCCCGGCGGACCCGAGTTACTCATACCCGTTCACATTCATCTTTATACCCTGGTCCCTGTCCCGTTTCCCGCTCTACCAGCGTCAAATCGCCGTACGTCCTCAACGTACTCGACGTACAGAATGTTTGTACTGAGAAGCACACGGTAATTAATCAGTGGCTTGGCGTACGTCCACCTCGCCTCCAGCTCGAGCTCGCTCGTCTTCCATTCCATTCCAAGGCGTACCCTCTCATATCCGGGTCCCTCTTTCTTGCTCATCCGCCGCCGCTCTCCCGCCTCGCCTCGAGCTCGCTGGTCACGAAAATCTTCCAATTTCCAACTCGTCTCCGCGTCCCCCTTTCTTACTCGCCCTCCCCGTCCCCATCCTCCCCTCTCTCCTCGTATCTCATCTTAACAAATTCCATTATATGCACGCCAAATAGCGATAGCGATAGTAGCGAGCGAAATAACTTATTGCAGCATAAATACCCCCTCCCCTCCCTCCCCTTCCCCTCGTCTTCCTCCCAGCTGTATCGTATATATACGTAGCAAAGCAAGTATCCTACACCCAAGTCTGTCTGTGGTCTGTCTGTGTCCATGTATGTATGGAGCCGTCTAAGGAATGTATGCATGAATAAATGAGTGAACGAACGTCTATCCGTCGGAGCGTCAAAGCAAATCAAAAATAAGGAAAAGAGGAAAGAAAAATCCAGGCCCGTCCGTAGGGAGCGAGCCGCGCCCTCTCGTCGCGGGAAGAGCGCGAACGGTGGATGGAGCGGCAAAGGCGGGGAGCCACGTACGCCCTACGCCCAAAACACCCACCACCGCCCCTTCCGCTCCCGACCCCTCCGCCCAAACGTGCCCTTCTCCCCGCCCCCGCCCCCGCCCCCGCCCCCATTTTGAGCGCCCTGCGCAGCCGCCAGCGCGCGCAGGTCCGGCGAGCTGCGCCCAAAGCTGAAGAACCTGCTCCCCCGCTTCGCGTACCCGCCCCCGTTCGCCCCGTTGCCGCTCGGCATTTTGTCTCCGTGGTCGTGCGACGTCGAGGACGGGAAGGAAGAATGGGGATCGGACGGGTCGAGGCCCGGCGCGCTGTCGACGCGCCGCCGCAGGGGCGCGAACGCGGCAAACGCGGAGGGCGGCGGGGAGGGGCCGTACGGCGACGCGTTCTCCTCCGCGTGTGCGCTGTCCTCTGCGTGCGCGGGCGCAAACGCGGCGGGCGACGCAGGCGGCGACCCGTGCCCGTGCGACGACGACATGCTCCCGCGCGCGCGGCGCAGCTTCGCGGGCCCGGGGGGCGCGGCGCCGGGCGGGAGCCCGTGGTTGGAGAGCCGCCGCGCGCTCGCGCTCGCGCTGGAGGGCGAGGCGGACAGCGCCGCGCCCGGCGGGAGCGCGTGGCCGTTCGCGCTCGAGAGCCGCCTGGAGGGGGCGGGGGATGAGAGGGGCGGCGGCGACCCCGACGGCGTCGCGGTCCCGCTCGCCGCCTGCCCCTCGTCGCTCGCAGGCGGCGTCGGCAGCCCGTACGGCCCCGCCCGCTCCTTCCCCCGCCGCCTCCGCTCGTCCTCCTCCTCGTCCTTCGTCAGGTCCACCACCCGTTCGCCTTCCACCCTTCCCTCCCTTTCCCTTCTTACCTCCCCGTCAGCGTCGTCCCGCTCCTGTTCAGCCGGCTCGCCCTCGAGCGCCTCGCGCTCCACAACCACCCCCGCGATCCACGCGCCCCTCACGCCCGCCTCGCCGTCCACCCCGCCCACGAGCACGCCCTCCACCTCGCGCATCGCGCGCTCCGAAAGCACGTACGCCTTGGCGCTCTTCGCCCTCTTCTCCCTCCCTCCTCCACCACTTCCACTTCCTATCCCTCCTCCATTGGCATACCCGCTCCCGATCCCCGCGTACCCACTCCCACCTGCACCCCCGCTGGCGTACGTCGAATGGGACGAAGACGGCGGCGAGGACGAGGGCGGCGCAGACGGCGAATACGACGCCAGAAACGCGCCCAGCGCGCCCGTGAGCTTGCCCGCGCGGTACGTCGCGGGCAGCACGTGCACGATGTGCGCGCGCGTCCACGGCCCTCCTCCCTGCCCTTGTCCTTGCCCTTGCATACCATTCGCACCACCGTTGGCAGTAGGAGAAGCGGAAGCCGAAGACAGCTCGAGCACCGACGCCCGCGGGCTGCCCCGCACACTCCCGGGCGTCGAGCGCGTCTTGCCCTTGAACCCGAAGAACGACGACCGGTTCGACACCGACACCGACACCGACGCGGGCGACGGCGGGCGGCTCGGGTGCGCGCTGCTGGTCCCGTTGCCGTTCAGATTGCTCGTGCTGTGAATGTTGCTGAGGTTGAGGCTCGCGGCGCTCCCATTTCCACTCTGGTCGTACGCATACGGCGTGCTCGGCGCGGAGCCGAAGCCGAGCGGCGTCGTCGGCGCGGAGCTCCAGTCGAACCCCCCGATGCCGCTGGCGCTCCCGGGCCGGCTGCCCCCCCTGCCGCTGAACGACCGCGAGTACGAGTGCGTCTGGTACCCGTTCGCCGAGTACGAGGAGAAGGAGGGCGGGCCGGCGAGGAACGCGCCCGCGAGCGTGCTGACGAGCACGACGTGCTTGAGCACGGCCTTTTCCGGCTGCGCGGGCGGGAGGAAGGAGAGCAGCGCGTCGAACGCGCGCCCGCCTGTTATGCCCGTAGATGGGGGCGGCGCGGTTTTGATTTTGGAGGGCTTGGGTTTGCGGAGGGAGGAGGCAGAGGACATGGAGGCGAGGGAAGCGGAGGAGAGCGGACGCGCGGGGAGGGGGGTAGACGCAGAGGGGGGCGAAGGTGAGAGTGAACTTGGAGAGGCAGAGGGGGAGGCGGAAGGGGACGGCGCAAGGCGCGAGCGGCGGGGCGCGAACGTCCCCGCGGGGTGCAGGTGCTCCGACGCCGCGAGCGCGGGCTAGGCCCGTCGGCGAGCGGCTCGGGCACGGCGAACGCGCCCGCGTCGTCCTGCGCGAGCTGCGCCATGTCCCCTCCGTTGGGGCTATTTTGGGGGGCGGCGCGCCAGGCACGGGCGACGGCGGCGGCGGCGTCGAGGACGGCGACGAGGGTGAGGGCGAAGGCGGGCGCGGCGGGGGCGAGGGGCGCGCGCAGGCGCAGGACGCGCAGCGCGGGCTGCATGCCCGCGGGGCCCGCGGCGGCCAGGAGGGCGGCGCGTGGCGGCGGGGCGTGGGTCACCAGCAGCACGAGCGACCACGCAAAGGTCGGCGAGCGCAGGATCGGGGCCAGTGCGTGGGGGGACGGGGCTGGCGAAATAATAATAATTAGTGGGTGAAACGAACTCGGTGAGGGACGCAGGACGCACCGCCGAGGACGAGGAGGACGTGTGGGGCGCTGGCAAAAATGTGGGTGAGGGCGGGCAGGTCGCGGGCGGGCCACGGGGCGTCGGGGTCGACGCGCGGTGGGGCGGGCAGCGTGTGGGCGGGCGTGAACGGGTCGATGGGCAGCCGCGGCCGGAACACGTCGGATGGGGCTCGGCGGGGGGCCGGCATCGTCGCGGACGACGACGACGACGACGACGACTCTGGCGGGGACAAGTGGTCGAACATGGAGGCAGCAGGCAAGCTTAGATTGGTGAAAAAGGCCTAATCGCATTACATCATAATCGGCGCGTCTGTGTTCTAGCCCCAAATGGATTTCATCTCCGCCCGGGATTCATCCAGGATTCCGCCCCAGAATCCCGTTGTAAGTCCCTGTCGCCCATAGCACCAACGAATATTAAGGCGGTTACATGACTTGCTGCGGACGCTCAACTACGTCCAAAGTCCTCTGAACTGCTCTCTATCCAGCGGACAAGAATCACCGGCGATCGAAACAATTCTCGCGTATTATCGCGATGGGCGAGCGTCTCGGATCAGCAGCCACAGCATACCGCCAAGCCCGGCCCTCTCGCTTCAGCCCTGCATTCAATTATCGATATCCTCCGACCTGCACGCCTCCCTCTTTCGCGTGCCTCTCACCCAACGCCGTGTTCAAAAATACAGCCAGTCTAGGCGCGTCGGCGTCGTGGACTCGTGGCATACTCAAACCGTATTGCGCGATTCGACGGAGATGTCTGCCCGCGACGGAGACGGCTCCGCGAGTGACCGTGGGCGCCGCGCCACACACGCGAGTGACCGTGGGCGCTGCGCCTCGGCACGCACACGGCGCGCGCCTGCTTTATCCAGGAACGCCTCAGGCCCATCACGCGCATACCCCATCCGTACCCCGGGCGCGCCCGATATGGGCACGGCGCGTCCCGCCCACCGTAGGCGCTCGTCTTATCTCACCCGTATTCTGAAACAACTCTTTCTTGATCAACGCCTACTCTACGCGGCGCGGCGGTGACTGTCACCCAACCAACGTGCTTCCTAGACGCCGTCCGGCTCCTGTTCCAAGCTGTTCCAAGCATGCTAGACGCCGTCCCGCGCCAAGCAAAGCAACTCAGCTCCGCATCTAGGGTCGTCTCTTCTTCTGCCAGCTCATATTATATTAATATTCGCCGCTCGCGCGTCGGTCGGGCCCTATGTACCACATCAGGAAAATCCCAGATTGCTAGACGCTAGGCATATATGCACGTTGCTATATCGTCTACGTGTCTATGCATGTCTCCCATACAAGCCATAGTAATCTTGGGTTTTCCTCGTCCGAGTCGACGGCCCCCCCCCCCGAAACGGCATCGAGTCAGGTCGAAGTCAACTTAAATAGCGCTTTCGTCCTTGCGCGCCTCGGCCGCGGTCTCGGTCTCGGGCTCGGTCTCGGGCTCGGGCTCGCCTACGGACGGCGCGCTCGAGGCGATGCGCGCGCTCAGCACAGACCCGTCCGCCTGCCCCCTGCGATGCGCTCGTCCTAAGCGGGGGTTTGTTTGTGTGTTTTTTGGGTCCCTACGCGTCTCTTCTCTTTCTCCTCTTCTCCATCTCCTTCTCTTCTCTTCTCTTCTCGTCCTCCCTTCCTTCTCCTCCCCGCTCAGCACATACTCCACGCTCCGCGCTCCGTACCCGCGCGCCGCCCCCTCTCGTCTTCTACGGCTCTGCTTCTGCTTCCGCTTCCACCCGCCCACGTCCGCCTAGCACCCAACACCGGAAAGGTTATCATACTCTTATATGTAATTATCGCGCTCGGTTCGGTGGCGCACTAGATATTACAGCTCCTCGCAACAACGGAAATAACGAATCGAATGAATTCCCGAGTGCGTCCCAGGACTCGGACTCGGACTCGGAACCGGCCAAAACCCCCGGACCAAACCATTTCTTGTGTGGAGACAGTCCTAGTCCTTGCAACAGCTGCAGAAAAAAAAATGGGCTCTGGAAAGCGACAGCTGATAAGAAATATGTATCAAAATTGTGAATCATACCATACCATTATCCAAGTGTGGATTTGAATAGGGTGTTTCAGAATTAAAATTTTGAGTCCAACTTGCACCCCAACTTGTGCCCCAACTCAACCTCAACTCGAGCCAAGTTGAGGCACAAGTTGGAGCCTTAATTGTGAAACACCAAAGCAAATATTTCTGTAAACGAGGTACGAGCGAGGGGGTCTGTCAAGAGAGACTAATATTTCTGCTCCAACTCCGAAGTTGAGGCAGAGTTCGCCTCGCGTATCGGATTGATGCCCGAGAACCGGAAGTTGGGACATCAAGTTGGGGCACAAGTTGGGACACAAGTTGGAGGTCTTATGCTCGACTTGACATCCAACTCCGATTTTGTGCCTCAACTTCGCTCAAGTTGGGGGTCCGAGTTGGGGCACGAGTTGGACCCCAAATTCTAATTCTGAAACACCCTAATGTTGACCAGATCTGCCAAAAAAAAAATTGACCGTGGACGAGGGGATACAAAAATGTGCACGTGTTGCAATTAAAGGAGCGGGGATTTGCTGTATATTCGTGCGCTGCACACACGATCTTTATTTTATCGGAGAACACGCGACAGGACAGGACGGCGGGGAATGCATGGATGGATGGATGGATGAACAGCATTCACAGCCCCGCCCGGTCATATATCATATCGCATCCGCCTCCGCCTGGGTTGGTTGGCAACGCTGGACATTTAATTTCAAGATTCGCGGTGTGAATATAATATGATATTTGCCGGCACATGGAGACGCACCAACCCTACCCGCGCGGACGGACGGATGGATACGGGGGGGTCAGTCAGGCCTTCTTCCAGTGGCTGACGAGGTGGTCGACCTGCGGACAGACGTACGTTGAATTTGCACAAAGGTGCAGCGGGGGGCGGCTTACCGAGTCCGAGTCGGCGGGGGCCGCATCGCGACGAAGGGTAATCCAACCATCATAGCCAGAAGGCTTGTTGTGGTAGTCGACCTTCGAACCGATGTCAGCAGCTGCTTGTACACAAAGGTGCAGCGGGGGAGCTTACCGTGTCGGCGGCGGGGGCCTCATCGCGACGAATCCAACCCCAGAAATCGTATGGATAATTTGTGCTATCGACCTTCGGACGGGTGGAGGTCTGCAGGGCATTGTACGCAAAGATGCAGGGGCAGCTTACCGTGTCGGGGGCCTCGTTGGGATCCTTGTTGGGAACCTTCGGACAGACGTCAGCAGACTGAATTTACACAAAGGTGCAGTAGGGGGCGGCTTACCGTGTCCGAGTCGGCGGCGGGGGCCTCATCGCGACGATAGGTAATCCAACCATCATGGCCAGAAGGCTGGTTGTGGTAGTCGACCTTCGAACAGATGTCAACAGTTGAATTTACACAAAGGTGCAGTGGGGGCTTACCGTGTCGGCAGCGGGGCCCACATGCACAACCGGAGCGACAGGTCCAGCCATCGCGATGGCCGCGAGAGTCAAAACCAGAAGAGCGGAGAGCTTGGTGTTGAACATGGTACGTTCGAATAGTAGAATCAGCAGAGGCAGGACTCTGTTTATCCACCTCGTCTTGGTGGTCCTTTATACGGTCCTTCAGGTATTGGACCCCAGGAATGCCCGTGCCCCCGAAAGCAAAGGGTGCCTTCGAAAGCGTCCGCGGCACCAACGTATGGCCCCTTTCGATTCGGCCATAGAGGGAAGCCTCAAGGTAATGGGCTACACCACTTCTTTTTACCGCTGAGATGCACTCGCAAGATAAGGCACTCTGCACTCATTAGGTACCGGTCCTAGATAATCTTCAAAAGGCCGTGGAGAGGATTCGCGATTTTTCGTAGGAGTTTGACATCTGATGTTTCGAGTACACCTTGAAGACAAGTGTTTGCAATGCTTCGACATCCCAGTGGACGAGATGCAGAAAGCAGAAAGATGGGTCGACATGAGATTGCAAATAGCTGTTGTTCTGATAGTGTAAGAGCGCCTTCGTCCCGCTCGAGTTGCAATCGCGCGGCGCATTTTCCGATGCACAGACCTTTATGGTATTACTGAGGGGACTCCAGGGAGAGAAGGAGGGTGAACTTCTCGAGTCCAGTACATGCCACGGCCTACGAGTGGCCACCAGAATCAAGCACACGTAGAGGCGCCATTTACGGTTCAAGGTGGAAGGCCCGCGTTTGTGAAGTTTTGTTCGTAGTACCCTCCCTCATACGAACTTGCCATAAATGTAAATGAAGACCATTAAAGCTGAAGTATTGTCTATGTCAGAGACCGGGTTCCAGTAAAGTCACGGAGACTATAGAATCTTGACAAGGTAATCAAAAGGCAATTTATTCATTTATGTAAACTTCAAGAAGGGTGCGACTTACTACCACGAAGTACCCCTACCCAGCTCCTATCTCCCTGTTGCCTTCCCCAGAATCATCTTAGCGCAGACCCCGAAGAATCTCCTCAGTCCGCCGCGGATTTACGAGTAATGCGCGAGTGGTACTTGCGCGTACCGTTCACGTAGCGTGGTAAGTAGGTGATATTGTACCTGCGGACACACGTTTGAGGTATTTCGCCTGATAACGCCAGCATATATTTCGATTTATCGGGGCCTTCCCCTTGGTTCCGATGAGCGCCGTTCATTCCCCAGTGAAATAGGATTTCGGCGTAGGGCTGCGGTGGGAGTAAGTAATTAGCTTTGCGCGCATGCGGTGGTCCTCGCTCGTGCTGGGCCTATATAATTTGGATTTGTAGGCCTATTCGCTACACTCTCCAATATTCGATCCACGGCGGCGCATCGGCAGGCTTCTCAGGTTGGAATCCGAATGACCGCGGGGCAGAGTATGACTCTGAGTCACTGCCCGACTGCCCATGGATCTCCTTCAATCGCGTACTTCCGATAAACAGTCAGCCAAGTTCAAAAACGTTAACATAACATGGCAGTCGCGCATCGCGATAATTGTGCCGATCGCTGATTCTTACGCTGGAAAGAGGGCTTGGGCGTGCATTCAGAGTTCTGAAAGTAGGAGATACAAAACAGACACGAAGGACGCGGCGATATAGTAGGAGGAGGGGACGATGAGGGCGGGAGAGAGAGAAAGAGTCAGATGACAAAGCGAGGTGGCTGTGCTGTTCTTTCGCCGCAATTTAACTTCCTTCCCGCTGCTGGGCGCGTCGGTGTCGGCGCAGACACGCATATTCCAACCCGCCGCAAGCTACTGGGCAACCATAAAGCGACAATTTGGGACCGTCAGCAGCCCATCGCTCTCCTCTCGTCGGAATTATCTGCGAGCAGCACTAATTAATGTATCTGCACGATCCTGCGCTCCCCGACCTTCGCGCGGTCGCTCGTGCTTCCGGTGACGCACGCCCGCCCCCCAAACGGCGCCAACGGAGGCGACACACAACAGCTCACAGGACGACGCCGGCACGTTCGCCATTGCCCGAGCCGCTGACGGACGGGCCCGCGCCGGCGCTCGCGGTGTCGGAGCACCTGCACCCCGCGGGGACGTTCATGCCCCGCCCTTCGCCCTCCCCTTCTGCGGGGGCGGGGGCGTGCGTTCGACGCGCTGCTGTCCTTCCTGCCGCCCGCGCAGCCGGAGAAGGCGGTGCTGACTGCCAGCTCCGACATTAATATTCGCCCCTCGCGCGTCGCCGCGTCCAGGTCGGCACCTACCAGGAAACTCGTCCGCCCTTGCCTAAAGTCAAGTCCAAGTCCAAGTCCAAGTCAAGTCGACGCGCTCGTCCTTCACCCTTGACGCTTCACCGGTCACTGGTAACCCTTCAGCGCCTCGGTCTCGCGCTCGCACTCGGGCGCGCCTCCCCGGAGCAGATGTGCACCGTGGACGTGGCGGGCTTCAAGTTCGCGGCATACAGGCGCGCGATCAGCACAACGCAAGCGGACACACCTTCTCTTGCGCTGGTCCATACACGCCTCATCCACGTCGTCCTCAAACAAACAAATACCGCTCCTTGCGCTCAGCAGTTCGCTTCAACCCTCCACTCCGCGAGATACTCTGTCCTATCCGTCTCCACCTCTCCCCTACTTCAAGCAGTAAGTATCAAGTCCAAGTGTCTTGTCTACGTGTCTCGTCTAGCCGTGTCTTGCCCTCTGTTCTTCGCTTGTCTCTTAGCTCTACATATCTGCCACCTCCTGCCATTCCTCCCACCGCCAGTGTCCACCCGGATTTCGCTCCACGATTCGATCCCCCCCCCCCCTCCGCACACACACACGTCATTTCCGCTTTAGTCCAGTATCGTACATACATACTTGAAGCGAGAATGAGCCAACGGATGGCGGCCGCGTATGTGGCGTTGCGTGGAGCGTGGGCGGACCCACCCGGCGTAGAAGAACGAAGGAACGAAGGAAAATAGGACTGGCATTAGTATTGGGGATTGCATGGTATCTAGCGGAATGAAATGAGGAATCTACGTCTCCTTTCTCTTGTTTGTTTTTCTCCTCTGCTCTCTTGGCTCTGAGCGAGGCGGCGGGGTGCGAAGCGCCAAGGGGCATCGACTCTGAATCTGAATCGAGACTCCGAGGCTTGAGGCAGTGGGGACACGCAGGCAAGCAGATAAGTAAAGAGAACGGACTGGGTGCGATCCGCCACGGTAGAGACAGCCCCAATTTCAAGGTACTCGAACTCGGAGGATGGCCGGGGCTTCCTCGGCGAGAGTAGTACGTGTGCCAGTAGGAGATGGGCCCGTGTCCCGGTCTGAAGTTTAGTCCACTGTCCACAGCCGAGACGCGGACGGAGGAGGGCCGAGCGCAGGGCACCGTGACGGGTGACCGGCTCGCGTCCAGCATCGCGTGCGCAGCGAATATGTGTACTTGCAGCGGAATGGGATTGGGTGAGAGGTGAGCGTGTGATAGGCGCAGGGGGCTGCGCGTCCCATAAGGAAGGAACGAAGGGTATTCGAATGACAAAATGGGCGCGGAATACGAGTATGGAGATTTCGAGACCAGACAACTTCGAGTCGAAATTCTGAGAGTTCGGGAAACGGCCTGGGCGAGCGCACCCTCTTCAAGTTGTGGTTCTGGACCTGGATCCGCTGCCGCTGCGTACGTCCGCGAAGGGCCGGCGACGCAAATTACTTGCTACTCGCGGACGTCTGTTCGAGGTCCTGGGATTCCACTCGAGTCTTACTGCGCTTGTATTCGATATTCGATCCCGATCCCGAGTCCGAGTCGAGTTCCGAGCCGGAACGTGTGTGGATTCTAGCCATGGATTCTAGTACAGAAGAATGAAAGAGTCGTCCTCGACGTCGAGGTGGAAGAGGGCGGAAGCTGAACTTTTGGCGCAGTGGCTGTGCTCGGCCTCTTCCACCACTACTCTGAGTCTTTCGTTCGGAGGCCTACGCCAGGCCGTTGAACTCGCCAGGAAATCAAATTGAATGAGCTACATAAATACACAATACATATACATTTCCAAATTATAAACTGTTTTCGCCGTCGCCGCCCAATACAGTGTGAATATCCGACAATATGCAACTCTCTTAGTCTCTCTAAGTAGATACGACAGCAAAGCAATCAAATGCGACGACAACTTGAAGGAACAAAAACTATCAAGGAAGTAAATGACATGGTAGACACTATCCGCCCTGCGCAGCCCGGCGAAGAGCCTCCATATCCAGCCCGCGCAAGCGAAGGCATTTGTAGTACAGTCTTTTTTCGGTCGGGAAGTGTACACGGCTAGCCAGGTGCTGCCCCGCGACCAGCGACTTGATGGCGCCGGCGATCAGTCGTTGCTTGTGCACATTAATCAGCGGTTCCAGGTGCATGGACGGTGGGAGAGGCGCGAGGGCGGAGAAAACCTCCGGGTGAGCGGGCGCTTCAAAGCTAGAGGTAACTGGGTCGACGCCGACGGCCTCCGTAGGCGCAGTAGGGTCAATCAAGTCAGGGAGTTTGTTGTGTCGGTGGAGCTGCGAGAGATAAACGCCTAGAAGATATATAATTAGCAGAGAAGCGAGCACGATGTAGAAATGTAGAATAACCTATGAACGGCACACACGCGGAATTTGGCTTGTCGTCGGGCGTTGACTTGCGTTTACCAGCGCGGGCGTTCTTGTCGCTGCCACTTACGACAGAGGTGGGCGACCCGACGTCCTGCGACTTTTTCTCCGCGATTGCCTGGCGGATATACTTGAAATCATCGGTGCTTGTGACGTATACTTTCAGATCATTGAATACGCGCATCTCCCACTTCCCAACGCCCTTCCAAGTTTTTATTGCTTGTGTAACCAATGGGCTGCGCAGACCTGAAATTATGGCGACCAACGTATTGAAGCTAGAAAGGAGGTAGGAGTTCTAAACAAAACAAGTTTAGATGCATATGCTTCATCTCAAAGAATGAGACACTCACGAAGGCTATCCGGATGAACTTGGCCACGACGGCGTGGCGCTCGGAAGGTGGTGCCAACACGATTTCCGACATAATAAAGTTCGTCATCAGATTGAACCGAGCACGTACAGCCGCGAGGGCGCTGATCTTGTCCGCCCACTCAGGGTCTGACTTCCACCGTGCTCTGTCCCGGAGGAACTGTGCCCAGTCGAGCACCTCCACATCCTCATACGACATCCCATCGTCGAGGACCTCCTCAAACTTGACACCCATGAAGAGCTCGCGATCGATCATGGCAAAGTGCGCCGCAATGACCTGCGCGCGATGTCTGAGGATAAAGGAACGGTGGGGTCGTAAAGGTTCGCCTGCTACAAACTTGGAAACCGGCGGATGGTTAACTGCTGATAGGGGGGGAGGGACATCGCCGCCCACCGGCGTCCTGCTCTGGAGAATCTCCAGAGGAACCGCATCCTCCGGCGCTGGTTTAGCATCGTCCGAGGGCCGGGGTAGCGACTCAAGTCCAGGAGACCCACCCACCATATGGGTAGATTGCGAGAGAATCGGTGTAACTGCCACTTCCATCGACGCGCTCTCGTCAGGCTGTATAATCCTGACATCGCGGTGTTCGTCCGCGTCAGCGTCAAGGCCGTCAACTGTACGGTCATCGTCCTCGTCCTCATCCCAGAACTGGGGCTCCTCATTATCGTCGTAGTCCCCATTCAAGAACCTCTCCCTCATCGTAAGGATCCACCCGTCGACCTTCTCAGCCTTCTCCTGCTGCTTCTGAGGGTTGATCTGCCCTTCCAGCTGATGCAGCGCCGCCTCAACGTCCTCACCTTCGTCGTCGTCGCTTAGCGAAGGAACCAGGGCATTTAGCTGCCACTGGTGGATGTTCCCTCCCGCGATCTGCGCGTCCGATGTGGAGACGGAAGATGCCGAGACGGAGGACCGCCGAGACGAGTTCCCATTGGAGTGCAGCCCCATCGACGACACGCTGTCCGACCGCAACACAAACTCGAACTGGTGCCCCAGCGGAAGCCGCCGCATGGGCTGGCGTAAGCCCGGCGGTGCCGCCGGGTGCTCGTCCCACGAGTCGTCCGACAGGTCGAGCTCGTCGACGGATATGACATCGAACGGCAACTGTGACTGGGCGCCCGCTGGGAACTTCGCGGGCCCCGAGGCAATCGGTACGCCCAACGAGTCGGTGGAGGCAGACGGGAAAGAAGCCGGGCGGTCAATCGACTCGGGGCGGTCGGGTGAGACGACCTCGAGCGGCTCTGAATCAGCTACCGCAGGGATGGCCGGCTCTTCAGTAGGGATCCCCTGGGCAAAATGCACAACCGGTTCTGGAATAGCTGGAACGGGTGTGGCGGCATCGGAATAAATGGGGGGAGGCTCAAGAGTCGGGGATGTGGGAGATACAGTCGTCGCAGATGACAGGATCGGAGACGGGTCGGTGTGAGGCACAGACACAGCCGAGGGAATAGGGCCTGCTGGGGATAACACCGCGAGACCCCGTGCTGGTGGAACCGACTGGATCATCTTCAGATACTGCTCAGCGCCCCCATTAACGCTCAGCAGATCCCGGCCGACGGTGAGCTCGAGATCGGTGGCATTGACATCCGCACCTGCCCCCAGCGGCGCACGCACGCCCGTCGACCGCTGATTCAGCACGCGCTTCCAGCGCCCCAGCCGCCCGATGGTCTTGACGAACGCGCGCGAGAGCGCGCTGGGGTGATTCGGCTGCATCGCGGGGCTGTGCACGAACGGCGGCGGGATGGTGTTCGACTCCGCCGCGAGATGGTCCATCCGCTGGAGGATCGAGAGCGAGGAGAGCGGCATGGTGCTTGCACGTGTGGACGAGCCGAGGATCACCGTGCTCAGGTGTGCATTAGCGAGGTCGCCACCGGTGAAGTGTGAAGGCCCTTCGGCGAGTGCCTGCTCATCAGAGAGGAAGTCCAGGTCCACATCCGAATCCTCCTCCTCAGCCGGTACCAGCACCTTTCGCGTCGCGGCGGCGAAGCTCTTCCCCAGCACATGCCCCTGGCTCTCGAGGACGGACTTAGTGGACGTTGGCCGCTGCTCCTTGGGTTTCGCGTGCGCTCTGGTATACACCTTCTTACAATCCTTGGCCACTTTTTTGAGCTTACGGACGATACTCTGGAACCACTAGTCAGTTACAATATAATTGAGAGAGACCACAAGAACCCACCAAACCTTCAACGTGCTTCGTCAAAATGGGGTCGCGTATGAGCGTATTGAGCCAATGCGCGACAAGGAGTCGCAGTTCGCGATCCGGCAAAAAATCGACCGTGAAGAAGGTGAGTAGCCAGTAGCGGATGGCGATGAACGTCCGTATGCGCACGACGCGACGAACCACTTCGTCCTGCGGCGACTGCGCCTGCTGCAGCGCCCAGGAGAAGCGGCAGATCAGCAGGTGGCACAGGTCGACCGCGCTAATGTACGTGCGGTACGTGAGGAAAAAATTGAGCAGCTCGTCGTAATTGAGGTCGCTCGTGAGCTGTGCAATCCAGCGCTCGATCGTCGCTGCGACAAGGATCTTCTGCGCGCCGTGGTTGGACGGGACCTTCAGCGTTGGGACCTCCGCCTTGGCCTTTCCGCTCTTGAGGCTTAGTTTCTTCGACATGCTCGACCACAGCGCGGAGGAGGAGCCGTCCGTGTAGCTCCCCTGCGAGACGGACGCATCGTCGGGCTCACGCTCGGGGACGACCTCGCCCCAAATGACGAACCGCGGGTCGTTGCGCGGCGCGGCCGTGTTGCTGGCCGAGAGCGACATCTTGATCACCGTCGTCTCCTCACCCGACGCTAGCTTCTCCAGCAGCGGCAGCCCGCGATACGTCTGCAGCACGTCGAACACGTCTGTCGCGTACCGCGAGTACTGCGCGGTCTCAAGCTTAGCCGAGAAGGACTCCGAATCGGCAGCTTCGGACGGCGAGGCGTCAGACTGGGTAAGGAAGGACGCCGCAGACATCGAATCGCGTAGCCGGAAGGGAGAGCGCGGGCGGGTAACGTCAGAGCCGGTGACCGATGCCGCGTCGAATGACTCGCGCTGCAGGTTCTCCATGTCCGCTCGCTTCGCCGTCAGCCCGGACTCAAAGGACTGCATCTCGCGGAGGAGCCGCGGAGTGGGGAGAAACTCTACCATCGGTTTGCGGGCCGGGGACTCGAAGAGTACGGTGGGCCCGAAGGGATGGGGTATGATATTGTGCCCGCTACTTCCGCTAGAAGACGCCTCACCGGACTGCGAGGACTGGCTGAGGAACGAGAAGCTCGCGGACGGGCCCGTCGTCGCCGGAGGGATCCACCCCATCAAGTCTGCGAACATGTCCCGACCGCGGGCCATGTTGTCCGAAGTTGTGGAAACCTCTTCACGAGATTCCGCGATTCTGCGCCGGTCTGTGCCGGTGGCGATGCTAGCGTCCAGCCCTGCCTGGACGCGTCCTGGCCGGACACCCTCCTTGATGCGACGGCGCCCGATATCTTGGCGACTTTCGTCCCCTAGCGTTGTCATATCTCCTCCTTTCTGTCTGGGCGAAGCAGCGTCATCTCCCCTTGACGAATTGTCCTTAAACTTCAGATAAATCATTCCTGAGACAGCGATTTAGATATCTGGAAGTTAATTGCTTCAAAGACTTACCATCCTCTTCCGTTATTTCGAAATGGTCGAAAATTTGTTGGAGAAATTCTGATAAGGTGAGCTCCCCTCCATTTTTGTCCGACCGAAGAATGTCACGCCAGTCATCGTCATGAGTTATTGCAACAGTGGCGCCAGGAACCTGAAATGATATTTTGAGTGCAAAAGCTAAGCGAGAATGCCGAAAGATTACCTCTTGAAGAATGCGCTCGTTGATTATTTGAGACGGATGGAAGATCTGGATAAGGGTCGCATCCACAATTCGGAATCATATTTGAGAGCGCACACCTTGGGAATGGGAGAGGCATCGGACAAAATGACATCGTGAGGGATTGCACGGTGTTCTCTCGCGGCCCCGCTTCCAAAAAAGCTCAGGGACCACGATAATAACGAGCTTCGAGAGCCATATGGCACAAAGCCATGGCCTGACCTGTCCAACGAGACATCTTCCAGCTGCTCTATTTTAACTTCGCCAAAAAGCTTTCCCCAAATTCCTTCACCCAGAGAAATCGTGAAGGCGTGGATGAAAGTAGTTTGATTGAGAGGATTTCCAGCAGCCGGTGGGGGATCTGCGAACTGGTGGCGGACAGGAGCGCCTCTATGCCATCGATATGCGTAACCGGTACCACCAGCTACTTCGGGCGTCGGTTTAAACAAGAGCTGGAACTCGTTCTGGAAGGAAATGTCTTGAAATGAGGCCATGCCCCACGACAGAGCTTTTTCGCAGCCAGTGACGAGATATAGAGAGCCATTCACAAGCCCACGTCCTCTGGCCGGGCCGTTCGCATATTTGTACCAGCTCTCTGCGTGTTTCGTTGCGTATTGGCGCAGAGATTCCACATGTTCAAGTTTCTCCAGATGTGCGCCATGCGGTAAGGCCAAAACAGCACCTCTTGGCCCAATACAGTTGAAAGAAAAGTCGCTCCCTGGGAACGGCCTGCACGCCAAATCAGACATGTCCGAGCTAGACACGGGCCGAAACTTACCTGAACAATGGCTCATGTACAGTTTCGTAAACAGAAGGGGTCGAAACATAGTTTCCTGGGTCATAATCCAAGTGCAATATGTCTCTGGAAGTATAAAGCGGGAGTGGGGAGAAATCCTCCGGAACATCATTGGCGTTGATGGGATGGTCTGCAGGAAGATAAATGTTGAAGAAAAAGTCGAATACTCCTTGTGGCGTGACTCTCCCGACGTCGCCTATGACAACACCCCTTTTTCGATACTCTGCGGGAAGGTTTATTTGGGGTCCGGGGACGTACAGCGGAAACCCACGACCCTGACGCAACAGCTGGCTGCAGTAGTTATCACTTTCCGTACGAACATTGCCTCTTGGATGTCCAAGTGGCAATGTAGAATTTCCTGTCCCCGCATTCATCTGAGTGATGAGTGTTATCAAAGCTGGAATTGAACGGATGGAATATGTACGCACCGCTGCAGTCGGTGGGTGTATGTTTATGTTTCCTTGCACATTCACGAACTGCGATCCTTCGATGCCGAAGCCAGTCGCATTCTGGAACATGTGGGAAGGGCTAGACAAAGGACATTCTATATTAGTTAACCAGCTCTTCGCGACTGGATCTTCATACCTCTGTGCAGCCAGAGAGTTTGGTTCCTCCATAGCCAAATTATAGGAAGAATGCGGGCGGAAGCAATGCGTCCGGAATGTCAGCATCCACAGTCCATTGATAGAAGCACCATAGACGCCATGGGCGCCTCTTAGATGCCACTTTGCATCCGCTCACGCCGTCAAGTCGAACTGTCGAAGCTTGGTTGGTGGTCGACAATATTCCCGACATCACAAATTGCTTTGAAGTTATTGGGAGCCAGTATAGGCATCTATGTGGCACGAGACGAGCCGTAGCGCTGGAAGAACGAGAATGCAACATGGAATTGAGTGGGATTCTTGAAGGACCCAAACGCCTAATTGATTTGTATGATCTTTGCGCCTGTTTATGTTGCAAGTCGCCGCCTGTCCTCTTTCTAATTTGCGCAATTGCAGCGGTGACCACCATCTCAACCTTTTCCAGAGGGCTGAAGTTCTCTGAAGCTCGAATCCGCAAAAGAATTGCTGACATCGGTATCCTTGAGTCTTTCAAGATCACGACTCGGTACATGCATGGACACAGACCACAGACGTGGGTGTAGGATACTTGCTGCAAGTGCGTATATATACAATGAGAGGAAGGAGAGAGGAAGGAAGGAAAGGGTGTTTGTGCTGCTTAAGTTATTTCGCTCGCTACTATCGCTATTTGGCGTGTGTATACTGAATGGGAATTCGGTGAGATGAAATAGATGAGTAGGAAGGGGAGGGGCGAGCGGGAGGTAGGTGAGTTGGGTGAGTAAAGAAAGACTCGGAGGGACGCGGAGATGAGAGGATACGCCTTGGAAATTGGGATGGAAGACGAGCGAACTCGAGGCGAGGTGGACGTACGCCAAGCTGTTGAAGGCACATACGTTTAATTGCTGTGTGCTGCTTCTCAGTTTCTGAGTACGTTGAATATATGTGTCGATTTGACACTGCCTGGCAGAGCGGGAGCAGCGACGGGGACCAGGGTTACAGTATGAGCGCGAACGTACGTGAACGGGTATGAATAAGACGGGTCCGGATCCGCCGGGGGTTTTGCGCGAGAAGTCGAAGTCGATTATGCCAGTGAGTCGAAGTCGATAGGTCGAAGTCGATTATGCCAGTGGGCGGTTCTGGGATCTGGAATAGTGCGTAAATTTAAAGTAGGGACGGGCGGGATTCTGGAATTATTATTGTGTGTAAGGCGGGGGCTGGTCTGCTGGCAGAGTTGGTACAGATCATCTGAAATTGACGAATAGTGGGCCGCCAGGGAATAAGAATGGGTATGTGCATTTCTTCCAAGGAGCGAGGCGGGCCGCGCAAAGGAGCGCAGATGTCCCGTCAATGAGATGGTGTCCGTCGTCCGAGTCGGTGTTGAGGCCTTGAGGCGTGAAGGACAAGTGCACATGGGGCAGCAGGCAACCCAGATTGCACACAAGAAAAAGGCACCGGCCCGTCCGAATTCATCCAGGATTCCGCCCCAGCTGCAAGATCCCGTCGTAAGTCCAAGTCGCCCATAGCACAAAAATTAAGGCGGTAGCCCTCTTAGCTGCCCTCTTTGCAGCAGACCAGAATCGCCGTCGATCGAAAACAATAATCGCGATGCGCGAGCGAGCAGCCACAGCCACAGCACAGCGTCAAGCCCGGCCCCCTCGCTTTCGGTCGACGGTCCCGCATTCAATTATCGTCCGACGTCCACGCCTCTCTCTTTCGCGTGCCTCCCCCTGGTACCGAACACCGTGCCTGTTCAAAAATACTTACAGCTAGTCCTGGGCGCGTCGGCGTCGGCGTATTGCCCGCGCCGGATATGTCTGCCCGCGAGACGCGAGTGGCCCGCGAGTGATGCACCACACGCGAGTGATCGTGGGCGCGCCCGATATGGGCATGGCGCGTTCCGCGCGCGACCACCCGCCGTTTCAGATCCATCAGTGTTTGCTCTGATATTGTACATATTTGTTTCTCATCCCGGCCGCTCCCTCTCTCAGTGTAAGCGCTGTGGATGTCGACTGGCTAGCGAGTCTAGGAATCGCCGAGTCTTGACGCAACTGCTATTGAATGTCGCCGCCCTTTCCCTTTCAACAACTTCAATTTGCACAATTGCAACGGTGACCCCACCTTTCCAGAGGGTTGAAGTTCTCTGATGCTCGAATCAGCAAAAGAAGCTGACACCGGTATCCTTAAGTCTTTCAAGGTCACAGTGGACCTTGATACTGCCAATATACCGTCAAGGAGGCAGTTGCTCTGTCGGCTTCGATGATCCTCAACTCAATGCTCTTCGTGCACCTCACCTTCGTGTTTTCCCTAGCCATCCATGATGATAGCCGCAAACTGTATTCATCCTTGACGGCCAATTCCATCAAGGTCTACCACTTGCTTCTCCCCAGTTCATCACGCAAACTTCAATCGCAGTCCATTCAGTGTTCGCGCGCTGGGTGGTGAGCTGGATGCCGTGGGCTCCTGAATTTCGCTGCCTATCGTTTTTATTGCAGGCTCAATCAGAATGGAGCGGAACAAGAGCGAAATCAGCAATGTGGAAGATGATCATGCTCATGACATACCCTGGGACGCTTCTCAGCGCCCGCAGAAATCTTATATAAATGAGAAGAGATGCAATTCGCTACCTCTTCCCACCTGTGCAGTCTGAAACCCGGCACTTTGCTCGACGATGCCCTCAGGTACGACGCGTCCTGTATTCACTAGCGCGGAGGCTAATACGCCATCGTAGGTGGCCGAACCTGGTTCACTATCACATTCATTTGTTTCCACATTCCTTTCTTATGTGCGTGCATCCTCCCATACTTTATACCCCTCTAACGTCTACAGAAGTGGCCCAAGCCCGTCTTCATCACTCCCGCCCGAGGCATAATGTGATAAGCCAACGGGATGCGCTATCGGACAGCGGGCTGACGTCCGCGTCGTGGATCTGGGCACCCGGCGCGACGAGCGGCAACGTAGCGTTTCTGAAAACGTTCAGTAGTACGCCGGGCAAATTGGCTGCCTCGGCAACGATCTCGATTACCGCCGTGAACCAATTCACAGTTTGGGTGAATGGGCAGCCAGTTGGGGCGTCGAGCGACTGGACCTCCCCGCAGGTCCTCAGCGCCGCTCTGAACCAGTCGTCCAACACTTTTTCGGTACTGGCGGTTAACAGTGCCAATGCTGACGCACCGCCTCCGGGGCTTCTGGCTGCTATCAAAATCCAGTATTCCGATAATTCAGCCGATACCGTCGTCTCCGATTCGAGCTGGCAGGCTTCCGTGAACATCCCATCCGATTTCCCCGTTCCATCCGACACATCACATTTCACATCCGCAACGGTGGCTGGTCAGTTTGGATCCGGGGCGTGGGGCAGCAGCTTAACTCTAGCTTCCGCGGACCCCAACGCGCCGAGTCTCTCGGGCGGGACATGGATCTGGTCCACATCGGACGCGCAGTATGCTGCGCCCGCAGGGACGGTCGGATTCCGCAAAACCGTCGCCACACCCAGTGGCAAGTCCGCGCAGTCCGCCACAGTCATTCTCGGCACCGACAATATCTTCGTGCTGTATGTCAACAGCAAATATGTCGGCGCCTCGCCGGCCCAGCCGAACGCAGTGGCCGAGTCCACCGCTTGGGGCCGCGCGCACCAGGTCACGGTTGGGTTGAACGCGGCCTCGAATACGTTCACCGTTATTGTACAAAACATTCTTGACCCCTCAACGGGCGCGACGACGCCCGGCGGCCTCATCGCGGCCATCAGTATTCGCTACACGGACGGCAGCAGTGATCTGCTCCGCACAGACCCGAGCTGGCTGAACGGGCCCGTCACGGGGGCACCCGCGTTCCTCGCCACGGCGGACTCGGCGCTTGCGGGTTCGTTCAATCTCGTCGCGTTCGGCGCGTGGCCGTGGTACTCGCTGCTTGGTATAGATAACGTGCTTGCAGCGGCGGACGTGCCCTCCAGTCCCTTTAACGGTGCCGTGGCCGCCTCAAATAGCGGCTCTGGAGGCGGAACGGGCGCGGGTGGAAGCGGTGGCGTGGGCACGAGTAGTGCAGCAGGGGGCGGCCCAACCCAGGGCAGTAGCACTAGGGTTACAGGCGCGTCTGCCTTAGGCGCCGGGCCCAGTGGATCCTTAGGCGGGTCTACCGTTGCATCAGCCGTGCGTTCTGGGAGCGGTGTGACCGCTTCTACGGAGACCGCCAACGCTGCCAACGCTGCCAACGCTGGCTCGGGCACGGGCACGGGCACGGCGACGCCTTCTTCACCTACTAGTGGCACGAGTTCCTCCTCCACGCGTGCGCCTGTCCCCATCGCGGCGATCCTCGGCGCTGTCTTCAGCGGGCTCGCTTTGATCGTCATCCCTTTGGCCATTTTTCGTTGGCGCCGCCGCCGCCAGACTATCCAGCGTCGCTCTTCGCAGTCGAGTATTACACCATTCGCCGCTAATGCTGCAAATAGCCAGTCCGGGTCTTCGCCTTCGCGCACATCGCTGGGGAGCGTGCGGCCCGCAGAGATGGCGGAGCTGCAGCCCCAGCGGCTGAGAAACGTGAATTCTAATATATCGCGGCTGCCGGCGGACGTGGCATCGGAGCCGCCGCGACCGGGAATCCCGCCGCAAAGCGTCATCCCGCTCACCAAGCTTGAACGCGAGAACATGATGTGGGGTAACGCTGGCGCGTCTGAGCGCGACCTCACTCCCCATGATGTCACTGCCTCTTCGTCGAATAGCCAGAACGCGTCTGGTACCGCAGTTGGCACCGGAGGTACGCTTGGGCCGTTGGAGACACCCCGGCCAGGAACTGTTTATGGTGACTCTGACCCCGAGACGGACACACTCCCGCCACCGAGCTACTACGCGGAGTAGCATTTTCTTTTCTTGTCGCATATACTGTATGTCTATAGGTATGCCCGTGGATCTTTGCGCTGAACGTATTGTCTCCTAATTTCAGTTTGGCTCAGTTTTTTATTTTATCTCGGTCCTCTCAAGTTCCTGTCACTGCCCACGAGGATCGAGCGAATCCTGACTTGAGCGAGTACTTTTTCTTCCCATTATAGACTCGAAAATCCGAGTTAGTTTGACGCCCCTGGAATAAGGCTTTCGGACTCTCGTCGCGCAGTTGCTGTTAAGATCCGAATCCCTTGGCACCGTCTTTAACCTACCCGACTCTATGCTCCGTTCCCCAAGCCCCGCTCTATCTGTCTCTATTTACCGTTTCCGGATCCTCGCCAAGGTGGACGCGCATTTAATGAGCTGCAACCGCTGCTTGAACCTGTGATAGAACCTTTCTCGTTGAAGTGGAGATCCGTCGGCCCGTGTGCCAGGAACGCGTCCGCAGCGCTATCCCGTTCGAGCCCATCCCGACGACCCCGGAATCTGCGCGGGATCCTGCTTTTGACTCCTTGAGGCCCAGCTGCATCCTAATTCTGCACAATTGTACGGACTTGCGGACGCCAGAAGACACAGTCAATGGGGTTGACTTCGGTTAATATGCGACTTTATCAACACTCGAGACGTTGCGCCGTAATTTCACTGTAATTTCTCAGTTACAAGTCCTCGATCCTTATATTATCAGCGACTGCTTAGCGGGCCAAACTAGTTAGTGGGCCACTTGCATAATAGAACGCACTGTGATATAGAATCCCGGGATTTGGTCGTTATAGGATGGAATATGACCTATCGCGACACTGTATGTCAAATTTCGAGGCAGAGTGATGCGGCGATCAAAGGTTATGAGAGATTCTCGATCAAGATGCCGGTGTGTGAACAGCATTTCTTATCTCCGAACGGCCCTAGCGCTCGTCTTTGGCTTGTTTCTTCACCAATTCTTCGCCGATTCACAAGTTTTTGGGCTTGTTCGCATCCCTTGATTTGAACCAATGACTCCATGCCATACTATATGTGACGACAATTCTCCCTCGCCTCTTGGACCCTTCAAGATCATCTCAACCTGATCCTGAGCGGCACAATCCAGCCACCTCTATAGCGATCCACCGGTTATGGGTTAGGACTTGGAACTTAGTTGTTGCATTTGATACCACTAACCCACTATTATCTAACGTCGAGTTGGCTTTTTACTGCCCGACTTTCTGTTCACGTTGGGCTACCACTCTAAACCACCGAATTTCAGTTGCACATAAAGATGAATTTTGTTAGACGAGTTATGGGTATGTGGGGGTCGTCCTTTGCATTTAAGTATGTCTTAATACTTCCCATTGAGCCGTATATGTCTTAATTTTGGGCTTCATTGCACTCTGTCCTTCAGAAGGTAGGCCATTCCGTCCGGACAGCAATCTCACCCATCATAGATGGCTGGAAAGGCAAACAGTTATGGTCCCAATACATGTCAGATTTGCTGTTTGAGTGTACCCAATAATGTAGCCCTATCTACTAAATGATTTGGAATGCACTGGGGTGAATAGTACGGGTGTGCACAAACGATTTGGCCGGGTGGCCCACTAAGCCGTTTATTCCCCTTTTGGGATACCACCGGAAATAAAATTCGGTAGGCCATGGAATGCAAATGTAAATTCCCAAAAAATATCTGAGCTCACACATAGGATGTATACCTTTGTTGATGAGCCCATATACCTGTATCCATTTGACTCTCTGTACGGGCTCGAGGACAAAAATGGTAAGGTGGCCCGGTAACCAGTCTCAGATAATAGATCCTTGAACACCGGCACTTATGATCAATGCGATGCAAAATTATCTCCGGCCGTGGCGACACGACTATCAGTGGCAGTGTGGGCTCACTCAATTAGAGCGCCATTGACATCCAGGAAGTTTTGATGTAACAGAGCGCCCTTAGTTTACTTATGAGCGGCGATTCGGGCGCTCTGCCCACACAGTCTCTCTGTTATCATGCGGCCTCCTTTCGTCCTCTTTTCTATCTTGTTGGCCAGCGCCTCTGCCCTCAACGTCACTTTTGACGACACCAACAGCACCTTTTTTTTACCTACACGCAATCGTACAACGCCGTGACACCATCTACGCCCTGCCCGACGTGTTTCTGGCAACTTGACGCGTCGCAGGTGTACAGTGCCACCTGGCACGACGCGGCTGAGCGCCGCTCTGGTTCATGCACGTTCCGAGGTTGGTTTTGCACCCGCGTCGTTTCTCCCAGAGTCGACTTTCTGACCTTGTTCTTTTCAGGATCAGCGATATACCTGTACGGCGTTGACGTGCCTGGTGGCGCAAACATTTCATTCACCATGAATACGCCAGCGATGCAGACGTATCACCACTACGACGGCGATTCGACTGGCGCAGTCTATCACGCCCTTCTGTTCCAAGCAGGCGATTTGGACCCCGACACGGAGCACACGTTGACGTGGCTCCTCGAACCCGCGGCCGACGGGGGGTCGGTAGGAATCCTCGACTACGCCATTGTTACACAAGCGGACTTAACTGACTCTAATCCGTGAGTTCAAGATCTGCTTACTTCCGATGATTTAAATATTTAACCATTTTCGATTTAGGCCCGCGTACGTGGATTAAACACTTCGCTGTGTTTACGCTCTAGGTTGACTCCGTCTCCAGCCCAAGCCCGAGCGCCACGAATTCGAAGCGCCCAGTTACATTGATTGTGGGCGCTGTTGTCGCTGCCATCGGCGGGTGCGCTGTGATGATCACAGTCGTGTTTGTACTGTGGCGCCGAAAGCGTTCCAGAGACGCTCACGTCAAAGAGTTGCATCTGGACACAGGCGCGGAGATGGAAAGCGCAGCTTTGCTCACCATCCATCCCTTCCATGTATGGCCCGCGGCTCCGCGCAACTTGCGACCTGGAAAGCAAGACGGCGAGGATGTGCAATCGAGCATTCTGTCCCAGGACAGTGGTGAGTCGACGCTGGAGGCGCGCATCCGATCTCTGGAAACCCAGGTGGCGGGACAGCTTCAAGCACCTCCTCCATATTGAAGTTCTGATTGTCAGACTGAAGTTTCCGGCGGTCGACCTGCACGGGCAGCTCGAGGTACTAGTACGGTGGATTGACGGATGCTCGCCCCGACACCGATTAGAGTTGGGCCACATGAGATGAAAATGGCCGACACCGAATAGTTCACAAGTCGCGACGTCGCTGAACTGGTGGTATAACGAGTAACTGTCTCCACATCAGACTGGGTATTTACTCGATTGGTATTCTCGCAATCCGCCAGTACGAGTCGATGGGGCTAGCGACGTGCAGCGCGAATGGAGGACCCGATTCGAGTGAAGCTATTTCGAAAGTTATTTGTAGCTGGTGGGACTAGGCTCAATATACGAAAATGGTAGAATATAAGGGCGCATCAGGCGCATCATGATCGTACGAATTGGTTGGAAATCACGTGTGATGGTGATGGTCGAGACTTCCACTTTGTGAGCTTCACCAAGCTTCATTGCTCTCAGAACCCGCCTTCCCAAGAGCTCTTGCTTCAGCGCTTCCTGCATTCCTGCTCATTGGCGCGAGGGATCTTTCTAAGTAGCAGAGCTTCTCTTCCCAGGCTTCGCCGAAGTCTTAAATTATTATGGGCTGAGTATGGACGCGTATCTTGGGGGGCCTCAGCTCTCTTGACAGGCATTCGAATCTCCTCAATAGGGTGGAACATTCCATCCAGTGAGGTGGCCAAAGGGGGGACGACGATTGGTACACACACCATGAGTTTCTATTGATTGCTTGCTCATATATACGAACGACAGAGGGAGCACCGGAGCCCCATTGCTCCAGACGTACCTGTTCCCTCCAGCCAGCCACCGTCGTCGTTTCCACCAGCTGGAATTTTCCTTCGCGTATCGTATCCAATTGTACGTGCTGAAGTCTATCATATCTTGCGTCTCTGATTAGAATGTAGCTCCAGTAGCATGAGGGATTTCTCGGTATTAAGCTTGCAGCTTCCATTTGCGGCTAGCGTGTGGCGCAGCCGTTGGCAATGCAAACTTTGCCCCTACCAGTGGTCACTGCTGAACCAGCACAGCGACACACCAGTCGGTTTCATCTACCTCTATTTTTGCGCTAATTATCGCTGATTTACACCTACCTTAGCGCAATCGTTCCGACGACACGAACATTCGTTTTCGGGGAGTTGTGGGCAGTAGAGGAACGTTCGTGAGTCTCACGACGAGAAAAATATTTTCCTCCAAAAAAAACTTATGATCCAGACCTCATTTCACGTGGCGTTACCGTCGAAGAAGCGCGTCCATACTTATCAAACACACTTTTCTCTGATCCCGTCATCAGAAGACCAAAGTGGTGGCCTACCGTTTTCGGATTCATCCGGGAACACACCTTCTCCCTTTCTCTGCTCCGAGCTCGATGAGCCTTCAAAGCCCGTCGACTTTGGCTGGGTCGCGAACAATGTCGGTCGCCGGCGTATCACCGCGTCGGGATCGCCAACGTGTATCTCACCAGACGTCGCACGAGGCAGCGGTCACCGAACCCCCTGCACTCCCTCTGCCAGACGTCTTTTCACACCCAGCCGTCATTGCATACGTCGCAAACCACCCCAATCGACCGCTCCCAAAATTCGGTGCCTATTATATGCTACAAACGCTTGGGGAAGGCGAGTTCGGCAAAGTCAAGTTGGGGTTGCATTACAAGTACGGCGAAGAGGCTGCTGTTAAGCTTATGCGGAGAGAGATGGCTGATAATGAGGGGAAAATGGCAAAGATCGCGAGGGAGATTGAGATTTTGGATGTGCGTCTGCTACGTTCGCTCTTCACTTTCATTGTTCACACAAAGACAGATGCTCAAACACCCGAACATCGTCCGCCTTTACGATGTCTTTGAAACAGACAAGTTTTTCGGCATCATTCTCGAGTACGCGTCGGGTGGCGAGCTCTTTGACCATATCCTCGCCCACCGGTACCTGCGGGAGCGCGACGCTGCCAAGCTCTTTTCGCAACTCATTTCTGGCGTCTGGTACATGCACCAAAAGAACATTGTCCACCGCGATCTCAAGCTGGAGAACTTACTTCTCGACCGCCATCGCAATCTCATTATCACCGACTTCGGCTTTGCGAACCACTTCAACCATAACCGAAACGACCTAATGGAGACGATGTGTGGCTCGCCCTGTTATGCTGCCCCCGAGCTCGTCAACAGCGACGGGCTCTACGTCGGCACCGCGGCCGACATCTGGAGCTGCGGTGTTATCCTCTACGCTATGCTTTCCGGATATCTCCCGTTTGACGACGATCCTACGAACCCCGACGGCGAAGACATCACTAAACTCTACGCGTACATCGCGCGCACACCCCTCTCCTTTCCCGAGTACACGTCGGACGAAGCGCGCAGCCTACTCAGCGCGATGCTCACACCGGACCCGCGTGAGCGTGCAGATCTCGCCACTGTGATGCGCCACCCGTGGTTCGCATTGCACGCGCGAGAGGTTGTGACGACCTTCGGGCTCACGGTAAAGGAGTTGGAGAGAATGGCGGAGGAAGGCTCCACGCGACGGTTGGCGTACCAGCGCGGGATCGCTAATGGGGAGACTGCACCACAGACACCGCGTCGGCGGCAGGGGAGCAAGGCTAAGCGCAGCGAGGCGTCCGAGGTGTCGGCAGCTCATCCCGGCGAAGGTGATCCATTTACGCGGACAGCCAACCCCCTCAAAGATGCTGTAGGAAGCCCGCGGAAACAAAGGGGCGCGGAACGCGTGGTAGGCGAGAAGGGCAAGGAGCGAGAACAGGGTCGTAAAGACCGGCACACCATACAGGTGGAATACGAGGAGCGGCGTGGTGCGCGTGATGGACGGCAGAGGGAGCGACAGGGTTCGAGTCGAGGGCCAAATGAGGGCCGTAGGACACCCACGACGCCGGTAACTACTTTGCCCGTTGTCTATGACGGCACGGCGTCTGCGTTTGATGTCGGGGATGAAGAGGTCTTTATAATGGACTCGCCGACAAAGGAGCGGCGGCGACGGGTTAGCCGCTCCTCCGGCAAGTCGGGCAGCCCGAATGTTAAGTCGGTGTTCTCTGATCCACCGTTGCTTCCGTCGTTGGACACTACCGCCGAGATTCCGCCACCTGAATTGACCTTTGGGAGGGCTGGGACTGGAGGCGTCGCGAGCAATGGGACGGACATGAAGAAAGACCTGGACGTGTCGGATATTCGTTCCATCCACGCACACCCCGCTCCAGCGCGCCCCGATGACACCCAAAGGAGTCTCACTAGCAACGAGGCGAGAGCTTTGCTGACTCCACTAATTATTGATGCTACCCCCTCAAACGTGTCAACTGCGAAACAGTCGTTTGCAACGAGCGCTCACCCAAACATGCATGACATTGGAACACCTGGGAGTCCAAGCAAACCGAACAAGGTTATGCAATGGTTCCGCAAGGGCCGGCGTTCCATCACTGTCAGTGGTGGCCTCTCGCCCAATATATTTTCGCCGACGCATGACGCAGCCGCATCATCCGTCGAAGTGGCCAGCATTCCGCACACGCCCGTCCCGCCACCCCAGCCATCCCCATCCCCGTTCCTTGTAATGCCCGGGACGCACGAGCACCGGCAGCGCACGACATCCGCCGTGTCAATTACGTCGCTCTTCAGGCGGTCCGCCGGTGTTGCGGGGCCTTCCAGCGCGGGCGGTAGGGCTGCGATGCGGATCCACCACGGCGCTGTCGATCACGAGATGATCACGGCGGGGCGGCCACCAGACGTAATGCAGCATATGAGGGACGTACTTTCCGGGATGGGTGTGGATGTTCATGTCGAAGGAGACTTCAAGTATCGGTGCATTCGGCCTGCCAGACAGCGTGACAGGAGGGATGTGAACGCGGAAATTGCTGGGACCAACGGGGTATGTCGTTTCATCTTCCTTCCCTTTGGTCCGCTCATTAAAGGATTCGCGTACGTAGGTTGGTTCCCCTCGGTTTGGTGGAGGCGGTGGTGTATTTCGTGGCCTCCTCTCGCGCCGTCAACCCTCGCCGGCAAGACCATCGGACTCTGCCAACAATCCGTCCAGCGGGAGTAGTCTCTTACCTTCTTCTCATGTCGATACGGTGTATGGCGACCTGTTGGAAGACGTCGGGGACGAAGTCCGATTCTCTGTCGAGCTTACACGTCTCGACCGGTTGAAGGACATGTACAGTCTTGATATTCGACGGCTCAAAGGCAATTTAAAGAGCTACAAGTTTCTCTACGACACCCTCCGAGCGTGAGTCCTGCTCTTAACTCTTGTCACTTTGTTTTCTGACTCTTTCCTTCTCCGCAGGCGAGCCGATTTGCAACGATGATATCTAGTTCTAGTCTATATTAAGCTCGTCTATTTCCAGTTCCTTAGCAATTTCTGTTTATCCATCATTGCAGTTCATTTTGTTATCGGCTGTTCTCACTACGCGAGCTATTTACCTCTTTTGGGACGCTGGCGGAGTGGATTCCCTTTTAAGGAGGGAGATGATGTCGTCGCCCAAGCTCACCCCGTACATCTGGATTACTGCCCAACTGGTTCAATGAGTTGTATTCAACTGACCTTTTTGTGCGTCTTCTCGCAAATTCCGCAGTCGACTGCGGATAACCACTCCAGAACACTCCTGTCCGCAGTAGTTGACGCCGACGACTCGGAGTGCACGCATACTTAAATGATCCACGCGCCAGACATGCAACTCACTTTGCACCCTCCTTGTCGATGAGGGCCCGCATTTTTTGTCACGACTCCCCCGAGTTCCCTCCGCCCGGGGCTCCCGCCCCCTCCGGGCCCCCTACTCTTTCCGTCATCGCCACCCGCCCCGCCGCAACCGATATCCCGCACCACCCAAGCCCTATCCCGCACCATCCAAGCGGTCTCCCTCACCACTCAAGTGGTATCCCCCACCACCCGCACTCTCACCACCCATGGGCCCATTGTGAGATCATCCCTGACGAGTCCTTCAACGCTGCCCAGGGCGCCGGGAAAAAAGACCTCGCCGGCGCGGTCCTTTTTGGCGCCCTCCTTGGCCTTCTCTTCTGCGTGATCCCGCTGATCATGCTCCTACGCAAGGTCCGGCGTCTGAGGAAGCGCAGGGGGTTGCACGGTTTCCACGGCGGACCGCGGTGGAAATTCACGGGACAACTTGAAGGCGCACACCAGGGACATGGACCTCACCGCGGGTTCCCTGAATACGAGGCGGAGCATTTGTTGAAGCACGAGTACGAAGCCGCGCCGCTGGTAAGTCTCATCTCTTGTAGGACACCGTTGACTGACTCCCTGTACAGGATTATTAGGGAAGCAGCTCGCCGTTGCTGAGCACCCTTCCCTCTCACAGCAGCCATAGTACACAGCGCTTATGGACTGCGGCGAACCAGATTATTAACCTGAGGTTTGCCGTTGTTGGGCGCCTCCTTCATCTCTCTCCCTACCATGCACAAGAGCCACAATACTTCTGGACTGCCGCGAACAAGAAGATTATTAGCCTGAGGTAGCTCACCGTTGTTGGGCGCCTCATTCCCCTCCTTCCTTACCATACAACCCCAGCCATAGGATACAGTAATACGTATGGACTGCCTTACAACACCGTCACTATTCATATTTGCGATTTCAATGTACGAGTTGCTTTCCAGTTATTTATACGAAGTTCAAGTCGCCAGGTGTAAGGCAGACTTCAAGCTGTGCCTTGACTTTGTTCTCCATTTCATTTGTTTGATGTGGAACGTACTCGTTTCTTTCAATGAACTGAGGCTCCGACAGCGAATGTCCTTAGCTCGTACTAATACTTAGAGGTTGACAGTTCGAGTGTATTTTTTTCGGTCGTTTCGGCGTCCCTTGCACAACCTTGAGGAACCAGAGTCGCATGCTAGTATCTTTCTCTTACGTTCGTATGAGCGCAGGATTTCCGGGTGCATTATGTATGTAAATTAAAGAGAACGTATCTCGTCGGACTAATAATTAGACCTTTTCTTCCGCCGACTGCTCGGACGATTCGGCCCCATGATTCTCGACGTGTTGGCTCTCCGACTTTGCGGTGTACGTCTCGTTCGCCATCATCATCTGCTCGCGGTACTTCTCGGACCCACGGACTAGAATGGACGCGGCGGTCAGCGCGCTGCAAACAACGAACGAAGGAACAAAGGAAGGAAGAGGCGCTCACTCGTAGAGTTCTTGTACAGGAGATCGATCTGCTCGAGCGACAAGCCCTTGGTCTCGGGGACAAAGAAGAACGTGAAGATAAGACACCCGACGCAGGTGGACCCCCAGACGAAGAAGACTTTGACTCCGAGGCCGGCGGTCGCGACGCCGTTTGGCTGCCCTTTGGTTGACGGGTCGACCAGGTAGGGTGTTGCGTATCTGCGAATGATGTCAGTTTGCCTGATATATGGATGTGCAGGATAAAGGTCATGCGCACCCGATGCCGAAGTTCCACAGCCAATTGCTGGCAACAGCGAGCGACATGCTCTTCGCGCGGAGGTTCAGGGACTGTAAAAAAACGATCAGCCGGCGGATCAATAACGCGGTTCTGGGGAAGGCAACGCACGAAGATTTCGCCGGTAATTACCCCTAGGTGGCGAGGTTAAAGGCGAAGAATGAGACGGCAGATGGAAGCGCACATGCGACGGGTCCCCACGAGATGGCGAAGAACGCGATATAGAAGCACACGAATGCAATCAAGACGCGCTGCGCGGCCAGGTTAACGGAGCCGTCGGCGGCGGCTTGCCCGACCGTTACACCGACCTGGGGGGATCGTCAGTAGGCGCGAGGAACAGGGAGCGAACTGGCGTACGATGGCTACGATGTACTCACACACTAGCATCCCGGCGGCACCGATGAGCAGCAGGCGGCGGCGCCCGACCCTGTCGATGAGCTGGACTCCGAGGATCGTCATGACGGCTACGAATGGTTATTAGGCCGCATTCTCGAAGTGTAGCACTAGGGACATACTGTTCACGACGTCGGTGATGATCCTGGATTGCCACTTGCATGAGAAACCGACGCGGCTGAGTGAGGAGATACATACGTGATGATGAACGGGTTCTTGATGCCGGCGCTGCTAAAGAACGTGGTGCCGTAGTAGAAGATAAAGTTGATGCCCGTCAGTTGTTGCCACTGCGGTCAGATATGGATGAGCCTTCGCTTCAAACAAAGCACGGAAAAACGGACCCCTTGGAGAAGGATGCCGGTCCACGTCCGCAGTCCGTTCCAGTATTCGCCGTTCCGGAAGCAGTCTGAAGTTATGTGGTCAGATTCCTGCGGACGCAGAATAGAAGACAGGTCCGTGTACCGAGGTAGCTGGCAGTTCCGATAGATTGCTCGGCCTTGAGCGCGAGCGCGATCTCGTGGCACTCGGCGTCGACGGCGGCGGAATCCGGCGGGCTGTTCGTCAGGCGGGAGAGCGCCTTGCGTGCCGAGTCGACGCGACCCTTGTACATTAAATAACGCGGAGACTCTGGAAGCATGACCATTCCACCGCCGAGAACGAACGCCCACGCGAACTGGATACCGATAGGAATCTATCCGGCGCAGTGGTTAGGCCCCGGCATGTGCAGTCAGAAAGAACGCAATGTACCCGCCATGCGCTGTGGTCCTGGAAGTCTTTCGTCGCGTTTAACACGATGGCGGCTAAAAGCGCGCCGATAGTGATGGCGAGCTGGTAAAGGCCGACGATCAAGCCGCGGATGCTCTTGGGCGCACATTCACTCTGATACATAGGAACCTATTGGGTGCGGGTTCAGAAAGCCAGCTCCTACTGGGTGTGGCCGAAACGTACAAGGCAGGAGATGAGTCCGACGCCAAGACCAGCAATGACTATACATGAAGAATTAGCACGTTTATGAGCTTGATGGAGAGTGGAGAGCTTGAATTGGAGTACGCACAGCGACCAACGACAAATGTCACCCACATTGTGTCCAACTGAAGGCCGACACCGAGCCCAAAGACGATGCAACTCGCGACGATGCCCCATTTACGGCCAACAACGTCTCCCATTGGGTAAGCTAACAAGGCCCCAAAGAATGTTCCGGCCGAGAGGATGGATACCTGCTCGCTCTCAGGGACGGCGAAGGCGAAAAAGAGTGCGTACAACGTACCACCAAACTCTTGTTGGAGGTCTTCAGGTAGTGGTTGTTCGTGGCGGTACCCAGGACCCCCGTCGGGTCGTATGTACCGAAAGTCTCCAGCCAGTCAGTCATGGCGATGGCGCCTCCAATAGTTCCGGTATCGTATCTGCGAGAAAGATCAGCGAAACCGAGAGTAAATATGTATTGAAGAACTCGCCCATAGAGAATTCCGCCAAAGGCTATAGAAACGCTCGGTCAGAGCGAAATAAGCCCCTTCGGATTGAACTTACCAGCAAAGGCGCTCATAATAATGGCCCATGCCAGGGACGCGTTAGCAACGCCCCCCTCGGTTGTGGTAGGACCTCCTGCCATATTTCTGTATCGTAAGGCGTCGTGTGAGCTGTGGAGGGTGAAGTCGAAAGTACAGAATTTTAAACAGGAGCAGATGCTATAAATATATTCTGGATGACGCGATGGCCAATTGGGCCGAATGACGCGATGGCCAATTGGACCGCACGAATGCATGGCCGCGGCTAGGGTTGCCGTTGGGTCGGACTCGAGTTGTGAATCGATTGGAGGGGTCGAGTGACATAAGTGGACTCGACTCGACCCTTCGAGTTGAGGAGAAAGGGCCGAGTCGAGGAGATGTGTTTTGGCCAAATCCAGAAAAAACTGACCAAATGGAGCCAACTCGACACAACTCGAGGGGTCGATGGACTCGACTCGACTCAGCGGCGGCACTAGCCGCGGCTTGCTTAAACTTGCTCCGAATTGAATGAAACCTCTAAGTGAAGGATTGGAGCGGAACTGTGTCGCTCGCTACAACGTCAGTCAGAAGAGCAACCTAGTAATAGTGGCCTTTACCTGAATCGCGAGGACGGCTGAGGAGGATGGCGGTAGGTGCGGAAGGCGGTTTGCGAAGGTTACAACCATTTCATACGGCACATATTAAGCCTGTTATCAATGCGCGCCCAAACGGACCCGTACCCAGGCTGCGTGCAGAAGCAACGGGGCATCGACTCCCCGGAGTGTGTGCGGGAGATTTGCAAAGCTTTGAATTCACGGTATGAGTATCGAACGCATCGTGCGCCTGGGACAGGGGTGTCGGATGCAAACAATTCTTCGGTGTAATCGTCAAAATTGTCGCGGCTCGAACTGGGTCGAATTCTAGAGACGACGGCGGCGCAACATGAAGGCGGTCGGCCGGAGAATCGATTCGGGGAAATCGGCACACGTCCAACTTCGATCCGCAACCATCCGCCGAGGAGCCGCGATCACCCCGTGTCGACCACTACGCTCGTTTTTCGCATCTACTCCCTGACGTCCTTCAAGACCAACTAACACATTGTGATGCTCAAGAATCCGAGGAATCACGACTTGACTGTTCACCGAGGTTCACCGGGATTGGCCCGGGAACTTGAACCCCGGAATAAAACCCAAGGGTCTCTCCACTGGCAGTGATCAAGGTTCCTCTACAATTTTCGAGTTCCTCACCACAGATGGACAAGTCCACGATTGTTGATACAAGAGGCTGCCTATTGCGTACAGTATGCTACATCGATGTATAGAAAGTGTGAAAATGCATACACATGCAGAGACAAGGTCAAAAGTTCATGGTTCATGGTCCATAAGATGCATAGTCAGATCAGACTCAAATCAGCGACATCCGTGCCCAGCACCACCACCAGCATCCAAATCCAGGACGACCCGACAGAGCGGACATGTACAGCTCCGCACGACCCACCGCGCGAGGCACCGCTCGTGGAACGCGTGCTTGCATGCGTCGATGAGGCGCGCGCGCTCCGCCTTGCGGAACTGCGTCAAGCAGATGCCGCAGCGGTCGACGGCGATCCCGAGGAGTGCGAGCTTGAGCTTCACGCGCCCGTCCTTCGTCGTGCGCCGCCGCTGCACCTCGATGGCCCCCGTCAAGAGGACAGACTTTTTGGTAGCGGAGTCCCATGGCGCGGCACTGGGCCGCCCGAGACGCACAGGCGTGGCGGGGCCAATGAACTCGGATAAGAACAGCATAGCCTGCACCAAGGCCTGTTAGTGTGAACGTTGGGAATACAGAGAAGGAGGGCATACATCATAATTCCCCCCATCACGCTGATCGTTCTCGAGTCGCGAAAGTAGAACATCTAGATCCGTCACCTCCAAAAACTCGGGGCGCGGCGTCGCCGGCGCCGCCAGATCTACAGACGACGCGGACGAAGCGCGCTGCATGTCCGTCGCCGTTGGGCGCAGCTCATTCAGATCTGCTGACACTGGGGTTGGCAAAACAGGCGCCGTGAGTGTTTCTGCGTCATTCAAGTCAATCAACAGCCCCTCTGGTACGCTCGGTGCCGGCTGCTCCGCCTGCGGGAAGTCGGGGTGCGGGGCGTACGTCGAGTCCACGACGACACGGGGCCGCCGCGGGAGAGGCCGTCCGGGGTAGTGGCGGTGGTGCGGATGCTGGTCCTCCGAGTCAGCGTCGACGCTCGGGGTCGCATTTTCTGAAGCGCCCGATGGCGAGCGGGGCGCCGGAGACGGAACACGCCGGACTTCGTCAACGACAGGAGACGCAAGCTCCGTGGAAAGTGCGAACAGAGACGTCGGTGAACCGGTCACAGGCGTCAGAGGGAGGGGCGTGCGCACTGCGCGGTCCAGCTCGAGCTCCGCCAATGCACACGACCTGTCAGTAGGGCGCAGCGGAGATGAGATGGGCTGGGGCTTCTTCTTCGGGGGCGGTGGGGGCGGAGCCTTTTTCGTACGCACTGTGACGATGGGCGGGCCTGCGCCTGGTACGATAGGGACCGAGGCCGGGGGGGAAGGAGGGCGTGGAGGGGGGGCGCGGCGCTCCCGCTCCCGCGCAGGGCTAGGCACAGTTGGTGGGATACGGTTTCTGGATTTGGTCTGGTGGTCCCGTTCAGACAGCGGGTGGATCGGTGCAGATGTCATGGAAGCGGGCGACCTTGGAGGCATATTGGCAACCTGGGGAGAGGCTTCCTGAGGGGGCGGCGGAATCGTAGGAGATTCCGGAAGCTGTGACTCTACTATCTCCCAGGAATCCAAAGCTTCGCTGGTTGCACGCTCCTTGCCTTTGTGCGAGAAAAATCGTTTCGGCCCCAGGAAGTTCTCGCTTCGAACAGATGGAGGAGACGATGGTGATGGAGGCGGCAGTGGCGTAGCCGAGGTCAGATTTCGCAGCGAAGTAGTGCTACGGAAAAAAGGTGAAGCCCGGGAAAAAGCCAGCGAGTGCGAGGGTGTGCTTTGGGCAGAAAGTGCGGGGCCAGATTCGCGGAAATTCCGAGATGGAAATAATGTCCGGAGTGGTGAGAGAGACAAATGGCGTCGGTGT
The DNA here is from genome assembly GCA_029289555.1 of Mycena latifolia. NCBI lineage: Eukaryota > Fungi > Basidiomycota > Agaricomycetes > Agaricales > Mycenaceae > Mycena > Mycena latifolia. The sequence continues at coordinate 3,629 of JARJLE010000140.1, read as the reverse complement.
ACCCGAACGTTGGACGACGAAGGCACGCCCATGTCATCAGGGTCAGAATCCAGGATTCCACGACCCCGAGGAATAGTCTGCGATTGGAGCGATGGTCGCTCAGTTGCCGGCCCTCGAGATGGTGGGAGACCTCCGGTATCAACGATATCGAGAGAAGTATCATCGGATTCAGAGTCTGAGTCTGAGTTATACCCATGGCGTGATGATTGGGGTATGGTGAATTGTCCTAAAGTTGTGGTACTTGGACATACAGAGACTGGCGGCGACAATAGAGCCTCCTGAAATGAGGGCGGCGGGTAGTCCGGAATATCCTCGAGCACTGCAACGGTTCGTCATGCGCTACATGAAATAGTATAATTGCGCAAGGCTTACAATTGTTATGCTCCTGTTCTGTCCGTCTAGCGCGACGCGGAGAAGAGGATGATGCAGCGGTGGGGCCACTATTGAACCGCACAGGTTCCTCTCGCGGGGGAGTCCTCGAAGATTTACTCTGCTTCTCTTTCCTTCGCCTCCCATTATTATCTGGCGGTACCAGGGTAAGCTGGCCGTGATGGGTTATGAGGTGGGTGAGATAAGGTGCGATATGTGCTGCGTCTGCTCTTTGTGGCGGCATTGTGGGCGTAGACTTAAGAGTCGTGCAAGACGCATGGAAGCAGCAATAGAGTTGTTGTTTACAGAAGGCTTTGCACAACAACCTACTCCACCCCAAATTTGGTAATTTCCCAACTTGGAAATGGACGAAAAATAGGCGAATCTTGACAGGAAAAGACATGGAAAGGCTGGGAAAGTTCAAGATCTAACCGAGACAAGAGACCTTTTTCATCTCTACCACGAGAAATCCCTCAAATACGTGCGGCCTTCTGTTCAAGTTGCGCAACCGGCGTGAAGGAAACGAATTAAATTAAGCATAGACCTTAAATAGAACGAACAGTGCATAATTAAAGCGCTCGAAGAATAGACGAGTAGCGATCTGCAATCCACCGGTCTCCGCCGAGGTCTTGAACCTATTTCGGAGAAATCCGTCTGTTGAGACGGACGGACCTCGTCATCTCCCACGAATAATCTTCGTTTGCATCCCCGTCGTCATCCTCGTTGCTAGAATTATCGCTGTCGTCCCCTCTGCACCGCACGGGCAGCGTCATTGCCCGTGAGAGACACTTCTCCTCCCCTAAACTCCGTAGTTCTGCCAAGGCGCTCGCAGGGATCGAGCTGACAGACCCGCCGAACCGGCGGTGCATTTTTACGGTCCGGATGTGAGGCATCGTCTCTGCGGAAGGCGGATCGGGTGCGGGCATTGGTGGCGTCAAGTTTGTATGGGATTGAACAAGCCCTGGTGTGGGGGGCGGAAGCGGAGTGGCTGGCGTTACATGTATGGGAAGAAATGATTGCCCCGAGTGCGGGTTTGGACTCGGGAAACTCGGTTGAGCGGGTGATATGGGGGAGTCCGAGGGGTTACAGACGTAAAAGCGTTGCGTTTTCTTTCTCGGTCGTGCCTCCAAGTCTACAAAGCAACCTCCGGAAGCTCGCCGTCGGGGCGCTGGTCGTGCCGCGACAGAATTGGGCGATCCGGGAGAGTGAGCGGGTGGTTGGGGTAATGGTCGAATTTCCCGGGGTCCCTTTTCTGTTAGCAGCGACAGACTTCGTTGTGGGCTATCGCGGTAGGGCGGAGGGATATCGAAAAATAATGTGTGACCACTGTGCACAGTTTCAAAGGGCGACTCGAGGTTTGCGACGGGCATGAGGAAGAGACGTTTGACCAGAACGCGAGCTCGAGTATTTATAAAGATTGTCATGACAGTGTGAGACACAAGGGCCGCGTGGGGCACAAAAACTTGGTGACAATGTTAGCCAAGCCTGACAATCGGAGAAAAACGAGTTTCGACGTCCATCAGCATTGATGAGCGGGCGCTAAGCGCTAGTCTAATCATTGCTGATCATTGGCATGAGTCCGACAGAGTCCGACGAGACAGTGAAAGGCGGAAGACTGGTCAGCGAGGACGCTCTGGGCTATTAATATTGATGTGGTTTTCCGTAGACAACTCTCAGAAGGATCTTGGAAGGATCCCGGTTTTTGAACTTGGTGACCGTGACGTCGACGTCATTCAGACTCAGTTCAACAGGCCTTGGGGGATATTCGTTAGCTCAAAGTAAAGCTAGTAAAATTATCAACAGACATCATCTCGTTGCGAAGGTAAGCGGCGGACCCACAGATGCAGCGGAGAGGGATGAAAGATATTCACCCACGGAGAAGGACAAGGTCACAAAAGACCGAGGGTCGCATTACGCAAGTTGATGGATGAGCCAGTATGACTCCGGTTCCTCATGCCAATTTTTATCGCGTCTTAATTTATCCCAGCCCTGGTTGCGCAAGCAATTTGGGTTATCCAGTATACATACAATGTTTCTTCTTTCCTATGGCACATTATATTAGAGACGGAATCCCCAGTTAAGCTGCTCGCGCCAACACCGTGTGTTCAGAATAAGTATAACTTGGAGGCGGCTCTTCCCCCATTTACTCCCGCTCGAGTTTCCCAAAGATTGGCAACGGGGGCGGCGGCAGCGGCAGAGGAGGAGGTGGTGCTGCCAGGCGCTTCCGCCGCATATCCATCCAAAATAATAAAATGAACCCAATAGCGGTCACCGCAGCCAAGACGGAAATGGCAATGACCCATACCGGAATCTTGTGTGCGCCCAAGTTGTCGCCCTCGTCGAGTGACTGCGACTCAGTCCAGGTATAAGGACTTGAGGGGACACGGGCGGCATCAAGCGCATCGGAGACACCCAAGAGCTGTCCCCAAGGCGCCATCCCGAATGGACCTTGAGCTGTGGAGGGCGCGAGCTCAGCGTCAGCAACTGAAAGGAACGTCGCTGTATCAGTGACGTCTCCGGTCAGCCAAGTCGCATCGGTCCCAATGACATCGCTGCTGTTGTCTGCGTAGAATATCCTGATTGTTGCAATGAAACCGGGAGGCGAAGGGCCATCGGGGACGTCCGGATTCGCAATTTTTTTTGCGATAACGACGAAGACGTTCGTTTCAGCATCGAGACCAGCTGTGAACAGCTGGGCATAGTTCCAAGCCGGGACGACGCCGGGGACAATTGAATCATACGGCGGTGAACCAACAAAACGGCCGTTCACGAACAGGTCGAAGCTGTTGTCGACTGTGAGGAGAACCTGCGCAGACGTCGCAATTTTTCCAATAGGAGCCGACATCACTTTTCTAAAGCCAGTGTTACCCACCGGAACAGAAACAGTGGATGCATTTGGATTGGACCAAAGCCACGCACTAGCCGATAGATTCAGAGGGGCGGGATCCGGGGAAGCCAGTGTAGCGTCATTTCCCCAGGGTCCTGATCCGTAAGGTGCAAGAACCGCTGCAGTCGTGAAGGCAGTGGTCTCTAACGGCAATGGGAAGTCTGTAGGGATATCCGCAGTAACACGCCAACTCGTGTCGGAAACGAAAGAATCTGTGGTGTTATCGGTGTACGTGAGGTGGACAGAGGCCAGGAGACCCGGTGCGGGCGCTCCTGGGTTGATGGTGGCTCCTGCCAACACGGAAAAAACATTGGTCGTCGCATTCAACGCCGCCCTGAGCAGATGCACAGACTTCCAGTCGTCCGTCCCGTTT